>SSNS01000003.1:1425271-1624733 GCA_006937985.1 Aphyosemion australe | reverse complement strand
TTAGAGAGTGGTGGTAGAAGAGAGTAGCAGAGTGTGGAAAGTGGTCAGTATGTCCTCCAGCAGTCTAAGCCTATAGCAGCATAACTACAGAGATAACTCAGGATAACCTAGCCTTTCAGATGGAGGCATGTGGGAGGCAGGGCCAGGGAGAAGTCTTTAACGACAGTAGTCCCCGCTGTACACTCCACCTCCCTCTGCTCCCCACTCGTCTAAACCTGGACTAACATCAGAATTTAACCATAAGCCCTATCAAATAGAAAAGTTTTGAGCCTAGTCTTAAAAGTAGACAAGGTGTCTGCCTCACGCACTAACGCTGGGAGCTGGTTCCACAGTAGAGGAGCCTGATAGCTAAAGGATCTGCCTCCCATCCTACTTTTAGATATTCTAGGAACCACCAGTAAACCTGCAGTCTGAGAGCGAAGTGCTCTGTTAGGAACATATGGAACAAGAAAAAGAGGAAAGTTTGGTGTTAAAGGAAGAAAAATGAGTCAGGGTCCGGGAAGTCCAGCTTGAGTCATGAACAACTTCCACTGATATAACTTCTCACATCATAAAGTGTATTTATAATACTCTAAAAGGGACGTTAAACCTCAGGTACATCACATAAAACTAACACACTCACTGATTAGGTCAAAAATATTATAAAAAGTGTTTTTCTGATGGAGTTATTGTAGGTTTGTTTACATTCCTACCTCCAACACCATTTAAGCTGATAGCAAACACAGATAAGACATGCGTGTTTTAGGGCTGAGGCATGCGTTCCTGTCAGGTCTCTGCAGAGGAAAACGTTAACTGATAAGTCACGAGTTAGATGGTTAACCATGAAACGTTGATGCAGAGTTAGTACAAATGCACATGAGGGTAAATCAGTCTGGTTTTTTCATTTCACAAAGACAGCAGCTCCAACATGTGGCATCATGTTTAGAGAAGTTAGGAAAGAGGAGATGAAGTTTTGCAGAAGCTGGAAACCCCCCTCCTGAGTGGGGCAGATGTCAGAGCGGCTCTAGCTGGAGGATGATCCGCGCTTACCAAAGTCAGCTCCTCATTCTGTCTGATGGCCTCGGTATACGAGCCATCTAGTCTGGTCTGCAATTCAGTCAACAGATCTTTGAGCTGAAAGTAAGTGTGAGATGATTTGGTTTAATGAGGGACTGTGGGAGGTGATCCAGAGCAGCACCAGTCACAGTAGCCGATCAGGTCATGAAGCCCACGACCCCGCCGAGCCTAGCTTTGCCCACAGGGACGATGACATGATGAATGTTGGTGAAAAGATCCCGTTTCTCCTCACCTCTCGGACCTCCGTCACATAGGTGGCACTCTCCCGCTCTGCCCGCTCCAACTCAGACTCCAAGTGCTGCTTTTCTCTCCTCACCTAAGAAGCAGAGACACAGACCATACGTCAACTCACGACTCTCCTACATACAAACTGTCGGCTCACGTGTGATAAAAACAAAAATACAGTTTCTAGTACTCGGTACGGTTGGCTGTAGCGTAATAAACCTGAATTTATACCTCTTTAAGCTCTGCCTGGGAACGCTCCATCTTCAGCTTCCAGCGGGACTCCTCTTCCTCTACGCTGCTCTGCAGGCGCTGCAGGATGCCCTCCTGTGGCCGCAGGAGGAATTCAATCTCAGTTTAGAACCATAAAACTACAAGAAACTAAAAATAACTCACCGTTTCTCCCAAAACCATCTTGTACGTCTCACAGTCCTTCTGCAGAATCTTTTGACTTTCCTCGGCCTCTTTCAGTTTCTGAGCAAAATTCTGCAAAAATAATATTTCAGTATTTAAAAGACCCGATGTGTTTTACTTCTGTCCTTTTAGATTTACCTCAGAGTCCACCATCGTTAGGCTGGACTGAGCCGAGCTTTCACCAACTGCCTTCTCAAATCGTTGCAACCATTCCTGATGATTCTAACAAACAGTAAAAATGAAGTTCTTGGTTTAGCGTCCAGGAAACAGCAGAGAACATCTCGGCTAGTAGAAGCTAACGTTAGCATTAGCAACACCACCACACAGCAGAACTCCTCCAGGCTTGTGTTATTTGTGGAGATAAAACATCAACGTTGCAGAATAAATGGAGTCATCAGCATTAGCCAATCAGGAGAATATCTGCTAATATCTGGCTAACTTCTACTTCCTGGAGCAGGAGCGCCAGAGCCTTTTCCCCCACAAGGCATTCATTTCTACTAGAGACCACTGCAAATGTATTAAATAACGAGTGAACTTGGTCTTTAAAGTACTTAGAAAATTAACGCGTGAATAAAAACACGGCTCTGACACGCGTGGAGCCCGATTCAACTGGGATGCATCGATATGTCCACACGGCACAAAGGCGTGCGTGGGCGTGCCAGTGTCCACGTAGAAAGCTGGCTCGCTGCCCAGACACAGCAGGACGTAGGGTCCCACCACCCGGCACATGGGGCACTCTCTCTGGGTGTTGGGCCCCTGCTCGGAGCGGTGGCCCCAGTTGTGGTATCCGTGCACGTGGCCACATGCCAGAGAGACCCAGGGCTGCTTGTCCTCCAGAGACGTGAGGGCTCGAGTGCGGTTCATGCTGGGGAACGCCAGCGTGTTGAGACCTACGGGGCACTGGGGGCGCGCCGCGTTGATCTCCTGCCTCAGAGCCTCCAGGTGCTTCTGGGTGGGAGCGTGAAAGAGACCCTCAGCGGTGCGCCACAGCAAGGTGGCGCCACACAAATCCACCAGAGAGCCGTCCAGTAGGATGTTACTCTCGTTCTCCACCTGAGGGCAATCCAGAAAAAACGCATTTAGTTTCAGGGAATGCTGCTGATGTCACGCAGGAGCTGCCATGTTTGAAGCTACAAACCAGTTTTCCAGGTGTCTGCGCTGAGCGGGTCTCTCTCAGCGTGTAGACGTCTCCACACACAGAGATCTCCCTCCACACGCCGGGCTTGGACTCCTCCGTGAACCCGCCTTTAGGATGCATCACCAGCACGCCGTTCGTCGTTAGGCCGTCCATGTGGCCGTCTGGGTTTTTCCATTTTGCAGCTTTTTCCTGCAGATTTGTGATTAAAAGAATACTCTTATAGATCTGAAAACTTTTAATAACAAGATATGTAATTTCACTGAGATACTGCATGACCACAATGTTGGTCTAACTAGCAATTACCCCCAGGAAGATGTTCTTAGATGAGTCAAAGCCAGCTGCAAAGATGCGCGCCGTGTAGGGCGGGTTACGCTCACAGACGACTCGGCAGGCAAAGCGGGAGATGGTGCTCTGTGTGATCGGGTTCTCCTCTCCCTCCTGGCCTCCTGAGATCGTGTCTGTGACCACAAAGTCTATGGGACTCTCTGTGGAGCGTCCGATCTGCAACGACAAACACGACCAGCAACGATCAGCAAAGCTCCTAAGACTGATCAGTTTAAAAAAAAACAAGTATTATACTGTTTCTCAGTGAACGAAAACATGGAGTCTTGCTTGAAACAGACTCAAAAACTAGTCCTCAAGCTGAAAAGTGGTTTAAAAAAAGCATTACCTATTTTCATTTCCTGTTTTTACCATCTTCCCATTTCCTAACATTTTTTTTCAACAGTTCTTTTCTCTGCTGCACTTTTCGTGTCGATCAGAGGCGCTGACACGAGAAACGGTGGACATAGACGCACGTTTTTCTAAACCAGGGGTCTCAAACTTGCGGCCCGGGGGCCATTTGCGCCCCGCAAGATGATAATTTGTGGCCCTCGCCTTAATATGAATATTTAATGTTAATGTGGCCCGCCAGTTTGATATGTAGGGCACTTTACAGTTTTGTGTGCAAAGCTCAATGAACATACCAAACACAGTGAGGTACATGGCTCTTTGGGGCGGGACATCGGCCAGGCTTGATGCAAGCAAACATTTCTCTGAGTAAAAGTTACAGCAGCGTTGCCATGGAGTGTTTTCCTCCTGCCTGGCTGGCTGAGATTCGTCCCAGCGCTCTGCGTTCCCAACACTCTAAGGCAATAGAGTCGCTTGATGTTGAGTTCACACGTCTAACCTCTGCGGTCAGGAAGCACACGAAGTAATTCAGTGCAAACTGTAAATTGCGGGAATGTGGGGTCCGAGTTTTCTAAGCAGTCTCCAGGAGACAAACAAAAAGTTAAAAACAAGCCAAGCCAACTTTATTTATAAAGCACTTTAAAAACAGGCAACACTGACCAAAGAACAGTCAAAAAACAGTCAGAAATCAGTTCAGTGTCACAGTGGGAAAACGGATTACACGAGCCAAGGGGATTTATTTTACTGTAACACGGATTATGACTATAAAGCAGCAAAGGTAAGACTGAATTTATGCTTCTGACTTCATGAGATGAGCTGGTTTTTGCTGCTTTGTTTGCTCGTAACTCTGTTTTATATAAAATGTAGAAGACTTATATTGTTTGAAAGATGAGAGTCTGCTTTAATTTGAACGGCTGCTTTTGTTGATAGGATCATTTAGCATTGTCGCTACTGCGTGTTTTTCTCGATATATGTATTTAGCGTCTTTTTATGTTGTTTTCATTTAGCGTCTTATTGTTGGAATTGGGTGTTGCTGAGGTAGAAAACGATGTTTCTATTGTTTAGATGAGCTTCTTCCAGTTAAGAAGACACAGAATATACAGAAGTCTAAATAAACCAAATAGTCACATGAGAAATCTAATTATTTTATTTATTCATTACTGATTCATTTTCTTATTCATTATTAATAAGTTAGTATATTTTTTCATCTTATTTTGTGTTAAAGACATTTGAGAAGATTGAAATTTTATAACATTGCTTTTCTTGTGGAAAACCTGATGCGGCCCAGCCTCACCCAGACTCCGCCTCCAGCGGCCCCCGGCTGAATTGAGTTTGAGACCCCTGCTTTAAAGCCATATTATGCAACTTTTTCATATTTTTAAATAATTTTCTTGATCCAGTTTACAGGGTTAATGAAATGTCACTCAGACCCCCACCGCCCTCTGGTACCAGAATATCGCACTTGCAACTTCAGAGTGGCGGTCCGCTCCCTGTTGGACTTAGTAAAGTGGAGCTGACATGCCTGGTGCTGCAGTCTGCTTCCAGCATGTTTCCTGCATGTTTTATATCATGAACACAGCTGATGTGTTTGATTTAGTGATGAACCGCTCCTGTAGACACTAATGAAGGCTGAGGAGACATTTCAGCTGTTAAATTAATGGAACACTTGGCAGTTTTGGCTTGCTTTTAGCACCCCCTAGTGTTCTTTAGCGAAAGTGAAACTTATCTCCTTGCTGTGCGTTCGTCTTTTTAACACCTTAATCTAACTGCTGAAATGTCTCCTCAGCCTTCATTAGTCCCATTCAGGGCCCATGTCCACAGCCAAATTCTAATCAAACTATGATCAGACATTTTGCACCTGTAGACATACCTGGTGTGTCCCACGGCTGCTGTGGCTACAATGCAGCTCATCACCATCAGTGTGTGAATAACGGGTGTGTTGGAAAATCTTTTGGAGTCCTTTGACTCAGAAAGTGGCTATACAAGTTCTGGTCGTGTCGTAGAAACACCAGAAACAAAAACAAACTGTTTCAACGTGTTTTATGAATGTTTGCTCACAGATGACAGCATTTAAGGTGCATCAAGGTTACAGTAAGTGACATTTATCAGAGCTACTGGGAGGAGGCTAAAGTCCAGCGATGAGGTGTGAAGAGCTGAACAGCTCGTTTTCTCTAACAGCAAACATGCAAGCAGCCAGTCGGCGTCACGTAGGGAGTTTAAGGGTTTCAAAGCTGGAACAAAAAGCATCACTTGAACAAACACCCAGAGCATCTCAAACAGCAGATTTAGGCCACAGCAACGATCTGCTGAGAAGTTTCACCACAAACAGAACCACCGGGTGAGATGTTCACTAACCGTGAAGTCGTGTTTTTTTCTTCGCCTGCTTTTGCGATGCATTGTGATAATAGACCAGATGCTGACTATGGTGTGCAGGAGGGGCGGGGTGTGAGCGTGTCTTCGGCCACGCTGAACGTTTGGGGCAGCAGCCCAGCACAACGTTCATTTGGTCTTCTGCGCCTTTTGTGCAGATTTGGTGACCTTTCCACTGGTGGGGGCTTTCTTTTCCACCCCTTTAATCACTCCCACCGCCACCGTCTGGCGCATGTCACGGACGGCGAAACGCCCTGAAGAGGAAGCATCGATAAAGCTTTTGTGGTAAATGTCTAAATCTGAGCCTTCTAGCAGCTCAAAACAGAACAACTCACCCAGAGGCGGGTACTCGGAGAAGCTCTCCACACACATCGGCTTGCCGGGGATCATATCCACAATGGCAGCATCTCCAGATTTCAGGGACTTGGGATTGTCCTCCAGCTTCTTCCCAGAGCGGCGGTCGATCTTTTCCTTGAGCTCTGCAAACTTGCAGGCAATGTGTGCAGTGTGGCAGTCGAGCACCGGGGCGTAGCCGGCACTGATCTGACCCGGGTGGTTCAGGATAATCACCTGCACACAGGAGAAGGTTTAAGCTCANCTACCTACTTTTTGGGCTTTTTAAAACTTGTTAGCAATTTTTGCTCCAAAATCTTTAAATACATTCAACTCATTTTGACAATTAAGCTTTGTTTTAGCTTCAATTCAGCAGCTTCAGCTATCATTTTCAGCAATAAAGCATTCAAACGCATTTCTGCAAGAAATGCAATTTATCTAGTTTTTGTTCCTCTCTGTGAATTTTTTTCCTATGTTACCCTAAACCACGTCGCACGGCAGGAATTCCTGAAAAAAAGAACAGACAAGCGTGTAGAGTCACACTCCCATGACGGTTGGCGACTATAACCCGCACATGCTCGCCAAATAGCTCCAGCGCGCGTACCGGCGTCATCCGGCTCTTATCGACAAATTCCACTTTCCAAAACATCCCTCGTCTCTGTCACGTGCGTTAGGGGAAAAGAGGGAGAGTGAAAGTGGGTCATTAGAGCCGCCGCGCTCTGCTGTAGCATCAGACAGACGGGGACAAATGTCATCATTATTGTTGCTCCACCTGTTCAGCAGCCAAAACACAGACTCACACGCTCCAAGAAGAGCAGAATAAACACTTAAAAACACCTTTCCTTCAGTTGAACCAGATAAAAACAAACTATTTTTGAATAGACGCCTCCAGAGGCATCATGGGAGCTCCTCATTAGCTGTCATGAACACCAGAGCGTGCACAGACATGTGAGCGTTCCCTCTCAGCCATCAGGCATTCACTCGTAGGCTGCACACCAAGGGAGTAGGAGTGGGCAGGAATACTCAGGAAACAACTCTCTTTTAGTGTTTGATATATTTAATCACCCTTTACCACCTTATTTGTGTCTTACTGATAGTTATTTTTGACCGTGTGTGTGGAGGAGGGAGTTCCTACTGCGGCAGCTCCATCCTCACTTCACGCTCTTTAATCCCAGGCCCGGTAGCGGGGTGGCAAAGCGGAACAGCACCGAAAGAGGAAGAGAGTTGCAGCACTTCCTGCTGCTGAAACAAGAACCCACCTATTGTTCTGCTGCGCCACACACAACGCAGCGTCGTTTTATGAGACACAACATTTCTTCTCGTTTTCTAAGCTGCCCAGCATTTCACTGACTCTTTAGGGAGTTCAGTTACACAATGAGACAGCAACCTGAACCCCAGAGCCTTTGGTCAGAAACTAATAATGAACAATTAAACAGAAACGCAGAGGTGAGCAGGTCTTTGTTTGGCTGCTTTTCCTGGGAACCGAGCAGAAGAATGCAGGAAGGCGTCACACTTGATCTCTGCTGTGAAGAGAAGCTCTGAGGTCCAGCTACAGTTACTGAGCTGGAAATGCTAACATAAAGGTCTGCCAACAATAACAGAACATGTGCAGCAGAAGGCTCCAGGAGTTCTCCAGATCACCCAAAGGTCACGTGCGCCCACAACAAAGGTTGGTCAATTGTGCTTACTTTCACCCCACTTTTTTTCATGCTGGACACTGGCTGTGCTGCGCTACATTGGGCATCTTAACAACTGTAAGAGCACATTGGCCAACCTTTGTTGTGAGCGTGCCCACACATGGCTAATTTGCATATAACTGAAAGATTTAGCTCACAGATTTAACATTTAGGTTTAGATTTAACATTTAGATATACATTTAACATTTAGATTTAACTTTTACATTTAACTTTTACATTTATATTTAACATTTACATTTAGATATAAGATTTACACTTAGCATTTATATTTAGGTTTAGATTTAACATTTAGATTTAGATTTAACATTTAGATTTAACATTTAGGTTTAGATTTAACATTTAGATTTAGATTTAACATTTTGATTTAGATTTAATGTTTAGATTTTGATTTAACATTTAGGTTTAGATTTAACATTTAGGTTTAGATTTAACGTTTAGATTTAGATTTAGATTTAACATTTAGATTTAGATTTAACATTTAGATTTAACATTCTGATTTAGATTTAACATTTAAGTTTAGATATAACTTTTAGATTTAGATATAACGTTTAGATTTAGATTTAACATTTAGATTTTGATTTAACATTTAGATTTAGATTTAACATTTAGATTTAACATTCTGATTTAGATTTAACATTTAAGTTTAGATTTAACATTTAGATTTAGATTTAACTTTTACATTTAACTTTTACATTTATATTTAACATTTACATTTAGATATAAGATTTACACTTAGCATTTATATTTAGGTTTAGATTTAACATTTAGATTTAGATTTAACATTTAGATTTAACATTTAGGTTTAGATTTAACATTTAGATTTAGATTTAACATTTTGATTTAGATTTAATGTTTAGATTTTGATTTAACATTTAGGTTTAGATTTAACATTTAGGTTTAGATTTAACGTTTAGATTTAGATTTAGATTTAACATTTAGATTTAGATTTAACATTTAGATTTAACATTCTGATTTAGATTTAACATTTAAGTTTAGATATAACTTTTAGATTTAGATATAACGTTTAGATTTAGATTTAACATTTAGATTTTGATTTAACATTTAGATTTAGATTTAACATTTAGATTTAACATTCTGATTTAGATTTAACATTTAAGTTTAGATTTAACATTTAGATTTAGATTTAACTTTTACATTTAACTTTTACATTTATATTTAACATTTACATTTAGATATAAGATTTACACTTAGCATTTATATTTAGGTTTAGATTTAACATTTAGATTTAGATTTAACATTTAGATTTAACATTTAGGTTTAGATTTAACATTTAGATTTAGATTTAACATTTAGGTTTAGATTTAACATTTTGATTTAGATTTAATGTTTAGATTTAGATTTAACATTTAGGTTTAGATTTAACATTTAGGTTTAGATTTAACATTTAGATTTAGATATAATGCTTAGATTTAGATTTAACATTTAGATTTAGATTTAGATTTAACATTTAAGTTTAGATATAACATTTAGATTATCTGAAATTATGTGACATTTAAACATTATTTTAAATGTGATAAAAGTTGCTAAATGTAGGAAAAATTATATAAAAAATATAAAAAAAATGTCTGCTAAATAATTTGGACCAGCAATTTACACTTGGCATCCCATAAATGTGCCACATGCTCAGCCCTGGGTGATAAACAGTCAGCACTGCTTTATGTCCTGTTCAATGAGCAGGACGGCTGTGAATGGACAGCTGGAGGTTAAGGACAAAAAACACATTATGCTCTCATTTTTAACCTTTACACAACGCTCTCCCAGCACTTTTAACACAGTTTGTAAAAATAAACAATGAAAACTAAATTATTCATTTAAAAAAACACTGAAAATCACTGATGGATGACGTCCAGAGGGGGTTTAATATGAAGTGAATTGCTCAGAAAATGTGTTGTATTTTCCCTTTAAATCATTAAAATAAAACAAGACAACTTACCATATCGAAATAGCGTTCATTGTGCCACTTTTTAATAATTAGAAAAATAGTTTTCTTCTGATGGGCACAGGGTATTAGCTATTTTTCTAACTTACTATATATTTAATAAAATATTTCACTTAATCATTAATGTAAATAACAATCTCTATTAAACGTGATTAATGGTACGTGTCTTGGGATTTTTAAAAAATAAGTCATTAAACTGTTGAACCAAACAAACTGAAAGAAAAAACTAAGATTGTTTATATTATCTTAGGGCTTAGAGCTCAATGAAAGGTGTGCAATTAATGGACAAAACAATTCTAATGTGGGATGTAAATTGGCTAGAATCTGGCGATATGTTTATCACAATAGAAGGAACAAGATATGATAAACTACAGTACTGTAATGTAAATGTCAGTAAAAAAGGGTCCTTCTATTTCGTGCTTTTATTTTGAAAACCACCGTTCACAGTTATCATAGCACTTCCTGTGTCCGCGTGCCGCACTTCCGGTTCTGTTTAGCATGAAACGACACGGACGTCGCTTCGGAGATGATTGAACATTGACGTAAATTAGTTACTTATTTGTCAATATGTGAAGGTTAATGCAGGTTTGGTTGACTCGTTTTGGGTTTGTGTATGTCACTGTTTGTAACGTGAAGAGACTGAAGACACGTGGAAGTACCGGTTAGCATGTTGAACAAGATTAGCACCCCTTGGAGGCAGAAATAGGTTGGTAATGACTGTAATTGACTGTTTATTCATTTTAAGTTATGGAAATGTGTTGTTTAATTTCATATTATATTGACAGCTGTAAAAATCGTGGTTTAAAGTGTGACATTAAATGTTATAATTTGTTCAGTTAACTTGTTCATTTAATTTGAGTTTTAAAGGACAAAATGTAAAATTAACACCATTTATTGGCACATTTTTGTAGTTTTCACGGTGCCATATGGTCGAAGGTGGAAAGAAGGAGAGAATAAAGTCGCATCAGTCGAAGCTCTCTGCATCTCGAGTCGTAATTTCAAGTTGGGCAGCTACAGGTACAAAAGCCAGATGATATTTTAAAGTTTTAAACTGAATTATTTTGGAAAACTCAGGCCAGATGCTTCCAAAATGCATCCAGTTTTATCGCAAGTTCCCACTCCATCCATCCATTTTCCTTCGCCTTTCCAGGGTTGAGTCATGGGGGCAGCAGCCTGAGAAGAGGACCAGATTTCCCTTTAAGGCATTCCAAGGCCAGCCGAGAAACATAGTCCACTTGGGGCAGGACCTCGTCCCTGACCTGGAGAAGGCATTCTACCCTTTTCCGACTCAAGACCATGGTCTCGGATTTAGAGGAACCGATTTTCATCCCAGCTGCAAACCGCTGAAAGTTGGAGATCACGGTCTAATGAAGCCAACAGGACCACATCATCTGCAAAAAGTTGAGGTCTAATCCGTAGGCCAAGAAACTAGATCCCCACAACACCTTGGCTGTACCTAGAAATCCTGTCCATAAAAGGTATGAACAGAATCGATGACAAAGGGCAGCCTTGGCAGAGTCCAACTCTCACTGGGAACGAGCCTGACTTACTGCTGGCAATGAGGACCAAGCTCTGGTACTGACCATACAAGGACCTAACAGCATGTATCAAGGGGCCTGATACCCCCGCAGGGCCCCCTGAGGAACTTTTTTAAGTCCAAGTTCAAAAAAGACATGTAGATTGGTTGGGTGAACTCCCACTCACCTTTCAGGACCCAGCTAAAGGTAAAGAGCTGGTCCTCTGAACAGACTTTACCAGAGAGGCTCAGGAGTGTGATCCCCTGTATTTGGGACACACCTTGTGGTCCCCCCTTTTTCAAAAGGGGGACCACCACCCCGGTCTGCCAATCCAGTGTAATTGCTCCTGATGTCCACGCAAAATTGCACAGTTGCGTCAAACCACAACATCCAGAGCCTTTTGGAACTCTGGGCAAATCTCATCCGTTCCTGGGGCCTTGCCATTGAGGAGTCTTTTGACCACCTCGGGCACCAGACTCCGCTTCCTCAGTGGGAGACATGTCGGTGGGATAGAGGAGGTCTTTAAAGTATTTCGTCCACAGACCCACAACATCCTGAGTCGAGGTCAGCAGCACATCGTTCCCACTATAAACAGTGTTAGTAGTGCACCGCTTTCCCTTCCTGAGACGCTGAATGGTGGTGTAGTAAAAACATCTGCCCCCTAGCAGTCGGAGTTTGAATTGCACCACCCAAAAGAAATATGTCACCCGTAAGTCCGCTCTGGATCCAAGGGAGGACAAGCACTCATAAAACCAGACAGGAGTTTTGCAAAATAAGGAGGCAATTTATTAAAAAACAGTCTACCATGTCCAAAAGGTCTCTAAAAAAACCCATTCTAAAAATTGTCCTCCAACAGCATTCTACACCGGCCACCAGTCTGATCGTCAATGGGATCCCTCCTGCAGGGCTGTCAAACCCAGCCGACACTCCGCACCGGCCACAGCCCGGCGCCTCGGTGCGCTCCTCTTTCCTGGCTCCGCAGTGCCTCCTTCCTCTGGTACGACCCACTTGCTCCGCAGCCCCTCCGTCCAGTATCTGTCTTGCCCCTCTACACTGCAGCTCCCTGGCACAGCTGCTCTCCCGGGGCACGCCACCCACCTCGGCCCAGGGCCTCTACCCGGACACAGGTACCAGCACCAGCACTGCGCTGCTTATATGTGCGGAGGGAGGGCCACCCATGCTCCTCCGCACTCGGCCGCCTGTCCACCTCCCGGGACCGTGCTCCAGGCACCAATCTGCGCTTCGGGGGGGGGGGGTTTGTGTTGGGCGCACTTGCCCCCTGTGGAGGCCTCGCCGTCTGGTTCCTTTCGTTCTCCTGTCGTCTCTCTCGCCCGTCTTCCTCCAGCTCCCCTTTATTTTGGCGCCAATTAGTCCATTAACCACACCCGCTGGTGTGGCACACCTGTGGGAGGGCAGCTGGTCGTCACTGCGCCGCTTATATGTGCGGAGGGAGGGCCACCCACGCTCCTCCGCACTCGGCCGCCTGTCCATCTCTTGTTCTCCACCTGAGGGCAATCCAGAAAAAACGCATTTAGTTTCAGGGAATGCTGCTGATGTCACGCAGGAGCTGCCATGTTTGAAGCTACAAACCAGTTTTCCAGGTGTCTGCGCTGAGCGGGTCTCTCTCAGCGTGTAGACGTCTCCACAAACAGAGATCTCCCTCCACACGCCGGGCTTGGACTCCTTCGTGAACCCGCCTTTAGGATGCATCACCAGCACGCCGTTCGTCGTTAGGCCGTCCATGTGGTCGTCTGGGTTTTTCCATTTTGCAGCTTTTTCCTGCAGATTTGTGATTAAAAGAATACTCTTATAGATCTGAAATCTTTTAATAACAAGATATGTAATTTCACTGAGATACTGCATGACCGGAAGCGTATTCTTACAGCGATCTGATGAAACCCCGAAGGATCTGTGGTTTAAATCGTTAGGGCAGCTGAAACCGTACCAGATCTGTGTGGTCCGGGTAGCTCCTCTCCTGTTATTCACAGTAGCCATCCACACAGCTAAACAGTCTGTAATAGTTGTGCAGTTTCACAGTATTTATTCCATTCCAAGGCTGCTTAACACAAACAGAAGACAGCAGTTCTCCTCTTTCGCTGCCAGAGCAGATCCCGGTTCAGTCCACCGGGCCTTGGAAGATGAGCTTTGACCAGCCCTGAGCGAGGCTGAGCTGCGTGGCGCAGAACGGGCAGGCGGCGTGGAAGGCGTGGGTGCCATGCGGAAGAGGGATCTCCGACCAGTACTTGACAGACTTCTCTGAGCACACGTGTCCACACGGCACAAAGGCGTGCGTGGGCGCGCCGGTGTCCACGTAGAAAGCTGGCTCGCTGCCCAGACACAGCAGGACGTAGGGTCCCACCACCCGGCACATGGGGCACTCTCGCTGGGTGTTGGGCCCCTGCTCGGAGCGGTGGCCCCAGTTGTGGTATCCGTGCACGTGGCCACATGCCAGATAGACCCAGGGCTGCTTGTCCTCCAGAGACGTGAGGGCTCGAGTGCGGTTCATGCTGGGGAACGCCAGCGTGTTGAGACCTACGGGGCACTGGGGGCGCGCCGCGTTGATCTCCTGCCTCAGAGCCTCCAGGTGCTTCTGGGTGGGAGCGTGAAAGAGACCCTCAGCGGTGCGCCACAGCAAGGTGGCGCCACACAAATCCACCAGAGAGCCGTCCAGTAGGATGTTACTCGCGTTCTCCACCTGAGGGCAATCCAGAAAAAACGCATTTAGTTTCAGGGAATGCTGCTGATGTCACGCAGGAGCTGCCATGTTTGAAACTACAAACCAGTTTTCCAGGTGTCTGCGCTGAGCGGGTCTCTCTCAGCGTGTAGACGTCTCCACACACAGAGATCTCCCTCCACACGCCGGGCTTGGACTCCTCCGTGAACCCGCCTTTAGGATGCATCACCAGCACGCCGTTCGTCGTTAGGCCGTCCATGTGGCCGTCTGGGTTTTTCCATTTTGCAGCTTTTTCCTGCAGATTTGTGATTAAAAGAATACTCTTATAGATCTGAAAACTTTTAATAACAAGATATGTAATTTCACTGAGATACTGCATGACCACAATGTTGGTCTAACTAGCAATTACCCCCAGGAAGATGTTCTTAGATGAGTCGAAGCCAGCTGCAAAGATGCGCGCTGTGTAGGGCGGGTTACGCTCGCAGACGACTCGGCAGGCAAAGCGGGAGATGGTGCTCTGTGTGATCGGGTTCTCCTCTCCCTCCTGGCCTCCTGAGATCGTGTCCGTGTCGTATCCCACGGCTAGCGGTGAGAATAATCCGTTTGTTTATAAAATAAACCGCTCTATAACTTCCCCATCGTGGCACAACACAACGTAACTAAGTTGGCGGCTGAATCTGCTCTAAAGCAGATACAAAAACAGCGAGGAGCAGCACCGGAATGTACCATTCACTTCTTCTGGACTTTCTGTAGGGGTGGACTCCCAGCGGCTCATTTTGATGCGGCATTTTTTGTCAAACTTTTGTGAATATTGTGATTGGAATATATTTCATTACGTTTAATAAAACGTTTTATGTTTACATTATGACAGAGTTTATAAAAGACATAGAGCTAAAGCGCAACAATTCTTTCTGACCCCCACACATTTTCCCAAAGTGGTATCTTCTGTTATGTAAACAAAGAGTACAATCTGGGAATTCTTAAAGGGATCATACATTTTCAGATTTTTCTGCGTTAAAACTAAATTATCCGATTTTCCTTTGATTATTTTTCCATATATCCACATATTTGTCTTATTTAAAATATAATAAACGTCAGACTTCTTTAGGGAAAATGCATGTGTGTGTGGTGGGAGTATGAAACACATGTGAAAATAATCCCTGATATGTTTCCTGAGGGAGGGAAAAGATGGTGAAGTCAGATTTCCTCATTTTGTCTGAGAACCTGTTGAGCTCCTTAAAGGCTTTATTTAAGTAGGATTTTATTTATTTATTTGTGCTGGTATCATCCTGGTACACAATAACACCAATGCAATATTCATGTGTTCTATACTTGTGCAATACCGGATTCACATTGTTGTCTGTGTCTCTTACAGTATGCTGCATAGTGCTGGTACCAAGTTTGTTTTTATCTTTTATTTGTGTTTTTTTTTAGTGATCTAAGATTACAATACTAGATTACTGCCTATGTGTATATAGATGTATCCTTGTTTTTTTTATCTTCTAATTACCTTTTGAGTGATGGTGCTGCTGTGACAAGTGAATTTTCCCACTGAGGGATCAATAAAGTCTATTCTATTCATTTCTATTGCAGTTTGCAAATACATGATTGATTGTGTACTCTAACATGATCACTATCAGATTGCCTGTTTTTTAGCTTTTTTTGACAGTTTTATTTTGCTGTAGTTAGTTTTCTTGATGCAGACCTTTAGATAAAGGTTTATAACACCCTATCACTAGCTAAAGTTATCATGAGAAGAGTCCAGACTAGTTATGTGACTGGTTCTTCTGAGGATCATGACATCCTTATGTGAGGATGGTCGCCTTTTCCAGTCTCCCACTTGTCCAGTTATTCTCACGCCTTTCCAATGAATGTCCCACTTTTCCCGTTTTTCACTGGCTGGCAGTCTCATCAACACTTTACAGCTTTTGTCTTGTTTTCACAAGAACCTGCATGACTGGAGGTGCTAGCACTGCCCCAGGCCCCTTCAGTGGCCCCCATTGCCTCTGTAATTATGGCCCTCTGTTTGAACTGGTGTTCAGTTTCAAAGTGCAATAACACTTGACACAAAAACAAAAGGTAGTAGGGGGGTCACTGGGGTCCATGAAGGTATTTGCATCATCCACACCCTCACATTCTGCAGCTTGAAACAGATACAGTGAAAAAAAATCCTAATATTGTCCATTAATGGCATAAATGTGTGAACTTGAGCTTCTTCAGCAGTTGTGCACAAGTACCAAGCTGTGCCAAGCCTATAACTAAAGGGCTGTGGGTATAATGAATGTTTACTGCTCTTTTGTGTCACTGTCTCTTTCCGCTTTGCTTTCATCTATTGTCTTTATAAAAAGAGCACATCAGTTTTTTCTCCTCTGTGTCTGTCCAACTCAAACACAGAATAGTTGGGGGTGGGTGGGGATCAAAGGCTCACCAGCACATACCACACTGATGGAGAGCAGATGCAGGGAGTGGGCTGCTTTGCTGAAGTTGCACTGGCATTGTGCGAGCGTAAATCTATGTTTAGGAGGAGGAATCGAATGTTACCAGGCAAGACGCATGCAGAACAGAGTCTGCTGCAAACAGCTACATTGCACAACTCAGAGACAGAACTTCCCAGCTGTTTTGTTGTCCCGGCTGCCTGATGAGGAGTAAACTGAGGTAAATATATTGCTGGATTTTAAAGTCACAAAGGATGGAAAACGTGAATTTTTGCAAAAATGAAAACCAAATTTGGGATTATCTCATTTAATCTGGAAAATGTTCGATCAGCAGCCTGTCTGATCAGGATGATGAGCTCTTCGAAGACGCTGCTCTGCACGTTGCATCGCGAGGTTTCTATGAAAGCAAAAACCAGATCTCCAATCAGCTGACTGCAGCATGACGGTGTGGGAGAATGCAAGGAATGTGCTGATCCCATGTTGCTCGTGCTCTTGACCTGACACTCCCCACCCCCTCACACACACACACACACACACACACACCCTCTCAGCAAGCACAAGAGCCTTGTTGTTTAAAAGGCCTTTAAAATGCAAGACAGCAACAGCTTTCCAAGCAGAACTTAGGATTTTCAGGGGTTGGCAAAGCAAAAAAGGGTCCTACGGGAAATTTAAACAAAAATTCCAAACACGTGCATCCCCATTATTAGGTAAATGTAATTTATGAGCTTAAACTATACCTTCATGTGTATAATTTTGTCTGTTCTGATTTACTTCACCATCTTTGGACTGATGGGACATATTTTATGAATTTAAACTTTATCCTGTAAATTAAAACATGAAAACCTCACAGGAGAGTGATCAGTGAGGCTGCAGATTCAACATATTCTTTTTGCATTAAAATCAAAAATAAATAAAATCACTGCATGAAAACTAAGTTTATCGTGTTTAAATTGACCTGTTAGCATAAGACGCACACACAAAAGCATTGAAATTTCTGTTTACATTCAGGTTAAATAAACTAAGGTTATGTGCTGCCCTGCTGTGGACAAGAAACAGACTGCAATGATAAAAAAAAAATAAAAGACTAAAACCTAGTTTTATTAAGCATCCCTTTTATTAGCATCACCCGTTACAAAAAGAACAAAATCTTCAGTGTTAATGAACTTAATAATATAGCAAGTGTTGAACGCAGATGATCTGGGACGCTCTTTTCTGACGTGTTTGCAGTAGAATTAAAAACCTCTTAACGATCAGCCTGGCTCTCTTCCCCCACACATCCAGGGTCACAGACTCCCTTCTGTTTGGAGCTGCAGGACAGACTTTTTTGTACGACTTGTTAAAGCATCTCCATGGTTACGGTCACGTAATGACCCATCTGCCATGCCGAGACCTCTTCCGATCTCCCCTTTTCCAGCCAGGGCCGAGTCAAGGTGTGCATGGAGTGACGGATGCAAGACAAAAGTAGTTTGTGGAGTTCTCTGGTCAGAGGGCAAATCAACAGAACAACAGTATTTCAGCAGGTCCTAAATGGTACATTTAAACAATACATCATCTTTAAGTTAAGAAGGAAAATACTGAAAACCCAGAGTTCATTTAGTTAAGGTGGAAGTTTGCACCTCTGCCCTCTTAAGACAAAAACTAAAAACTACCGCCGTTTTCAAAGGGAGAAAACAATACAGGTGACTGAAAACAGAGGAATGGTTGCCACGTTAAATAATGCCAGAAGTCTTTTTTAGTTTAACTCAACCAGTGATGCAGAAAACAAGGAGGAATGTGGCTGGAGTGGAGTAGTTTGGAGCAGAGGCGTAACCTCTGCCTGCTCTGTGTGGCCTACACCGGGTCAGGGAGTGGTTCAGCAGCCCTCGACCAGAGTCAGCAGGAGGCCGCAGAGTTTGGGAGTGAGGAGGTGGCTGGGTGTGACGGTGTGATCTGGTGTGGTAGTGACGAGACTGGTGTTCAAAGGTGGTCTCCGTCCTCCTCTCTTTATACCTCAGGAAGGTTTTTTTTTTAAAGCTCCTGAAGAAAAAACAACAGGAATGTTGAAACTGAAAGCAGGATGATGGTTCAGATGTGACGATAACTCACCCCCTGCTGTCCCTTAGTGAGCTGCTGGCTGACGGTTTGAAGCAGCTGCTGCGTCTCTCTGACAGTTTGATTCAGTCCTGCAGTCCTTTTCTCCTTTTTATCAATCTCCTCCTGTTAGACCCAAATGATCTGAGTTAAAAAAACACTCAGGCACTGAATGTTACCACTCTAAAGAAAAAAAACACCACTAAAAACGCCCCAGACTCTCACCGTCTCTGTCGGCAGACTGCTATTCTCTATCAGACCGTCAGGCTTGTCAGATAGTTTTGACAGCTCGTCCTGGATCAGATCGAGAGACTGCTGGGCCTGTGTGAGCGACAGGAATCGCATTAGCTGCAGGTTAACTTGCAATAGCAGTGGCACAAAAACCGAGCGAGGATTTTTACCTTGTAGAGGTTGCCGGCCACTTTCTGCCTCTCGCTCTCCTCTGCCTCCAACTTGGACAACGTCTCAGTGAGCTGGGTTTTCAGCTGGAGTCAAAACAGACATTTGCATGTGAAGCGACAACGTTTTCTCAGAATGTGCAAAGTTCAAAAGTCCAACGTGTGCTTGGCTGATTGAGACAAACTTCTAACACAGAAAAAGAGGAAAGTTTGGTGTTAAAGGAAGAAAAAAGAGTCAGGGTCCGGGAAGTCCAGCTTGAGTCATGAACAACTTCCACTGATATAACTTCTCACATCATAAAGTGTATTTATAATACTCTAAAAGGGACGTTAAACCTCAGGTACATCACATAAAACTAACACACTCACTGATTAGGTCAAAAATATTATAAAAAGTGTTTTTCTGATGGAGTTATTGTAGGTTTGTTTACATTCCTACCTCCAACACCATTTAAGCTGATAGCAAACACAGATAAGACATGTGTGTTTTAGGGCTGAGGCATGCGTTCCTGTCAGGTCTCTGCAGAGGAAAACGTTAACTGATAAGTCACGAGTTAGATGGTTAACCATGAAACGTTGATGCAAGCAGAGTAAAGGTGAAGAAAAACCAGAGTTAGTACAAATGCACATGAGGGTAAATCAGTCTGGTTTTTTCATTTCACAAAGACAGCAGCTCCAACATGTGGCATCATGTTTAGAGAAGTTAGGAAAGAGGAGATGAAGTTTTGCAGAAGCTGGAAACCCCCCTCCTGAGTGGGGCAGATGTCAGAGCGGCTCTAGCTGGAGGATGATCCTGGCTTACCAAAGTCAGCTCCTCATTCTGTCTGATGGCCTCGGTATACGAGCCATCTAGTCTGGTCTGCAATTCAGTCAACAGATCTTTGAGCTGAAAGTAAGTGTGAGATGATTTGGTTTAATGAGGGACTGTGGGAGGTGATCCAGAGCAGCACCAGTCACAGTAGCTGATCAGGTCATGAAGCCCACGACCCCGCCGAGCCTAGCTTTGCCCACAGGGACGATGACATGATGAATGTTGGTGAAAAGATCCCGTTTCTCCTCACCTCTCGGACCTCCGTCACATAGGTGGCACTCTCCCGCTCTGCCCGCTCCAACTCAGACTCCAAGTGCTGCTTTTCTCTCCTCACCTAAGAAGCAGAGACACAGACCATACGTCAACTCACGACTCTCCTACATCCAAACTGTCGGCTCACGTGTGATAAAAACAAAATTACAGTTTCTAGTACTCGGTACGGTTGGCTGTAGCGTAATAAACCTGAATTTATACCTCTTTAAGCTCTGCCTGGGAATGCTCCATCTTCAGCTTCCAGCGAGACTCCTCTTCCTCTACGCTGCTCTGCAGGCGCTGCAGGATGCCCTCCTGTGGCCGCAGGAGGAATTCAATCTCAGTTTAGAACCATAAAACTACAAGAAACTAAAAATAACTCACCGTTTCTCCCAAAACCATCTTGTACGTCTCACAGTCCTTCTGCAGAATCTTTTGACTTTCCTCGGCCTCTTTCAGTTTCTGAGCAAAATTCTGCAAAAATAATATTTCAGTATTTAAAAGACCCGATGGGTTTTACTTCTGTCCTTTTAGATTTACCTCAGAGTCCACCATCGTTAGGCTGGACTGTGCCGAGCTTTCACCAACTGCCTTCTCAAATCGTTGCAACCATTCCTGATGATTCTAACAAACAGTAAAAATGAGGTCAAGCATCAAAAATCAGAACCAAACCCACAAAAAAATCCAGTTTGATGGATACCTGTTCAGTGGGCAGAGGCACATGGGGCAGAAGCCTGGTCAGAACACCTCGACACTCGGCTTGAGATGCCGTCAGCGCTGCCTGACTCTCCTACAAGACAGAAGAACAAACAAAAGAGGAGAAAGACTGAAAACTTCCTGATTCATCAGATCAGATGAAACGGTTTCCAGATCCAGAGGTCACATGACCACAATCCTTTTAGTGGATCAGTGGAGGTTCTCCCATTAAAACCAGAAATGAATTAAGCAGCTGTTTTGAATCATAGCTTCACACAGAATCATTAAGGATCATAAATCATGCAAAACATACGTTTTGGAGCTTTTGACTATGTTATGTTATTTCCTCATGAAAAACACCTCAAAAGCAGTTTTTAGCTTGATGGTTGCTCTGGAACATGTAAAACAGGATGATACGGGTCCTTTAGGAATTAATCTCACTGTCCTCCAAACACACAAATAAAACCATGACTAGATTAAAGACCAAGTTCACTTAGAAACCGTTTTTTTTTGTTATTTTTGGAATATAATCGGTCACTCAGAGTTTCACCTGCAGGCTTAACGTGAAAATTGGTGTTCTACCCCTATTTCCTGCATTAGCCGCTGATAGAAAATACCCGGGGAAATGCTCGGATTAGAAAAGCCAGCCAGATCTACGTCACACTGAACATTAGCATTCATGGACTCACCCACCTTGACTCACGACGGGGAAGGCTGTTGTTGGTTTAGCGTCCAGGAAACAGCAGAGAACGTCTCGGCTAGTAGAAGCTAACGTTAGCATTAGCAACACCACCACACAGCAGAACTCCTCCAGGCTTGTGTTATTTGTGGAGATAAAACATCAACGTTGCAGAATAAATGGAGTCATCAGCCAATCAGAGGAGAATATCTGCTAATATCTGGCTAACTTCTACTTCCTGGAGCAGGAGCGCCAGAGCCTTTTCCCCCACAAGGCATTCATTTCTACTAGAGACCACTGCAAATGTATTAAATAACGAGTGAACTTGGTCTTTAAAGTACTTAGAAAATTAACACGTGAATAAAAACACGGCTCTGACACGCGTGGAGCCCGATTCAACCGGGATGCATCGATATGAGCAAAGAAACCCAACGAGTCTGACATCTGCTGCTACTGTAGTCAGAGGATAGAAGAGCAGCTGCTGTTGACGGTTTAGCCTGTACCCTTTCCTGATGTAAGAGGAAGACGGCAAACACACACGCGTGCACACACACACACACACACACACACTGTTAATAGAACAGCTCTCTGGTTGCCAACCACACAGAGAGACCTGCACTTGCTCATCCCAAAGGAGATTTTTCATTCGTGGAAACAGACGTAGCAGAGCTGTTGTTTATTAATGATTAAAAACTTCCTGGAAAAAGGGGGATTAAAAAAGCGTCTGATTAGATGGTAACACTGACAGCGTGACGTCACAAAGCAGGATGGGGACAACATGCCATGCCAAATAACGAAAAGACATGAAGCTGCAAAAATAATGACCATGAATTTGACTCTAATGACAGCTAGTGAATGTCTAAGCCACTGCACACTCATTTCCATACATCAGCCTGGGCTTTGGGCAAAAGGAGATATTTAAAATCAAATCTCTACAATAACAGCTTCAACAGCTCTAACTACACCGATTCAAAATCTGAAGGTGGGAAAGTGGAGGGCAGGCAAATGAGTATGCAGTGTTATTATGGATGATGGTGGAAAAGAAACTTTACAGGGTCAATTAAGACAAAACACAGCGCTTCGGAGGGGAATGCATCAGATTGGAACTAGAGTGAAACAGACTGAAGTGAGGGCTCGAACCTTGACAACTTTGCTGAGTTTTCCTTGAAGCATGGCCTCGGTGGCTGACAGAGCTTCCATTGCACTCCAGTTTTTCTCCCGAAGCTCCTGTTTTGGTCAGTTCCAGAGAGAATCTACGTTCAGTTTAGCCTCAAGAATGCATTTAGTGACCCCCTGATGACAGGCGGCAAACGACAGAACAACTGCTCCTCATTCCAGCACATTTATAATTACGCTTCATTTTCTAGGATCAAATACGCCTCTGAAAGATAAAAGATGAGTTTCTAATGCTCCGAGTCGCCCACAAGCCCAAACAGGCTTGTTGAAACAGCCGACAATGAGCACAAAAAGAGTGGGCTGGAAGCCCTCTTATGCAACGCTCAGCTTAAGCAATTCAAACCTAAACAGATCTTGGTAAAATGTGTGTAATTATGCTCCGTACACGTCCCTCACTGAGAAGCAGAATAGGCGAGACGACGGGGAGTACGGGTACGAGCCGTGTTCAGTCCTGAGAGAGGGGAATGTGTTGTGGCAACAAACAGGGAACAGCGGTGATATAATTCACATCGTTGCTGCAGAAAACCTACGTTGTTCTTTTTCCTGTGAAGCTCGAGCGAGTCCCTGAGCTCGGCCAGCTCGCTCTGCAGACAGCCGACCTGCTTCTCCTTCTCCGACAACCTGACAAACGACCGCATCGACACTCGTTATTGAACTTCTGGGACAAATGTAATAAATAAAAACACGAGCAGGAAGGAGAGGGCCGCGTTACTTACGACGCAAGAATCTCTTGGCTTGGAACTCCAGTGTTAGACTGCTGTAGGAGCAGAGAAGAAGAACAGCGTGAAGACCTTTACCTGCTCAGATGTTTTTGTTTCTCTGGATTTGATTCTTCCTCACCTGTTGCTGCACCTGCTCCACTTTCTCCATCAGCTCCTTCGCTCTCGCCTCCAGCTCAGCCTTCAGCATCTGAATTTCTTGGTCCTTTGCTGCAAGCCTGAGATTCAGATTGGCCCACCGACTAATTTATTATCAAGATCTGCAAACAAACAAAAATAAACAACCCACGAAACATCAACTTACTGAGTCTGGAGTTCTCGGAGCTCTGTGCCAGAAGTGCTAGACTCCTTTTGCATCTCCTTGGTTCTCAGTTGCTGCAATTCCACCTGAAGAGCAGCCAGCTGCTGCTCCAGACCCTAGAAGATAAAATCTGATTCAGACAAAAGCTAAAAAAACGAAAACAGAAACATCTTAACTTGGTAAGGTCCAAACCTCAACTGCTTTTTCCCTGCTAGAGCTGCTGGCTTTCTCCTTCTGCAGACTGTTCTCCAGCGACAACAGCTGCAGATCCTTTTCTTGGATCCTAAACAGGAGATCGAATCGAGACGTTACTACATAATAACAACATTGAAACCATCAACCTACAGACTAGAGGTAGGGAAGCCTGGGCCTGGAGAGCCGCTATCAGCACGTTTTAGAGGGTTTCCTGCTTCAACACAGTTGATTCACCTGTTCAGCAGCTCATCAGGCTCTGCAGAAGCCTGTTAATGACCCGCTGATTAAAATCAGGTGTGTTGAAGCAGGGAAACCTCTAAAACGTGCTGGATAGCGGCTCTCCAGGACCAGGGTTCCCTACCCACATATAGACGTTTGCAGGTTTGATTGCACCACACAGCTTCGCTTCAGCCAAGCATTTTTGATTCTGGAATATTTTGGCAAACAAAAATGTTTTTGCAGAATCCTGTGGCTGCAGGGAAAAAGCTCAGATCATCAACGCTCCACCACCGTGTTTTTTTCTGACGCATTGAAGGATTTAAAGGCATATTTATTTCGAAATAATTTTTTTAATGAAATTCATATTTACATTTGCAGAATCTTAGACGATCTCTCCTCCCAGTGCAGGTTTTCCATCAGAGGAGTTATTTCAGGTCTGCTCAAGGCAGTTATTTTTGTGTTTACAATACAATCACGGATACTCGCCTTTGCTTCCATAATAACACGACTGTAATGTAGAACTGTAGAAAGATGGGGTGACTCACTGCTTAGAGGCACCAACTCTAAAATCAGGACTTTTCCTTTTAGTCCAACTCAAAAAGAGCTTTCAGGTGCAGCGTTCCCCGTGGATTCGGTCAGAGCCGAGCTAAAAGGATTGGTGTTGCAACTTTTATGCAAATGTCGCCGTGCATCAGCCTCAAAGACAACACATTCTGTTCCAGGCAGGATTATTAACAGGGAACGAAGGAATGCATGCCTGAAAGGAGCTTTTGTGTCCTGAACAGGCAGTAATGTGGAAAGGACTCATTTATGCATAAATAAGAGTTCATTTCATTGATCTTACTTGGTTTGGAGCTCTTCTACTGTCGACTCTGATGATGCCTTTAATAAGAGAAGAAATTCTGTCAATACAAAGTAGAATCATGAAGTGATTATTATAAGCAAAATCAGATTTGACCTTTTCTGACGTCTCTCTCTTAAGATCCTCGACTTCTCGTCTTAGTGCTTCCCTCTCTTCTCTGACTTTCTGCATTGAGGAAAAAAGTTACTGAAAATCTGCTTAAAAATCAACTGAAAACACAGAAACATAAAGTAAAGGATGTTAACATTAGTGCCCTTTTAAGAGCGGATGTGCTGCCCTTGGCTGATCATTTCTACTAAACCTCACCTTCAGCTCTTCCTCCTTGTTGGCCACTTCGATCAGCCCCTTCTCCAAAAGTCCCTCAACCATTTTAATATTCTCCTCCTTCTCTCTGACACTAGACAGAAAGAAAATTCATGTTTATATTTATTAAAGTAACACTAAATAGTTTTTTAAACTTTAAGCTAGAGCTTTAATGTTGATCTCAGTGATTGTTGGGTTAGAAACTTGACCAGTTTCATATTTGACACCACTCTGCTGCCCTCTGCTGGCCAGATACTGCACTTAAAAGTTTTGTGGAGCAGGTAGGGGTCCTAGGGGGCGCTCTTATACCTGCGTTACAGCTGTTAGCTGTTATGCTAGCGGTTAGCATTTTCAGTTCGCCGATCATCAATAAAAAGAAGAAAAAGAAGTTTGATTTGTTTGTTGGCATCATGGCGGAGCCTGGGAGTAAAAGTAAGAGAGTAATGTCTTGAGAGGCGAATCAAAGAGCTAAAACCAGAGTAAACATCAGCACGGCCTACGCTAGTCTGAGGGAGCTAAAGTAGGCTACAAAATCACAGACTGATGGTGACCTGGCTTTGTTGCTACTGGACTTGTAAGTGTGTCCTTGGGCAAGACACTTAACCCGCCTTGCCTGCTGGTGGTGGTCGGAGGGACTGGTGGCGCCAGTGCTCGGCAGCCTCGCCTCTGTCGGTGCGCCCCAGGGCAGCTGTAGCTACGTTGTAGCTCATCTCCACCAGTGTGTGAATGTGTGTGTGAATGGGTGGATGACTGATTGTGTTGTGAAGCGCCTTGGGGGGTTGTAGAACCCTAAGAAGGCGCTATACAAATACAGGCCATTTACCATTTTACCATTTAATAATATTTGTCCAACAGTGTGGATCTTTTTACTTCGTGGTTTATTTTAGTATTAGTTGGCTCAGGTTAGTGTTAGCTTGTTGTTGTTAGCACTAGCTACAGCAGGCTGCAGCAGGGTTGTTTACGACAGTTGTAATTCCACTTTCAACCAGTAGGGCGGAGGAGTAGGAAACTCCTCAGTGTTACTTTAATATAATAAAAAGCATTCAAGATACATTTGAGTTTGCAAACCCACCTTATCTGGAACTGGTCTAGAGCCAGCTGGGATGCAGTCTGGAGAAAAAAAAGAGAGGGAGTGTCAAATAAACAAAACTAAATTAGCTTTAA
This sequence comes from Aphyosemion australe, assembly GCA_006937985.1. NCBI lineage: Eukaryota > Metazoa > Chordata > Actinopteri > Cyprinodontiformes > Nothobranchiidae > Aphyosemion > Aphyosemion australe. Next base: position 1,598,403 of record SSNS01000003.1, on the reverse strand, counting down.
GATTTTATTTTATGCACAAAAAAGGTATGAAACTCACCTGATCAGCAATCCGTACCTGCAGATTCTGAACCTCTGCCTTCAGCGACATGTTATCATTGTGCAAAGCCTGCAGATGGAAAACACTCATTTAGTCTAGAACATGTTTATAAGCTCAGACTCCTGTTTAATTGCAGGGAGCTGCTAAAACACACCTGCATGTTTGTTTCCCTACTCGCTCCGGTGCTCCTCTCAGCATTTAAAGAATCTTCCAGACTTTTCCTCTGCAGCTCCTTCTCAGCCAGTCTAAACACCACGGTAAATAAAAAGAACGCTCACTTTAAAAAGCCCAACAGAATCACGTCTGACGCTAAAAAACGAGAGAAGTCTCACAGCTTCTGTAGCTCCTCAATGTGGGACACGTGGCTGGCCTAAATGTGGAGCAGAGAGATCTCGTGAGCAGAAATGTAGGTCTGAATCTTTTATGGCTTTTAAAGATAGACAGGTGGAGCTGAGCCTCACCTGTGAAGAGATCTGGGCCTGCAGGCCCTCGTTCTGGACCTGAAACTTTTCCTTTTGAACCTGAAGAGCTTTGTTTTCATTCATGAGCTCCTGTTCAAACAGAAGTGACCATTAGACAACAGCTGCTCGTCTCCACGTGAAGCTGGTTAGGTGCTGCTCACCTGAACCTGGGCCTGCAGAGACTCATCCTGCATATTGTGCTGCGACATCTCCACCAGCTCCATCACTCGCTGCTCCAGCCGCTCTTTGGCGACCATGGCTTCCGTCAGGCCGCCGTGTAAGGTCTGGATTTCCTTGTTTTTGTTGTTCATCTCCGTCTCCGCCGCCAGCAGCTGGCTGTGGAGCTCTGCAAGCACAGAAGGCGTTCGGTGGCTGAAAGTTACCCAACTTGGCAGAACCTCTGCGTGTTTTTCAGCGTGAATGTGTTTACTCACCTTGCTTGGAGGCCTGGAGCTTCTCTCTCTCTGTATTGACAGTGTGGAGGAAGTTCTGCAGCTCTTCCCAGCGTCGCTTGGCGTCCTGCAGCTGTGCCTGGAGAGAAAGAACCTCGTGATTCTTCTACATGATACAAAAACTGAGCTGATTTAGTAAAGGTGGCTTCAGCAGGCATAGCTGTAGAAACACATCATCTATTAATAGTGAACCTGGATTATGTAACATTACGCTTCACTGATGCTTCTCAAGCCTTGATTATAGCTCTGATGCTTTTTTCAGCATATGCATGAATGTAATCCTGTAATTTATTTTAAGAAAGACAGGAAGGGCTGATCTGAGAGGCTAGCAGCACAAAGCTTCCTAAATAAACCCTCCCATCTCAGGTTGTGCCCCCCCCTCCCCACCCACTTCTCTAGAAATGCTGCCACACCCACAAACCAGATGTGAAGCTATGCAGCACGCCCTGGCTCAGCTGGCGGCTACAGAAACACAGGCTCTGTGCATCTGGATTAGCTTACCTCCAGCTGGGACACGTTCTGCTTGTAGCTGACCTCCAGTGACTTCCTCTGGTGCTCCTCCTGCTGCAGCTTGCTGTTGTTGTCTGCCAGCTCTTTCATCAGACCGGCGTACTCGGAGCGCAGCTTATTCAGCTCGGCCGAATTCCTGTCAGGAACGTGAAACGGAAGAACTACTGGGATTGTTGCATATGGACGTTACCAAAAGCCTGCGTGTGTTTAATTAAGTGTAACGCGAAGCAGGTGTATATATGCAACATTTACTGGTGCAGCTAATAGAATTAGAATAGTGTGTTGAACATTTTTTGTCTGGAATCAGAAAGTGAAACACAGATTTATAACAGATAAGAAAAACCTAACATTCAGTCATATTGCGAAAAAGTTAAATATTGGAAATCAGGTAATGACCCCGAGCTTCTAAATGCGCCGAGTCAGCTGCACGTTTTTAGATGTGGTTATTGCAACACTGACTTGCTCTCCATCTGGTTGGTGGCCGAGCTGACGGCGTCCCTCAGGATCCCGTTCTCCTGCTGCAGACGTGTGATCTGGCTCTCCAGCTGTTCCCTCACCTGCTGAAACTGCACACAAACAGTCCGATTGGTTCCAAGTACTTAACAAATGTGATTTATAAATAACCCGCACCAGCAGGAAATAACCTTTATTTGCATGGTCTGCAGCTCCTGGTAGCTGCCCTGTGCTTTGGCCTGCATGCCGCCCAGCTCCTTCTCCATGGCTGCACGCTGCTCCCTCATCATCGCCTCCACTCTACCGGTTTTCTGCTTCTCAACCTGCAGCTCCTAAAGGACAAAGAGCATGAGGGCATGTGAGGTTCCTCAATCCGGACGCGCAATGACTCAGCAGAAAAAGGGTAAACCGACAGAATAGTGGAATGTAAACCTGACTGAGCTGTTTCACTTTGTCTTTGGCAATAGAGGCTTCCTCCTGCAGAGTTGTTAGGAGTTTCTCTCGTTCCTGAGCAGCTGGATCAGGCCTGGCGGCACACTGAGGGCGAGAAACGACAGATTTACAAGTCCGACTACAAACACCAGGTCTCCTGCTGGCACCAAGCGACGTGACATGACACATGACTCAAACTTAATAACGTCTCACTTTGTGCCAGGCATCCAAAGCATTAGGGCTCTTCTCTCGGAGGAGCGCCATCACGCTGACAGCTTCTGCGTCCGACAGGGGCAGACTGGACAGACCAGAGAGGAGCTCCTTCAGCTTCATCTCTGGGCTCTCTGTTAATTCACAAAATGGATTTTTGTAATCCACGAGTAACGGATCGACATCACACGGTGTTTCTCAGCCGATCCTCAGGAAACGTCTCACCTTTGTCAGTTTCATTCTTCTGTTTCTTGCTGGATCCTTTAGTCGGGACGTTATCGTTGGGAACTGCCTGGTGGTTTGAAGAAGTGGCTAAATCTGCCAGAATGTGGGTTTCATCTACTGGATTTAAGGGGAAAAGAGAAATAAAACAACTCAAATAGCTTTAGGAAACAGAAAGATGGATTATTGTTGGGTCTCAGCGTTACCGGGCTCCGTCTTCTGCTTCTTGGCAGAGTTCTTCTTTTTGCCAGTGGGAGCAGAACCATCCAGAACTTTGGTGTCGGTCACAGCGGGGGTTTCCTTTTTAACCGGAGCTGGAGCCGGCTCTGCTCTCGCCTCTACCTGCTGGACATCGACTGGAACAAAATAAGGAAATACGAGTTTCAGGTGACCTGTAAGGGCTAAAAGACCTAAAAAGCTTTTAAGATGTATGAATGCCACAAGTCTAAAATATGTTCTGCTTAGAAAGTTGTAATAATTTAGTGAAATAAAACACAGAAGGTCAGATTTCCCCAAAGAAAGCTCGTTCAGCTCTTGTTTACTGACCAGACTCTGCTTTCTGTTTCTTCTTCTTCTCCTTCTTCCCGGAGGACGGGGGAGGAGTCTGAGCCTGAACAGGAACCTGGAGAGCTTGGACCGGAACCGGAGCCTCAAACGGCGACGGCGGTGTGCTTGACGCTTTGCTCACAGCTGGAGGTGACTCAATCTTGCGACTTGCGATTGGCTTGGAGTAATTTAGTTCTGATTCTTCTGAGAGCGGACCTGTAGTGGTTGCTGATGCAGCGGCGGCAGCGGCTTTGGAGGCCTTTTTCTCCTTTTTCTTTCTCTCCCTCAAACCAGCAGGAGCCTCTGGAGATGCTGAGACTGGTGCGCTGACAGCGGGCGCTGGTGGAGCAGCTTCTGGGATAACCACCGGCGCGGGGTCCTCCTCCACCTCCAGACTCGAGCCGACGCCATCAGTCAAGTCAAACTCCCGCAGGTCTTCTTCTGACTCCCCTCCGCCTCCACCGCTCCCTCCACTGGCGGGATCCTTCTTCTTGCTCTTCTTTTTCTCGTTCTTCTTGCGCGAGTCGGGCTTGACTGGCGACAGCTTGAGGTCGCGTTTCTGCCTGGCCAGCACCTCGTCGTAGGAGGTTTCCTTCATGAAGAGCCAGAAGAAGAGGAACATGAGGGCGATGACCAGGGTGGGGGCCAGGATGAGCAGGTACTGAGAGTCGTAGATATCCACCGCCATTCTGCAGGAGGGAAGAAAAGGACCCTGATCACAGAAACATTAAATAAAAGCCCAAAGAGCTCAGATAGTAGATGAATTAAGACACGCAAAAGTCTTCCTGGTGCTTCTGAGTGAGCGTCCACTTGCAGATCAACCCCTGCTTTATGTAACGTCTGCATATGTAGGTGAGAACCTTACCCTATCTTAGTGATATGATCCAACTAGACAATACTACCCCCCCTGCTGGAGAGATTACCAGCATCATTCACATAAATTCACAAAGCAAAATGAGCCACAGTCTGAAACATGAAATTTCGAAGCAGGATGGGAGAAAATGTCTTATTAGCTAAGAATTAAAGCTATAGTTATTATAAAATAACTCTCACAAAGGCAGAAAGAAGGTTTCAGCCCCTCAGCTTCAACGAGGATAACAAAACATTTGGTCTCTTCCTGGAAAACGCCTTTAGAGGAATGGTTTTGGATCATGCACGACTTTATAAACTGGTAAAAATGAATAAAACAATAGTGTTTTGCTAACAGGGACACGTTAAAACCCCGAGTGATGCAGCAGATTCGACTTGTCAACAATCCAGAGCGACTCTGACAGAGAGTGACCTGTAGAGCTGCATTCAGTGTAGGAGTCAGTGTCGTAGAGCAGGCCTCTAGTCATCTGGATTAAGGAGATTACCCATGATAATAGATTTAAGAATAACTCTCCACTGCAGGGTTTCTGAGCATGCTGAGCCCGATAGCATAGCACCGATTCTTCCAATCACACTTCACAACTGATATGAACACATACTAGGTGTGTTTAATAGCCTTAAACCTTCCATATTTGATTATTTTAATTGTTTAACACGTTTCTGAGAACTGCTGACTCATACGGATACCTCCAACGGTCCGATCTCTGTAGCTGATCGGAAATGTTTGCTTTAAACGTTCAGTTCTTCCACCTCAGCTCCTTTAGACACGCTTGAGCGATAACCGGCAACAAAAGTGTGCATTCCTTCAACCGCAGTCTTACGATATATTCCCATGTCAGATTAGATTAGGGAACTCTGGAAGGAACAATAATTCTTTGGCATATAGGGGGTGGGTGGAGAAACGGGTCGGGTGCAAAGGTTTGAGGCTCCAGGCCTCAGAGCGGAGGGTACATGAGCTTCCTTATGGAGTCTGAGCCTCGTTCCAGCATCAAAATGAGCCTGAAGGACAAAGCCCTCTCGGGCCGTTGGCTCCCCGGAATCTACCCACTTGGCTCGGGCTGGGCCTCCTGTTTTGGCAGACAAGGACGCAGACGCAAGTCCTGCTGACTATCGGGACTAAAATGCAACTTTAAAACAAGGCCAACGTGGGACATTTGATCTTTCTGAGCTGGTAAACAACACTTTAAAAGCTAAAAGACTAACATAGTGCAGAAAAAGACAAGAAAACAACATGTAAACAAGGCTGACTGACAATAAAATGAATGCATTTCCATCTGATATTAAACTGAAAGCATTCGGAACGTATACGTGATCTTATCAACACTCTGGTCATAAACTGAAAGCATCAAAGTACACAGTGTAAAAGTGGACTCCTTATAAAGGAAAATATTAACAAACCAAACCGGGTTCTCTTCCTGCTCAGGATTTAAAGTAAAAAACTGCACTGAGGGCGACTAAAGCAATAATTTAAAACGATTCACAAGCAGAAACAGCTCAGAAAAACTGCAAAAAGTCAACAAATCAGATGTTTTCACGCTTTCTAAAGTCATGACCCCTACATGCCCAGAGTTTAAATTAAACTTTCAGCAAATCTTAGGTTTACAAACTAAAGCAGCAGACTAAGTGAAAGGTCATCAGGGCTCCGAGGGGGAGCATGTCCCATCACCTCCTCAGTGCAGATGCTGTGGGTTTGGCATCACAAGTGTCACTGGGTGTAAATACCAGAAATAATTTACAGCAGCTCAGCTCGTCTCTGAGACAGGCTGGGATCCTTTACGCCACCTCAGCACTCACTGACAGCCGTGCACAGCCTGGGCACTAGCTGATCCTAGCTTGCTTGGTCATGCTGGACATAAATTGTGGGCCTCGTATTGATCCAAAGATACTGTCACCTTCTGATCACCACGTAAAGATAACCCACACAGCTCCTAACTGTCACACGTAGTCGTGGAATTAGTCATCCAGCATGTCCACTGCATCACTTCCCCAAAATGATTTGCATAAAAAGAAATCGAAGGACCGGATATGACCACAAGTAGTTTCGTCCAATGATAAAAAAAGAAGAAGGCTCGTCGCCACTTCTTAAGTTCGTGTGATATGAATGAACATGCTAACGGCGCTAACGAACCAGAATGTGGTACAAATGCTAACCGGACAGAAAAATTAATATAATAAATATTTCAAACTATCACCAAACTGACCAGGGAAGTTGTAAAGTGAAACAGTTTGGCTCCCGGGAGGCGTGGACACCCACCCTAACGGGCCTCTTTAGCTAGCGCTAGTGCTAGTGTGGCTCAGCCCTCCTCGGCTGAAATCTCTGACCCGGACTACAGCTCCATTCCTCCGCTGTGGGCCGTTCCCAGGCCTCCGCGAGAGCCATTGGCAGGAATTCAACATTAGCATCAGCGGAAACAGCTGTCCGGCAGATACCTGTGGCTTCTGATGTCTGTTCCTTCAGCTGGAGGTGAAATGGCGTTGTTCTGCGTTGACTCAGGCAGACAGACTCCCGACTTCCCAGGGCAGCTCCAGCCTGGCTTTCTCTTTCCGTCACACGCTCCGCTGTTTCTGGTTCGCGGGGGCGGGTCATAACTAGCCAGCGTAGGGAGCGCTCGTTTTGTGAGCCGCGGCACACCGAGCGCACCAGCTATCGCGCAGTAAGTGAGGTGTCAATCAAAAGCACTAAAAATAATACAAATATTTTTATTTTATTATTTATTACATCAGCCAATCAGTTTATTTATCATGTCTGTGAAACTGTAAGGTATTCTGATATAACATTTATTTTTATTTTCAAAATGTCATTAAAAATGTTACAAATCCAGTAAAACAAACCATTACAGACATTGTGTGGTATCATGTTGTCGAACAGAACAATTTAACAGCTAAATATTAACGCTGGCATTTAAATATGCTCAAAATGCCCAGTAAAAATGGATGAATATAGGTTTTTTTTTATTTCTGTTTATCTTCCAACATGAGGAGAAAATCAATTATTCTTCCTCTGTGTTAAAGTTCTCTGACGGGCCTGTAGCCTGCAGCTCAGCCTCATACTGCCTCTTCAGTCCCTTCAGATACATTCTCAAGCTTTCAGGGTCTAGTCTTGAGTTTCTGGCGGTCTGCAGGAGGCGAGTGGCCAGACGGTAAATGGCTCTCTGTCTCTGAGTTTCTGGATCAGCTTGATGTTTAGCCTGGAACAATTAAACACACAGTAGCTAATTACTCACACACATTTTTTTTCTTCATAGCAGCTATTAAACCTTGTATCGGGGTTCAGCGTTAGCTCCTTCTGTTGCATATAATGTGGAGGACTTGCTATAAAAACATCAGAAAATGTCAAGAAAAGCAGCAAAGATGATTGAAAATGTCAAAATCTGATCTTTGAACTGAACCAGAAGCTGCTGGCTGACTTGAGAGGCGATTGTCTTAGCGTCTTGGATCAGATCTGAAGGAAGCGCAGTCATTTCTGCTGCTCTCAGACCTACAGGAGGAAATGGGACTATCTGTAATCCTTTTAATTGTTCATTTCAACAGGACTGCTCTTGGATTCTGACTCTGTACCATAATGCCTTTCTTCAGAGGAGCCTCGGCTCAGCAGATATGTGTACACCACCTGCTCTGCACCAGTGTCGCTGCTGCGTGTGTGCTGGACCTCCATGTGCTGGTTCTCCACGTTAGGATAGAGAGACTCCAGCTGACACAGCTCAAGGAAGTGGGTGGCAAACAGTGTGAACGCCTGCAAACAGCAAACAGGACACACCTCGAAGATTAGAATAGTGAACGTGCAGGATTGCTGTATTTGTTCTGCTTCTTTGTTGACCTAAGAGGTGGATCACAGCAAACAACAAAAGATTGAAATGACTTGTTCACATCATCGGAATCTGAATGATCTGGTTATAATTTCAGAGACAGGAGTAGCTAAGCTGTGCTGGTGCATAACTCACCTTTAGGCGAAGGAGGAACTCACACACTGAGTAGCAGATGCCAATCCCTTCCTCAGTGCTAGTGCCACGGCCCAACTCATCTATGATAATCAAGGACCTGTCGCTCCCGTTGTGGATTATGTAAGAGATCTCAAGCAAAACAGTCATATTAGACACAATGACTTGTTGGCTATTAATTAAAGAACGGGAGCGGTCCTCGTGCGCACAAAGTGGCTCACCTCCTTCATTTCCAGCATGAAAGTGGACGAGTTGGTTTCAAAATCATCGTCTACACCAATTCTGGTGAAAATCTGATCAGTAATCCGAAAGGAGGCGTATTCAGCTGGGACGAAAGAGCCTGAAAATTAATAAACATCAGTGGTTAAAACATAACATCCAGTCACAAAACACATAACGAGGTTCTAATATCAGCTGCTAACCGATCTGAGCCATGATCTGACACAGCGCCACCTGTTTCAGGTAGGTGGACTTGCCGCTCATGTTGGGTCCCGTTATGATGACAAAGTTGTTGCCCTCGGAGATGTAGGTATTGTTCGACACCGGCTGCTGTCGAGCCAGCCGCTCCAGGATGGGGTGACGACTTTGCTTGATGGCCAGAGTGTCCGTAAACTCAGGACGAACTGACAGACACAAATAGTTATTATGTTAGTGACTAATTTAGGGAAAAATCCTTTTAAAAATATGTGAAAGTTGGTATTTGTAGTTAAAATTCAAATTTAAAAGTACAAAAATCACAATTTATCACTGACTGCCTTCAAAATGAATCACAGTAAAGTGAACCAATCGTTTCTGAGTGCGGCGTGTGCAGCAGCGGTTACAGGCGTCGGGTCAGCTGCTGAACTTGTTTCTGCAAATACAGAACATCAGCGTCCGCTTATGTAAGAAGGGTAATCTGAGTACATGCTGCCTGGGACAGAACGAGGCAGGCAGTCAGCGTGCGTCTATGAAGAGACAGTTTCAGACAGCTGAGGGCCAACACCACCCACATGCCTGATGGTGCAGGGAAAAAAAAGAACTGAGCCCTGCAGAGGTGCAAGCTCAGTGGAGAAGTAACCGGTCGTCGTGTATGATGGTTGCTGCTTTTCGTGGGTGTTATGTGAAATGACAGATAACGGTATTTACCGTAGTCTGAGATTGTGCATGCATTAGCCAGTGAGATCAACATGTCCAGCATGGATACAGCGTCAGAGAGTTTATAGAGGCAGTGAATGTGCTCATGGATGGTGCTTAGCAGCTGACATATCACCCTGGAAGAAAAAAAAGTAAAATCATCATTATGGCTTGCAAACAGTGCCCTCTAGTGGTCTGAAAGTAACTCATATGAGGACTCAATGTTGCATTTGCACAAATACAATTTAAAATCTCAGAGATTAAAATCATGCTGTGCAGTAGGACTGGATGCATTTAGATTACTAAACTTTGAAAAATGCAGAATTATTATTTTCTCACACATAAGACATGTGAAAAATCTCCTTCAGGGCTTCGTCACAGCGTCCATTCATCTTCATCAGGTCTGCGGTGGTGAAGCCATAGTTGTTCTTGTGCTTGGTGACCTGAGATGGAAAACTTAACTCTCACTTCTGTTTGGTGTCTTGGTGTTATGTTTGTTACACGGCATCACACCTTGATGAACTCTGGGGGAAGTTTGCCCTCGGGTAAAACGACGCCATCAAGCTTCATCTGGATGAAGAAGCCTCGAGCTGTGCTGAAGCTGGTGCGCATCGGAAAGCCGTAGTTCTCTCCCATCTGGTTCACAAGCCCTGTGCAGAGCAGCGACACACGCTATGGCTGCATGACACAAAAACACCACAAGGCGGCACTGTGCACTCAACATCTGGCATAAACACCTGCGATGTCATCAACTATCTCTGTGTAGGCTCTGCGGGCGATGTCGAGGAACTCGTTGATGTTGGGGCGCACTGCGTAACACTTCTGGGTGCGCATATTCAGGCTGCCTTTCAGATACGTGGTGTCGTCGTTTATCACCGTCTTGATTTGTTCCAGGATCACGTCGAACCTAAAACAGGACAAACGTAGCTCACAACAGTAAAACCAACGTAGATAAACAGAATTATAGAAGCAGCTTCGTACCTGTTGTCTTCCAGCGCGGTGCTGTAAGCCTTCAGCAGAGATGCGCTGCAGCCCGTCAACACCGTCTGATCAGTAATTATAAAACTTAATCAGCCTTTTTGTTATCATTTTATTAGCTGTTGGACGATTACATTTTTTGCAAAAACCCCAACAGTTACAGACCCTTAGCTGTGGCACTAGATCCAGCGTGTGTTTGAGCTGAATGACGTGTGTGATCTTAGCTTCAGCAGCTTGCACCTGTCAGAGTAAACCACTGCTGCTGAAAAATCCATAATAAACCAGAAAATAAATATTTCTTTACTGTAAAGCTGCTGCAGTGTAAAACTAGAGGACTCACTGTTTCCTGCTTTGGAATCTGGACCAGAACAGACAGCAGCCGGTCGACATCAAGGAAGTGGCTGATGGCTACAGCGAGCATAAAAACAAATACTGTGTCACTAACATGTAAAAACAGTAAAAGGGCGATTAAAACACTTCTTTCTGCATCTCTTGACCATTCTTCAGTCCAAAGAAGAGCTCCTCGTTTTGAAGGAGCTCTTGTATGGCGTCCAAGCGGATGTTGATCGTGTCCACATCAACTAGAGGCTCCAGAATATTAGAGCGAAGTCTTCTGGCTCCACCAGGGGTCTTTGTGTGGTTGAGGACCCCTAAAAGAGTCTGTTCACTCCTATAAGAAGCAACAAAAACACACAAAATCATGTCATAGAAAAAAAACACAAGCTTAAAGCTGATTTTGCGTTCTTACCTGTGGTCTCTGTTATTGACCACTAACTCTAAGTTAGCAGCAGATGCTGAGTCGATCATCGCTGTCTGTTCACTCCCTTTGAAGCTCACTTTAAGTGATTTAGCAGCATAAAGAGAGTTCTGGAGAAACTCTAAATATTTCAGCAAAGAAGCTGCAGACGCTAGGCAGTAATACCTAAACAGATAATAATACAGAGTAATAAAAAAACGGTAGACATATTTTTGTGCATGAATGACTTACTTGGCCTGTACTTCCATTAGGACAGTGTTAAATTCTGGAGCACACAGCTGCTGGATGTACTCCAGTCCTTTCTTTTCATTAAAATACTTCCGTTGGATTGCTGTAAAAGTCACACCCTGATAAGCAAAAGTAAAAAAATAATTATATTTATCGCACTAACAAGTGTTTGTGATGAGATATTCCTGGGTAAATTCACAGCAGTGCATCCATGAGTTTAATATTTGTACCGGGAAATTCTCAGTGATCAATTTGAACAGCTTCGTCCTTTTTCCCTTCTCACTGGCTGTGTCCGGCATCAATATTTCCACTGGCATCAAGATATGAATCTTCGTTATCACCTTCAAAAAAATAAGACATGATGGAGCTAGAGCTATGATTCCTGTATTTCCCCTTCTCCTCCAGGTATTCACTGTTAGATAGTAGGATACTGATAAGGATACCTTGGCATACGTTCCTGTGTCTGCAAACTGAGACAGTACAAGCTCTGGGTATTTCAGGTTGAAACTGGCCATGCCGATTTCTCCCCTTGCAAAACCACGGCCTTCAACCACAGCTACAATCACAGAGGAACAAGTGCTTGTGGATCCAGATGAGAAACTCGCTCCTGTGGAAAAAAGGGGAACACTTTAAATGCAAAACTCCAAATAATCAACGTTTGGGTTGATGTAACATCTGGCTGAGTCGGTGATGGTGGTGCAGGGTGAGAACCTGTGGGCCCTGCAGAACCTGGTGTCTTTCTGACTCTTGGTGTTTCTCCACAGTGCAAAGAGGAGCTGTCTGAGGTGGACATGAGGAGTGATGAAGCTGTCCTCCCAATCCTGGAGCTGTTATGATGCTGGCCTACATAAAGACAAGTGTATTATTATTTCATAAAGTCAAACACAAATACAGAATGTAAGCTTTTGGCTTCACTATTAAGTGGTCTCTAACTTCTAATCACTCAAAATAAACTTGGCTTTTTAAATATCTCATTTTAATCAAAGTCACCTGAAGCCATTCCCGGTTGGGGTGCACCATTACTTGATTTGGAGCTGCTCTCATCTGAACTTTGAGGAGAAGGAGCTGAGCAAAGTGATGCTGGACCACAGGAAGAAGTGGTCGTTTGATTCGGTGCTCTGCTGGCGGCTAAACTCCGGATTTGTCCAGGTTCTGAGGCGTCACCGCTCGTTACCTCCTCTGTGCTGCTGTGGTACATTTTAAAACCTCAAAAAGACTCGATGATGGACCAATGTCTTGTCATTATACTTGTTAAATTAATTTTCATGCTTTAAAAAACGGTAAAACGAGGGTTTTCTAAACAACAACAGCAAAAAGAGCTAGCTAGCAACTAGATGTGCGCGCGACCTTGTGCGCACGGGTTAGCATTGGGAGGGGAGGGGGGGGGAGGTGCAAGATTGCGGCAAGTCCTGACGCATCTTAAGACGTCTACTTTTATTTTGGACTCCATTCTTTATTAACAGCTTTTGTGAAGCCCAAACGAAACATTTTGCTTATTAAGTTCATTCTCCAAGACTTGACCATCATTTGGTGAGCAATTGATCGAGAAGTATTCTACTAAATTGTAATCCAAAAGTTAGCTTGATTCTACCGGCTAGTAAGCTGACGGAAATTACCCGCGACTTTTTCTGGAAGAAAAATGGAAGCTCGAGGACAGAAAGAAGAAAACAAACGAAAGACTGTTAAACTCATAGATATCATATAAACACTAGATGCCTTACCCGCGCTGTTCGTGGGCTGAACGAACGTCCGTACGTGGCGGCCATCTTACCTCGGACAGCTGCCCCATTTCATAACATCGGTGTCAATGGTGAATGTACTATTTAAATAACTCTAACTTGCTCAATTTTCAACCGATTTTCAAACGGTTTGGTTTGTTATAAACGCCAGAGACATGGCTATGAAATATATCGGGTTTGGCCGTAAACTCCCCTTATTTCACTCCACTTTCCAGCATTTTTCCCATATCCTGTCAATTTCTCAGACTTAACATATGATCGTTTTAATGTCAACAAAGATCTGCTTCTGATCAACTAACTGTGGTTTGTAAAATGATTGAGGTCAACTTATAAATATCTTATAATATGCCTTGTAACTTACCATATCAACCTATAAATAAAGTCATAAATACCCTATTAAATTTAAAGACAATAGTAAAACAAATAAACAGCAAACTATATTTAAAGAAAAACACCCAGTCAAAAAAAAGAACTCAGAAAATATTTTATTTATTTTACCTTTAATATTTGCAAATAATATGAACCAAATGTATACTTGCTTTGTCAAGTTGATTACTGTAATTAACATTTATTTTTTATTTCAGCCTGCAACCCATTTACAATGAAAGTTTAAGATGAAGAGAAAACTAGGATAATTGTGAGTTAACGTAACAGGATAAATAAATACTTATTAAAAACAAATAAACAAAATACAGAATACCTGAATGACAGTAATGGAAAACTTGTTTATTAGATTTCAAAACATGTTTTTGATTATAAAAATTACAGTCTCTATTCAGATATTTTTGTCAAGTCTATAGAACCCTGACTACCTCAGACAAACAATATGACAATGTCTGAGATCCTAAAATCACATGGTGTGCATTGTGAGCTTCATCTGCTACTGACCTTTGAAAAGGACAGCTTTTGTGAGTTTCTGTCTCACGTTGTCAGACTGCAAGCTAAGTGTTGTTAACTTGGCAATGTGGTGCAGCCTCAGCTTGAAGAACAGGGAGACAATAGATGTCAACAGTATATGGTAGTGACACTCAATTCCATACTGTGTATCTCTGATGTGCTCCCCAAGCAAAAACACATCCTCTGACCCGATCCTCTCACGCACAAGGTAGATCACCTCCAGTGGTTTGATGGGCTGTGATCGTCTGCCTGCTGATGTCTGGCGAATTGCCCACTCTGCTGCTCTGATGACCCTCACAGTACCTTCAGATGGGATCACAAGACCCCCTTTGTTTTTCAGAGACAGCAAATGGTAGCTCTGGTTATTATTGGCGGATGCAGCATCCATTACCAGGCTGGCACGGCAGACATCACAAGACAGCTTTTTCATTGCTCATTTCATTCATTGCTGGATAGACACACATATCCATCCAACCTTGTGAAGATGAGCAGGGAATTGGAAAATTGTTGGCCCAACACCGGATTTAAGTCGGACTGTCTGCCCAGTCCTGTCAAAGTCCTCCGCCTTGAAATGCTCACTGCAGATCATTGTCCTGTTGTTGACAACAAATTTCTCCCTTCTTAGGGAAACTTGCCACTGCCTCCTTCTTTCTCCATCTTTGGGAAATCTGAAAAAAGTGAAAAAAATGTAGGCAGCTTTATAAATCATTGTAAATAATTTCCAGCCTTTTCCTTTAACATGGATTGAAGCAAAGAAACTTTTAAAATCACATTTAGATCTTGGACTTTGCCATCTCTGTTTCCACTTATTTCTAAAAAGCTGTTTTATAATAATTGTTCAAAAGCAAAGCAGATGACAGAGTCTTACACAGTTGGATGTTTATTATATTGTTAAATCTTACGAATGAAAGGTGATCCCACGTTGTCGCGATTCAACACAACGTCTATTTGCGCATCCGTAGGCAGCACAGAACATGTTGATCTTTGTTTATCTACGTGTTGCACAAAANTATTTACGCTTATCCTTAGCCAGCAGTTTCAGGTAGGATTTAATGTCGCCCGCTCTGGCCCCTGGCAAACATTTGACTATGGTTGCTGGAGTCTCTAATGCCACGTTTCTGACTATGGAGCTACCTATAACCAGAGTCTGCTTCTCAGTGGGTGCGTCACCGAGTGGGGAAAATCTGTTTGAAACGTGGACGGGTTGGTGGTGTCCCACGGGCCGGGTTCTATGCTTCTTCAGTTAATTCCTCCTGATTGAGCAGTCAGGTTTGTTTGCTTCTGTGTTGTTTTCAGCTAACTCTGCACACATCTTGTGTTTTTCTGGTTGCATCGTTGGTTTTTATTGTTAAAACATTAATATTCACTTGTTTTGTATTTGGTTTATGTTTGAAACTCTGAGTTTAGTGAACATATTTAATCTATCATCTGTATTGTTTAAAGATGTAAAGTCTTTGTCCTCTGTGTGCTCAGCAGCTGAGTGATCAGTCGTGTGTTAATATTAGAATCTAGTTTCTGAATGGTTCTCAGCTTTCTCTGAATATGCAGATTTTAATGAGGCATCACGTGTTGCAAGTGACACTTATAATGAGTCACACTTACTGACAAAGTGTAATTAAAACATGCTTATGCCATGTATGATTTACCTGTACTGGTTTGTGTTGATATTTTGCGTTTGCATATAAATAATGTCCTTGCAATGTAAAAATGATGTTATGTAGAATCAAGTCACTCGCTGTCTCACGGAGCTAAACTCCAGCAGTCACCAGGTCAGAGACACGAGACACCCTGGACACGTCCCACACCGACTCACTCACACCTGGATCATCTAGACACTAATGAACCTAACCTGCTATGTTTTTGGTGTTGGGGGGAACTGGAGCACCCAGAGAAAACCCATGCATGCATGGAGAGAACACGCTACAAACAAGCCACAGCTGGGATTTGAACCTGCAACTTTCTTGCTCTGAGGCAACTCTGCCCCCATGCAGCCCAGTTGTTGCTACTAATTTGGTAAAAATGAACGAGGAACAAAGATCCGTCTAAATCTAAAGGACCACTTGGTGTCCTGCTGGAACCAGGACGTGAGGCGTTTTCTCTTTCACCTTCTGAAGGATCTTCTCCTGGTTTTAGAAGTTGTGATAAAAATAAACACTAATTGTGTTGGAAGTCTTTTTTTTTTCTTAAAAGTAAAAACGTTTTTTTGTCTGAATTAAGGTGAAATTATTTTTCATAGAATCAGAACTGGAATTGTTCAAATTCTACACCCTACCCTATATATAGGGTATACTAGTATACTCATGACATCTCTGACAATATTCTTTGTGCTTCTTTCACATAAGCTGGATCTGAGACCTTTCTCATGTGGCTCATTGTGATAAATGGATGCCTTAAAGTGTTCCTTTAATTTTTGTGAGCAGTGTATTTTTACTTGTGGGCCAAATCTTAAACTATTTGATCGCGGATACAAGTGGCCGAAATGAGTTTTCTCCACAGGGTGTCTGGGCTCTCTCGGTCATTCGGGAGGGGCTCGGAGTAGACCCGCTGCTCCTCCACATTGAGAGGAGCCAGTTGAGGTGGCTCGGGCATCTGATTAGGGTGCCTCCTGGACGCCTCCCTGGTGAGGGTTTGCGGGCACGTCCAACCGGGAGGAGACCCAAAGGAAGACCCAGGACACGCTGGAGGGACTCGAGTGGCCAGGGAACACCTTGGGATTCCCCCGGAGGAGCTGGCCCAAGTGGCTGGGGAGAGGGAGGTCTGGGCCTCTCTCCTTAATCTGCTGCCCCCGTGACTCGACTCTGGATAAGTGGAAGAAAATGGATGGATGGATATTATGTCAATCCCAAGTAGTTTAAAAGTATTATCACAAAATGTACAACTTAATGGTTTAGAATTACAGGATGGCCCAATCTCAATTCAAGGAATTAATATATTGGACAAACAGACTTATCAGAATTTAGTTGGACTCTGTTCCCATATGCAAATATAGGTGGGAATCTTTAAGTAATAAACAATGGAATTCAATTTTACATTACCACATAAATATTTCATTTCCAACAAAATTAAAGAATTTTTATTTAAAATTATAAACAGATACTACCCAGTAAAAGATTATATCAGTCATTTTCTTCCCAACATAATGAATGCTCTTTTTGTGAAAATGAAGGAGAAAGCATTGGACATGTACACTGCTCACAAAAATTAAAGGAACACATTTTTTATTGGGCCTGGCATGAAATCAGTTAAACCTGTCTGATAAGTTCTGGTTGATTAAGCAGCTGAGGGCATTGTTAATCACTTTCAGCTGTATTGGTGTTCATGGACTTAACGACAGGTGCACTAAAGTGGCAACAATTGCAAAACCCTCAAAACAGGACTGGTTTACCATGTGGAGGTCATTTCAAGTTTCTCCCTCTTGATCTTTTTTGGCTGGTTTTCCACTCGTGCTAGTTTTGGCTTGAGTAATTATCTCTACTGGCAGCATGAGGCGATTCCTTAACCCTACAGAAGTTGCACAGGTTGTCCAACTTCTCCAGGATGGCACATCCACACGTGCTGCAGCAAGAAGGTTTAATGTGTCTCCCAGCACAATCTCCAGAACATGGAGGAGATTTCAGGAGACNNTCTCTCTCTCTCAACCTTGATAACGTGCAAAATAGCTTAGCCGGGACCGGGACACATTGTTCACAATTAAGTCGTGTTTCGAAGGCAAAAGCGGTCATTTCAACATGTGCAAGTATCCCGTGTCAAGTCTATGTATAATAACGTTTGTACTAAGGTAAACCGCTTGTAAATCAGTAAACATTTCATCGAGTTAAGTATTTTTATTTGAGCTGATGTTCACTCACCTTCTATCTGCTACCATTGAGAGCGGAGCGTCTGCTGTCCGAGGTAAGATGGCCGCCGCGTACGGACGCTGTCGACTCCCAGTTCAGGCATCTAGTGTTTATATGATATCTATGGTTAAACTCGCCTCAAAAAAAGATGGATGAGCATAATTATGCTGGAGCAAACCGTTTCTCTGCTCTAAACACGGAGGATATGAATTCGCGCCACTGCCGGACTATCCATTAAACAGCCCTTTTGCCAAAAAAGCCTGCGGTGGTGAATCTGAACCGTCCTTGCTCTCCATCTTGAAAGCAGTCAACGACAGAGCTCAATGAAACAAGGCCTTATTGACCGCCAAACCAGATAAAAATAAATGATCGATAACTGGAGAGGAATTACTTTATAAAAAAATGATTATAAAATTTTGGCATCTATTTTAGCCAAGAGATTAAAATTTGGTTTGAATGATATAATTACATGAATCTCAAAATGGCTTTATGCCCGGATGTAATATCTCAGATAATATTAGACTAATACTGGACTTAATTGACTACAAAGATCTTATTGTTGGTGACCCAGTCATTCTGTTTTTAGACTATCAAAAGGCTTTTGACACAGTGAGTCACTCTTTTATTTTCGATACACTTTACTTTTTAAATTTTGGTAATTTTTTCATAAAAGCTGAAGACACTTGAGAAAGACAATAATAGCTCTATAAAACTTTTATATGGCACATCCAATCGATTCAACATTAATAAAGGAGTACGTCAAGGTTGTCCGGCATCTCATTATATATTTTTACTTGTGGGCCAAATCTTAAACTATTTGATCGCTGATACAAGCGGCCGAAATGAGTTTTCTCCACATTGTGTCTTACAGGATGGCCTAATCTCAATTCAAGGAATTAATATATTGGACAAGAAATGTACAAACAGACTTATCAGAATTTAGTTGGACACTTACTCTAGTCTGTTCCCATATGCAAATATAGGTGGGAATCTTTAAGTAATAAACACTGGAATTAAATTTTTATATTACCACATAAATATTTAATTTCCAACAAAATTAAAGAATTTTTATTTAAAAGTATACACAGATACTACCAAGTAAATGATGATATCAGTAATTTTCTTCCCAAAATAATTAATGAATGCTCTTTTTGTGAAAATGAAGGAGAAAGCATTGGACATGTATTTGTAGAATGCTTTAAAGTTATAATATTTTGGTCAGATTTACAAAATTATATTTCAGAGAAATTTGGCAAAAACATCACATTTTCAAAATCTCAAATATTACTTTGCTTCTGTAGCTAATTTCTGTCCACTGATGAAGTATATATAATCAATTTATTTAAATAATTTTTACATCAGATGAAATGGAGTAAAAAATCCCCATCATTTTATAATTTCAAAGAATCCAATCTGAATGATTATTATGTCTCTATTACAAATAGTAAGTTAAATAGCCAGAAAATTGGAAAAACAATTAATTCCTTACATTTATTTTATTTTATTTCATAAGCAGACTCCTTTAAATCCCTTATAAATAGAGTATGTGACCATCAATCATATCAAATGATGGATTGTAAGTAATTAAATTTAAAAGTTTAGTTAAATGTGTTTTTGTATCAGATTTTCTTTAATCATTTTAAACTACACAGAAAAACACATTATTTGAAGCTGGATGATAGAAAATGTGCTTTTTGTTGTTTTCCACTTTTTTGACTGTTACAGTCAGCATTTTACATAATAAAAAAGTCCAAATATTTCTCAACTCGTGTACACAAGGCTCTTATTCTGAAAGGAAAAAATCGACCGGAAGTTGTTTTCTATTTCCGGTTTTTGCCAAGATGGCGGCGGAAATGGACGACAGAACGTATTTTGTGAGAGAAATTGAGAAAAATGACGGTTGTAGCTTAAGGTTGAAGCAGTGCTACATGGGGGATGTTGGTTGTGTGGTTTGGGACGCGGCTATTGTTGTTGCTAAGTATTTAGAGACGAAACAGCTTTACGAGCCGACTTCAGGAGTCAACGTGTGGTCCGGAAAGACTGTGGTGGAGCTGGGAGCTGGAACAGGAGTTGTGGGTTTGATGGCAGCAACACTCGGGTGAGATCAGTGATACTTGACTTTTTATTTCCCACCATTATTATAAGGCTTAAACCTCACGTTTCTACATTAATGATTATTTTATTGAATTACTATACAGAGCCCACGTTACAGTGACAGATCTGGAAGATTTGCAGCCCCTCCTTAGGGTGAATATCCAAGAAAACCAGGCACTCATAAGTTGTGGGTCCATAACTGCCAAGGTACTGAAATGGTTTGTATATTTATTTTGATTACACACTGAATTAGATTTATAATTCCAAACAAGCACCAGATCTAATTTGTGTCAACTCTTCTTTAAAGGGGGGAAGATATATCTGAGTTCCTGCCTCCCCCTCATTACATTTTTATGGCTGATTGCATCTATTATGAGCAGGTATTCAGTTCGGTTCAGCATGGTTGCATTTCATTATTCTGAAACAACACAAACCCGTGAATGTTTGCTTTTATTTCTCACTATGAGTTGTTTATAATTGCAGTCGATCGTACCGCTGGTGGAGAGCTTGAAGCTGCTTTCTGGACCAGAGACCTGCATCATTTGCTGCTATGAACAACGTACTGAGGGCATCAATCCAGAGGTAGAAAGAAAGTTTTTTGAGGTAGGATATGAATACATACGTTTTAATTATACTTTCTAATTTCAGATATTTGTCTTTTGGATTGACTGACTCACGTTTGTGTGTATATTTTAGTTGCTGCAGCAAAACTTTAGCTGTGAGGAGATCTCTTCGGACAAGCAAGACCCAGAGTTCAGCAGTCCGGACATCCACCTTCTGCACATTAGAATAAAACTTAAAAATAAATGAATTGGTTTTCCTAAAAATATATCCTCAAACTACCTTAACATCCAGTTTTGTAGTAGAAAACTGAGCATCTACATGGACTGTATATAATAGTTTTTTTGTATTTTTATAGTTTCAACAAGATTATTATAACATAAAATTAAAGGAAAATCTGCTGAACAGTGACTGGAACTAATATTTATTTAAATTTTCCAACATGATCAATGTTTGGACACTCAGACATTACCCATTTTTAACACTAGGGGGCAACATATACATAAAAGTCAATGACTCCTTTTGTGCTCCATTTTATTTGCTTCTAACACAAAATAATTGTGGCCTGTCTCATAGTTACTTATGGGAAGATTATAGAAGTAGAAATTGGGATCTACTGCAGCGCTGGGCCCCACTGAGGATTTGGACCCACCTTCTGCCACCTATGCAGGTCTGATTGTTACAGCACTGAGAAAGTAATTGTGTAAGAGCGTTAAACATTTAAAGAATATTTTAGAAAAATCAGCCGTCAAAACAAAACAGACCAATATTCAAAAAGGGAAATAAAAGTCGTGACCTTAAAGTACCCGATAGATTATTTTAATAATCGATTCATGTACTTCCTCCTGGACACGGCAAATTTCCTGCAGTGCAGAGATGACCTCTAGTCTTTTTGCCATGCCTTCGTGATTCCTTTCAGCATTTCCCAACAAATCAGAGCCTTCTGGATGTTTGATCATGGACATACCAAGGTATTTAGACTTGGCAATTAAAAAGATCCATGCTGCAGCTGGATGAAAGATTCCACTTTGGTTTGAATGTTTTGTGATGGTGGATGTTTCAATATCCTTGCACATGGTTAGTGTAATCACACTTCATTCTTTGTTTTTATATCTTAAAAGAAATGTATTCCCTCCTAAAAGCACATTAAGTGATGCTCCAATTTTCCCAGGCCTCCATGGAGATTTTGCAGAGCCTCTGCCCCTCAGCTCCCCTGGCAGCATCGTTCCATTATCCACTCCCTCTGGACAAGAGAGCATCCTCACATGGTGTTACCGGTGGAAAAGACCTGCATCTCAGGGACAGATGGAGACACTCTACAGTTACTTGGCCCTTCCTGTAAACATGTTCCAGCTTTTCCAGGACTACAGAAACACTGTTTCACCTCTGCTTCACAGGTAAATCAAAAATAATCATCTAATTAATTAAATGAATAGGGTTTTGTACGGGTGCTTGAAATCCTTGAAAATGCTTGAATTTCAATAACATGTTTTCAAGGTATGGAAAGATTTTTGTATTAAATCCTTGAAAACGCTCCTTTCTGTAACACCGATGTGTGAGCAGCTGACTCCACCTAATATAGAAGGTGACCTCTGGCTTTGCTGTGGAGCAGACCCACTCTAACCATGAAACTTTTCTACTAGTCGCGTGTTTGAGAGCCCTGCTTTGGGTCTGAGACTGGGATCCAGTGGGTCCTGCTGTGATTAGTTATAAAATCAAGACTGGAGTAGAACAGGGTACCAGAAACACGGTCAGAAATATCTTTTTCCTATTTTACATAGCGACAATATTGTTGTCATTTCCTCAGTTTAGCTGCCAAAAAACACAACTCATTCAGGAAGAACATTGGTAAGAAACGTGGTAATATTACGAATATGTTTGATAATAGCCTCATTGCTCATAATTCAAATTGTTTAAACAGTATATGGCTGTGTTGTGCGATAAGCATTATTATGACAGTACATGCACATTGCGACCCGCTGGCTCGCTCTTCCCTGATCAACACCTGTAGCGCTGGATGTGTAAAATAGTGATGAGAAAGCATCTCATACCGCGGCTCAATAACCAATGTTTGCAATCACAGACAGCCATTCAGTGTGATACTGTTATCTTGGCTGTGTTTTAGCTGTCCATAGGCAATTTCTCTGTTTTTTAGTGTATCTTTCTGTGTCAACTGGCTGTGTGTTTTCGTCTGAGTTGCTGCAGCGAACTAGCAGAGCAGGGTGTTTGGTTTTAAAAGTGTGGTTCACTGAAAAAACATTTTTAATTATTATTTTTGATTCTAATCGGTCACTCACAGTTTTTCATGCAGGCTGAACATGAAAATAATCTCCTCCACCTATCTCCTGCATTAGCTTCTGATAGAAAATAGATGGTGAAACTCTAGGATTTGAAAAGTCTGACAGATCTACATCACACATAAACATTCATGGACTCGCTCATCTTGGCTCGTGACGTGGAAGGTTGTTGTTGGTTTAGCCATAGATCATATATATCACTAGATGCCTTACTCGTGCTGTTCGTTAATTGGACGAACGTCCTTACACGGCGGCCATCTTACTAGCGACAGCTGCCCCCTTTCATAACATTGGTGTCAATGGTGGATGTACTGTTTAAATAACTCTAACTTGCTCAATTTTCAACCGATTTTCAAATGGTTTGGTTTTTTATAAACGCCAGAGATGTGGCTGTGAAATATGACGGATATGGCCCATGAATTTAAAAATGTTAAAGTATGTCATATCAAGCCTGTGTGTTATAAGGTTTGTAATCATGTAAACCGCTTGTAAAGTCGTTAATATTTCATCGAGTTATGAGTGTTTTTGTGTAAGTTATCACTCACCCTCCATTTGCTACCATTGGGAGCGGAGCGTCTGCTGTCGCTAGTAAGATGGCCGCCGTGTAAGGACACTGTCGAATCCCAGTTAAGGCATCTAGAGATATATATGATCTCTATGGGTTTAGCGTCCAGGAAACAGCAGAAAATGTCTCAGCTAGTAGAAGCTAACCGTTAGCATTAGCAACTCCACCACACAGCAGAACTCCTTCATGCTTGTGTTTTTTGTGGAGATCAAACATCAGCGTTGCAAAGCAAACAGAGTCAGTGGTAGAGTTGTGTTGCTGTTATCCAATCAGAGGTGAGATGTCCTAATATCAGGAAATAACCCCGGCTTTCTGTGAAAGCGGCGTGTAATGAAATAGCAGCATTTTGCCCGCGAGCTCCCTTCCAACCGGGAGCGCTTCTGACACCAAACGGGAGCTAAAACAACGTTTTATCATTTATGTAACAATTCTAAAATTAAACATTTTGCATAAAAAATTGACCTTGTAAAATTAATTCATGCATTCAGGTTGGATTATTGCAATGGCCTCCTAACTGGCCTCCCTCAGAATGCTGCTCACAGATTGCAGCTGATTCAGAATGCTGCTGCTCGTATTCTGATGGGGCAAAGAAATCAGAAGAAATCACTCCTGTTCTAAGATCTCTGCACTAGTTACCAGTTGAGAAAATAATTAATTTAAAAATCCTGCTGCTTGTATATAAAGAGCTTAATGGCCATTCACTACAATATATTACAGACATGCTAATCCCTTACATACCAGTCAGACCACTCTGGTCTGCAGATCATGGTAACCTGGTTTTACCACGTATATATTCAAAGTCAGGGGAAGCTGCTGTTGGTGTTTATGCACCAAACATCTGGGATACTCTGCCTTTAGACCTGAGGGAAACAGCTACACTAAATATTTTTAAGATAAAGTTAAAAACTCTTTTATTTGAACAAACCTGTGGTTATGTTGTCTTATTATTTTATATCCTCCTCTTTTATTGTTCTATTGTTTTATTTTTTAGTTTGCATTTTTAGATAAAGGCTTGTAATTATGTTTCACTGCTTTTATTATGTTTACCTCAGTCTTTGTTTTATGTCCTTGTGTGTGTGTGTGTGTGTATGGGTTTATAATTGTTTTAAGTACGCCGGTGGAAAGGACCCTGCCCACAATAATGGCGGCTAATTGCAGCGTAGTACATTTTGCGACGCTTTCTCGTGCAGTGGAAAGCTGGGGTAAGCCTCCAAAACTCCAAAAAATATGTGGAATAACACGTGATTATTAATTACTATTATGGTTGATTAAAATTGTACACGAGGTTGAATTTAAGACTCAATAATGTTCAAATTTAATTAAATTTCTGCGTAGCCTACAGTGAATATTAGTCTAACTGATTTTTCGTTAAATCTACTTTCACAGATTTTTGAAAAAAATATTTTTTTATTTATTCTTTATTTAACCAGGAAGGTCCCATTGAGATTAAAAACCTCATTTTCAAGGGAGTCCTGGCCAAGAGGCAGCAAAAGTTACAGTTACAATATATATATATATTTTTCCACTTACCCAGACATGTTATGTACAGAAGGCAATTACAACGCAGGGAATCTGTCTCAAGGGCTCTCAGTCTGGTTTTAAATGTATTCAAGGAGATGAGCTCGGTTAGTTTCCAGTTTTCTTGCAGCCTGTTCCATGCAGAAGGAGCAGAGTGAACAAAAGCCCTTTTACCCAGTTCAGTGCGAGCAAACGGAACACAGAATAACAACTGATCGTTTGCACGCAGACTGTGAGAAGTTACACTTTAAATCTTTCTATTAATATTGAGTTTGGCCCGGAACTTATTTTGGCCCAGTTTGACGCCCCTGTGTTAGAGCATGTTGAAGGGATACTTTTAGCACCCCCTGGTGTTTGTTAGCGAAGCAAAAATTAAGCTTATCTTCTCGCTGTGCGTTCGTCTTTTTAACACTTTAATCTAACTGCTGAAACGTCTCCTCAGCCTTCATTAGTGTCTACAGGAGCGGTTCATCACTAAATCAAACACATCAGCTGTGTTCATGATCTAAGGGTCATTTTAGCGCACACTGGCTCAAGAAAATCATTTAAAAATAGGGAAAAGTTACATAGTATGGCTTTAAAACTCATAGCTAATGGTTTATTGTTGTGCTCTGTTAAAGTTATTGCTACACAACGCTGCCATCTAGTGGTGACTTTTAGTACTACAAGCAGAGCAGTTAATTCCTCCTGATTGAGCAGTCAGGTTTGTTTGCTTCTGTGTTGTTTTCAGCTAACTCTGCACACATCTTGTGTTTTTCTGGTTGCATCGTTGGTTTTTATTGTTAAAACATTAATATTCACTTGTTTTCTATTTGGTTTATGTTTGAAACTCTGAGTTTAGTGAACATATTTAATCTATCATCTGTATTGTTTAAAGATGTAAAGTCTTTGTCCTCTGTGTGCTCAGCAGCTGAGTGTTCAGTCGTGTGTTAATATTAGAATCTAGTTTCTGAATGGTTCTCAGCTTTCTCTGAATATGCAGATTTTAATGAGGCATCACGTGTTGCAAGTGACACTTATAATGAGTCACACTTACTGACAAAGTGTAATTAAAACATGCTTATGCCATGTATGATTTACCTGTACTGGTTTGTGTTGAAATTTTGCGTTTGCATATAAATAATGTCCTTGCAATGTAAAAATGATGTTATGTAGAATCAAGTCACTCGCTGTCTCACGGAGCTAAACTCCAGCAGTCACCAGGTCAGAGACACGAGACACCCTGGACACGTCCCACACCGACTCACTCACACCTGGTTCATCTAGACACTAATGAACCTAACCTGCTATGTTTTTGGTGTTGGGGGGGGAACTGGAGCCCCCAGAGAAAACCCACGCATGCATGGAGAGATCACGCTACAAACAAGCCACAGCTGGGATTTGCACCTGCAACTTTCTTGCTCTGAGGCAACTCTGCCCCCATGCAGCCCCGTTGTTGCTACTAATTTGGTAAAAATGAACGAGGAACAAAATCAATATGAACTGAATTATAAATGTCTAGGTGTGGTCTATAAAATATAGGAATCTACTGAGTTTTTAAATAGTTTAAGAGGAAACATTTTATAAATTTACTAACTAAATTTCTGTCATTCAGACTTGGGTGGTTTAACTGGGCTAGAAGACTAATGGAAGACTTGTAGGACGCTTGTGCAGCAACGTTTGATGCGGCTGAACCTCCTGGTGAAGAAGTTCCTAACCCTCGTGATGCGTGTCTTCTTTTTGACGTAAATATAATCTGTGCTCTTTTTCTCTTTTAAATAAGTCTTCACTAATTCTGCTGGATTGAATGTTGGACTGGCCGCTGATTCGTCAAATTCTATCCGTGGTAAAGAGCCGTCTAAATCTAAAGGACCGCTTGGTGTCCTGCTGGGACCAGGACGTGAGGCGTTTTCTCTTTCACCTTCTGAAGCATCGTCTCCTGGTTTTCTGCATTGGACGTTTTTCATAATTCTACGAGCTTCTCTCACATAACTTCTGTCTGAGGCTCCATCAAGATGCTCCATGGTGATAAATGGATGCCTCAGAGCGTCAGCTGGTAGAATCCGGTCTGCTGGATCCCACGTTAACATTTTCTTCACAAGATCTAGAAAATCTTTAATATCTTGTGTTTCAGTGGGATCGTTTGTTGTTTTTAAGAACAGCTCATCCAGGGATGTTATATAATTATAGATTGAGTCTGCCTTCTCTGACACCTTTCCATTCTTCTTTTGGTATTCGTCCAGGGTTTTAAATCTCCAACGATGTCCAGAACAGCTCCATGTTTTGGTGAAATATTGTGAGACTAGGTTCCCCTCTTTCAGTAACTTTGTGTCAGGATCTCCTAGGAGCTCCACGATCAGTCTCAGATTATCATATTCATTTTCTGCTGGGAACAAATGATGACCAAGAAACAGAGTAGCCAAGACACAGCCCAGACTCCATGTGTCTATAGCTTCGTCAGGTGGAAGACCTAGAATAACCTCTGGTGCTCTGTATGGGATATTCTGAACTCCGGTCATCTGTAGTAAATAATCAGTGTCTCTAACAGACCCAAAATCTATCAGTTTGACTCTGAACGGTTGCTTTTTATGATTGAGAAGCATGATATTTTCAGGCTTTATGTCGACGTGAGTAAAACCAAGCTGTTTAAAAGCACTGAGAGCTTCCAACATCTGCTTGGTGATGGCTCTGATTTCAGCCACCTTAAAAGGAACGCCTTGTTTTCTAATGAAGTCCATCAAATTTTCATCCAAAAGCTCCAGTTCCTGGCAAAAGTAGTCTTGATAAGCAAAACAGTCATTCAGCTTGATTAGGTAGTTGTTATAATATTTCAGCTTGTTTAGACGTTGTAAAGCTGCAGCTTCGTTTATAAAATCAGGAGCATCGGTCTTCTTCATTATTTTTAACGCCACGATCTGATTGGTTCCCTCTATGCGACATCTGACAACCTGTCCAGATGCCCCTGCTCCAAGTTTTTCCTCCACAAGGTAAACATTTGATTTCCCTTTGATCCTATAGCCTGGTCTTAACTCTAAAGGTGTGCTGTCTGTGTGAGTTAAAGCTATCTTTGCTGTGTCTGACTCACTGGTTTCCATATCTGTAGCTTTTTCCAAAGTCAGATTATTTACATCAAGCCTTTTTGTCTCTGCTGTCCTGGCTTCCTCTGATAAACTCGTGCCAGATGTTGCTTCAGTCATGTTTTCATCACTAAGTGACTCGTGGTTAGGTGGGGTTTTACTTGGATCAGGGTGTGGGGTCTTCTCTCTTTCACCTGTTGGTTTGATCTGTTTTTTTGTGTTCTTGGTGCCTGTCCTCCTGGTTCTTGTCTGAACAAACTGTGAGGGATTTTCCTTTTCCTCCTCTCTGGTACCTTCTGAACTGGTTGTTTTTGTCTCTTTGACATCAATATTTTTTCTTGTTTCTTCTCTTCTTTTTATATAATTCCTCAGCACTTCTTCTGGATTTAACTCTGAACGGGATTCTGATTCATCACAAGTTATCTTTGATGAAGATCCGTCTAAATCTAAAGGACCGCTTGGTGTCCTGCTGGAACCAGGACGTGATGCGTTTGCTCTTTCACCTTCTGAAGCATCGTCTCCTGGTTTTCTGCATTGGACGTTTTTCATAATTCTACGAGCTTTTCTCACATAACTTCTGTCTGAGGCTCCATCAAGATGCTCCATGGTGATGAATGGATGCCTCAGAGCGTCAGCTGGTAGAATCCGGTCTGCTGAATCCCACGTTAACATTTTCTTCACAAGATCTAATAAAGCTTTTATATCTTCAGTTTCAGTGGGATTTCTGTTTTCTCGGGGGATAAACAATTCATCCAGGGATCGTACCTCATCATACTTAGGGTCTGCCCTCTCAGTCACGTTTTTATTCATCCCATGGTATTGGTACAAGTTCATAAATGTCCATGAGGGTCCAGACGAGCTGTTACGTTGTGTGAAATAGTCTCGAACAAGAATCCCCTTCTCCAATATTTTTTTGCCAGGCTGACCAAGGAGCTTCAGGATTAATCTCAGATTATCATATTTATTTTCTCGTGGGAACAAATATTTACCAAGAAACAGTTCAGCCAAGACACAGCCCAGACTCCACATGTCTATAGCTTCGTCACGTGGAAGACCAAGAATGACCTCTGGTGCTCTGTATCCTAATGTTTGAATTGTATACTCCAGCGGTGAAGATGTAGTATCACAAGCAAGCCCAAAATCAATCAGCTTCACTCTGAATGTTTGTTCTTTCTGGTTAACAAGCATGATATTTTCAGGTTTTATGTCTGCATGAGTAATACCAAGCTGTTTAAAAGCACTGAGAGCTTCTAGCATCTGCTGGGCGATCGCTCTGATTTCAGCCACCTGAAAAGGAACAGAGCTGTGGACCAAATAGTCGTACAAACTCTTATCCAAAAGCTCCAGTTCCTGGCAAAAGTAGTCTTGATAGGTGAAGCAGTCATTCAGCCGGACAACGAGGTCAGAATGTTTCTGGTTGTTCAGACGTTTTAACGTTTCAGCTTCTCTTAAAAAGTCAAAGGCATGTTTTGTCTTCATTGTTTTTAAAGCTACGACCTGATTGGTTCCCTCTATGTGACACCTGGAAACCTGTCCATATGCCCCAGCTCCAAGGATTTTGTCAACAAGGTAAACGTTTGATTTTCCTTTGATCGTCACACCTTGTCTTATTTCTAGAGGCCTCATGCCAGATGTTGCTTCATGCAGTTTAATAAAACGAATCAACTCATCTAAGTCCTCATGATTAGGCGAGGTTTTACTGCCATCAGGGTGTGGGGTCGTCTCTCTTTCACCTGTTGGTTTTCTCTGTTTCTTACTGCTTCTGGTGGCTGACTTTTTAGTTGTCTGAACAAACTGTGAGAGATTTTCCTTTTCCTCCTCTCCCTCACACTCTCTGCTACCTTCTGAACTGGTTGTTTCTGACTCATCACTACTTTTTTGTCTTGTTTCTTCTCTTTCTTTTTCATTGTAATACTGCCTCAGCACTTCTTCTGGATTGAATGTTGAGCTGGCCGCTGATTCATAAAATTCTATCTTTGGTAAAGATCCGTCTAAATCTAAAGGACCGCTTGGTGTCCTGCTGGAACCAGTACGTGAGGCGTTTTCTCTTTCACCTTCTGAAGCATCGTCTCCTGGTTTTCTGCACTGGACGTTTTTCATAATTCTACGAGCATTCTTCACATAACTTCTGTCTGAGGCTCCATCAAGATGCTCCATGGTGATGAATGGATGCCTCAGAGCGTCAGCTGGTAGAATCCGCTTTTCTGGATCCCACGTTAACATTTTCTTCACAAGATCTAGAAAACCTTTAATATCTGCAATTTCGGTGGGATTGTTTGTTGTTTTCAAGAACAGCTCATCCAGGGATGTTTCGTCATCATATTCAAGTTCTGCCCTTTCGATCACTTTTCCATTCTTATGTTCGTATGCGTCCAGGGTTTTAAATTTCCAAGAAGGTTCACACCTCGTCACTTCTTGTTCGAAGTACCGTGAGACTAGTTTCCCCTTTTCCAGTAACGGTTTGTCAGGCTGACCGAGGAGCTTCACCATCATTCTCAGATGATCATATTTATTCTCATATGGGAACAAATAGTAACCAAGAAACAGTCTAGACAAGGTACAGCCCAGACTCCAAGTGTCTATAGATACACCACGTGGAAGGCCTAGAATAACTTCTGGTGCCATGATGATTAAAGTTTGAGTAATTTCCTCCTGTGGTAAATATTCAATCTCATAAGCCTCCCCAAAGTCGATCAGTTTCACTCTCAATGGTTCTTTGTCTTGATTAACAAACATGATATTATCCTGTTTTATGTCCATGTGAACAATACCAAGCTGTTTCATAGCATGGAGAGCTAACAGCAACTGCTTGGTAATAGCTCTCATGTCAGCCACCTTAAACTTAGATTGGCCTGTTTCCAAGTTAGAATAACACAAATCTTCATCCAAATGTTCCAAACCCAGGCATAAGCGGTTTTTATAGGTGAAACAGTCATTCAGCGTGCTAAAGTATTGGTTATAATACATCAGGTTGGTCAGACGATGTAATATTTTAGCTTCCTTTAAAAAAGAGCACGCATTTTTTTCCATCATAACTTTCAAAGCTACACGCTTGTTCGTTCCTTTTATGCGGCATCTAGCCACATCGCCAAATGACCCGTTTCCAAGTGGTTTCTCTACATAATAAGCATTTGATTCACTTTTAATAGTTATACCTATTTTGATTTGAAATTTTTCAGAGTGATCGCTTCCACTTTCTGAAAGTGCTAAAGAAGTATATACGCTTCCTGTGTTTTTGTCTCGACACTTTTTCATAACTCTATATGTCTTTGTCAAATAATCAGAGTTTGTATTCTGATAATTTAAGTTCTCCATAGTGATAAAAGGATGATTTAGTGCTTCACTTGCTGAGATTCTGTCATTTGGGTCTATTGTTAACATCAGTTTAAGTAATTTTAAAAACATTTTTAAATCGTCAGCATCCGTTTGTTCTGGTTGGTTTCTCATTATCAAATCGTCAAGACATGTCAAACTGTCTACGGTAGTGTTAATAACGTGCTCTCCTGTGGTTTTTTCAAATTCTTTTAGCGTTTTGAATCTCCAAAACTGGAAAAAATCTTGATCCACGTTTTGAAAATACCGTCTGCTTCTACGGCCTGTGTCTAATAAATGTTTCTTAGGCTCGCCAAACATGTTTACAAGATACTTAATATATTTGTAGTCTGAATCGACTGGACATAAATGTTTGCCCAGGAATAAAAACGCCAATGTGAGTCCTAAATTCCAGATATCAATGGATTCATTCGTTGAGCCATCCCAATATACTTCTGGGGCAGAATAGCCAGATAAACATGGGATATTTGACTTAAATAATCCAGCTGTCATTTTAGCATTTGAAAAACCGATTAATTTGACATTAAAAGGCAACGTTTTGTTCTCACACATAATATTGTCTGGGTGAATACTGCAATGTGTTATTCCAGACGCATGTAATTGTTTCAGAGCCACTAACAATTGGAAAGAAATCCCTCTAATCTCTGGCAAATCAAAAACTGTGTTTTTTGATCTTACGAGCTCTGATAATGTAAGATCCATCTTTTCAAAAACAAATCCATTCAAGTCTCTGTAAGTGAAACTTTCCAAAAAGTGTATTGTGTTAAAATTATGACATTCTTTGTCTTTCAGCTGTTGTAAAATTGCGTTTTCTCTTGCAATTTCATCAGTGAAAGTATTTTTCATAAACTTAATCACGTATTCTTTAGTTCTGTCTTCATTTATGCATTTAACGACTTCTGCATTCTCCCGGTATCTTAACATTTCTGTTATCTGATAAACATTCTCTCCTCCAGTTACAAATATTCCTTTCTGTATGGGGAAAATGGTATTATCTGAGTTTTCTTGTTGAACTGAGTCCATCGTAGGTCCGTTGTCGATAATTCCTTTATTTCTGCTATGAATAACAGGTCTTGTCTCTCTGCTGCTCTCTGTTGTAATGAGAGAAGTGATGGAAGTGGTTATGGTGAGACTGTGGAATCCGTAAGAATGACGTCATCAAAGGCACTTAGGCCACGCCCCCTTCCAAATCTGGCCTTGAGCTCACTGCTTCAATTTTGCGCTGCAGTTCCTGTGGCGCGCATGCGCACTGCAGCAAAAGAGCCGTTTCCGACCAAAACAACCATGAAGAGATCTTAAAGGCCGCGCTGGTCCCGAACTTTCTGACCTTTTTGCCAAAGGACGTCACGTATGTGTTACACTCGTTTTATTTTATTTATTAATCTACAGATCTCAGTAGAAAAACGTAGATTAAACCAGACAACCCAGGTTTTGTGGTTTTATTTAGTTTTTTTTCCTACTGCTGATAGTCATCAGCCTCCGCGTGTCTCTCATCGTGTTTATTTATAACTTTTTATTAACGATGTAAAGGAGGGACCCTCGCTCTGCTGGACAGGAAAAATTAGCTTCCTGAAAACATCAAGAGTGTTAGTGAGTGAGATGTTATTCTGGCAAATCCCGTTTTAATGGAAATGATGACACATTACTGGATTAGAGGCATTTCTAGTAACTAATTTTCATCGTTTACGTTTGTTATTGTGTTTATAGTAATCAGCCCTCGGAGATTTAAGTCATTTATAGTCCCTCTGAAGCAAGAGGTCATATCACCTCCCTTAACAACAGAAATATTGTGACGGCCTCTGCCGCCGCCTAGCGGGGAGTGGATGCAGCGGTAGCCAAGGAGACACACCAACAGCAAGTCAACACGTTATTAAGCCCAACGGCTCCCCTCTTTACCCCCGACACACAAACATAACTCACGGTGCCAACTGGCACCGGATAAAAACAACACAAAATGAACACTGAACTAAAAGTAAACAACACTAACAAAACTAACCCAACATAACTACACAGAACACCAGAAAACATGAATAAAATAACCCCGAACTTGCCCCCCAGAATGCAACGCGGCCCTGCCCGGCCTAGCATTGGGCAGGGCCACCACATTATATTAAATATCAAAACGCCAAAATCCCTGTTTAATTTACAGTCACCAAAATGGAGTGCACAATTATTAATAAAAGAGCAAAAATATATCAAAATACATTTTATGAATGTAACATAAACTAAAATAACTTGTGACAAATCAGTGTCAGACTATTAAAGTGTATTTAAAGTCGATTCTGATCCAAGTGTTGCATGAGTGATAAATGAATGACCCACACTTATAGCTGCTTTAAGGGACTGTTTATGGCTGCTTGGTGTCAAATGAGACCGAGGCAACGAGACAACATCTGTAAACAATAGATTACAGTACAGCATCACCACTAGATCAGCTCTATTGTGTGATGATTACAGCCAAAATGAACGGATGAATGAATCATGTCAACCAGGCATCATCTGGAGAAGTTATAAAACAAAAGCTACAGTTTGTTGCATGATAATATTATTTTCTATTTTAACATTAAAATAGTCAAAGTTTAAAGTTTTTGACTAGTGATGCAGATAAAAATCACAGTTTGTGTCCCGAGATTTGCTGCTTTTGGAGGAACACTGATTTTAAATCAAATTCTTTCTTTTGCAAAAGTTAGGGGGGGTGGGGGGAGTAAACGGCTTGTTTTATAACACACACACACACGGTGATGAGCTATATTGTAGCCACAGCTGCCCTGGGGCACACTGGCAGAAGTGAGGCTGCAGAACTCTGGCTTTTTGAAATCAAGGCAGTAAACTTCTTATCTGGTGGCTGCAGATGTAAAGATACTTACAAGAAAAATATATTTTTATGGCCTTCAAATGATAGCTTTAGTCTCTGCAGCTACACTAGCTGAACTGAACTTTTATAACTTGTGAAAAAACTCGTGGTTTTTACGGGTCGGAAAGCTTTGAGTAACACAAGAGACAATAAAATCAAAACATGGTCGTTTTTTTGAGAGAGTTCAGCTGGCTTGTGGAACGTTGTCTGGCCCGTAGTGCGCCTTGGATGTGGACGGGGTATCAATGTTAGGGTCTCTATTGTCGCCCGTGTTGATCTGGTTGCTCTTGCCGAGGCTCTTAATGATATTCAAGTTGGTCCGAGCAGTTTCCATGAGGCTGTTTTCCAGCAGCCAGCCGTCAGAGTCAGAGCTGGGGTCTCCTTGTCGTTGCACATTTTCCAGGGAGGTCTGGAGGTAACGAACGCCTGTCAGCACTGACAGCTGGAAGACAGGGACATCCATGAGAGATACAAAAATCCCTGTTTGGCTCAGTTGTTCTTGAGCTTCCTCACCTCAAACAGCCAGGTGATGAGGACTGTGAAGCCAATGGACCTCATGATGTGGGTGAAGTTGCCCAGGAGAGCCTGGCGGCAGCCTTTCATCCACAGGTTCAGCTCCTCCGTCTGGTGTTCGTAGTTGAAATGAGCAGAGTTGTTGGTGATCTGCTGCTGGATGCAGGGCCGGGGAGAGTTAATGTTGCAGCAGCTGTAGGGAACTCCATCCATCAGGTACTTTCCCTCCACGTTGCTCCTCAGTCGGCTAAAAAAAGACAAACAAACAAAAAAATTGATCATTTTCACCGTGGTTTGATGAGTTTGTCACGTTGATCTGTTAAATAAAGGCTCTTTTAATCTTCAAAACAAATGAGTCAATTACAAGCATCTGCTTTGGATGGTCTTTAACTTTTTGGAAATCTTTGGAGAGCAAATGTGTTGTTATTTCAGAGTACCTACGATTTTTGCAGCTTTTTTTTTTTTTGATTTGGAGCTGCTCTCATCTGAACTTTGAGGAGAAGGAGCTGAGCAAAGTGATGCTGGACCACAGGAAGAAGTGGTCGTTTGATTCGGTGCTCTGCTGGCGGCTAAACTCTGGATTTGTTCGTTACCTCCTCTGTGCTGCTGTGGTACATTCTAAAACCTCAAAAAGACTCGATGATGGACCAATGTCTTGTCATTATACTTGTTAAATTAATTTTCATGCTTTAAAAAACGGTGAAACGAGGGTTTTCTAAACAACAACAGCAAAAAGAGCTAGCTAGCAACTAAATGTAATAATCAATAATAAATTTTGCATAACATACACTGCTCACAAAAATTAAAGTAACAATTTTTTATTGGGCCTGGCATGAAATCAATTAAACCTGTCTGATAATGTTCTGGTTGATTAAGCAGCTGAGGGCATTGTTAATCACTTTCAGCTGTATTGGTGTTCATGGACTTAACGACAGGT
Organism: Aphyosemion australe; assembly: GCA_006937985.1. Taxonomy (NCBI): domain Eukaryota; kingdom Metazoa; phylum Chordata; class Actinopteri; order Cyprinodontiformes; family Nothobranchiidae; genus Aphyosemion; species Aphyosemion australe. Next base: position 1,562,996 of record SSNS01000003.1, on the reverse strand, counting down.
GCACTAAAGTGGCAACAATTACAAAACCCTCAAAACAGGACTGGTTTACCATGTGGAGGTCATTTCAAGTTTCTCCCTCTTCATCTTTATTGGCTGGTTTTCCACTCGTGCTAGTTTTGGCTTGAGTAATTATCTCTACTGGCAGCATGAGGCGATTCCTTAACCCTACAGAAGTTGCACAGGTTGTCCAACTTCTCCAGGATGGCACATCCACACGTGCTGCAGCAAGAAGGTTTAATGTGTCTCCCAGCACAATCTCCAGAACATGGAGGAGATTTCAGGAGACTGGCGGTTATTTTCGGAGAGCTGGACAGGGCCGTAGAAGGGCCACAACCCATCAGCAGGACCGATACCTGCTCCTTTGTGCAAGGCGGAACAGGCTGAGCACTGCTCGTGCCCTACAGAATGACCTCCAGAGGGCCACTGGTGTGAATGTCTCTACCCAAACAATCAGGAACAGACTTCATGAAGATGGCCTGAGGGCCCGACGTCCTGTAGTGGACCCTGTGCTCACTGCCCAGCACCATAGAGCTCCACTGGCATTTGCTCAAGAACACCAGAATTGGCAAGTCCGCCACTGGCGCCCTGTACTTTTTACAGACGAGAGCAGGTTCACCCTGAGCACCTGTGATAGACGTGAAAGAGTCTGGAGAAGACAAGGAGAACGTTATGCTGCCTGCAACGTTGTTCAACATGACAGGTTTGGTGGTGGGTCAGTGATGGTCTGGGGATGCATATCCATGGAGGGACGCACAGACCTCTACTGCCTAGGAAATGGTGCTCTGACTGCCATAAGGTATCCAGATGAAATCCTTGAACCCTTTGTCAGACCCTACGCTGATGCAGTAGGTCCTGGTTTTCTCCTACTGCACGACAATGCCCGGCCTCATGTGGCAAGAGTATGCAGGCAGTACCTGGAGGATGAAGGAATTGAAACAATTGAATGGCCATACCCGTGAATGTTTGCTTTTATTTCTCACTATGAGTTGTTTATAATTGCAGTCGATCGTACCGCTGGTGGAGAGCTTGACGCTGCTTTCTGGACCAGAGACCTGCATCATTTGCTGCTATGAACAACGTACTGAGGGCATCAATCCAGAGGTAGAAAGTTTTTTGAGGTAGGATATGAATACATACATTTTAATTATACTTTCTAATTTCAGATATTTGTCTTTTGGATTGACTGACTCACGTTTGTGTGTATATTTTAGTTGCTGCAGCAAAACTTTAGCTGTGAGGAGATCTCTTCGGACAAGCAAGACCCAGAGTTCAGCAGTCCGGACATCCACCTTCTGCACATTAGAATAAAACTTAAAAATAAATGAATTGGTTTTCCTAAAAATATATCCTCAAACTACCTTAACATCCAGTTTTGTAGTAGAAAACTGAGCATCTACATGGATAAATTGTATATAATTTTTTTTCCCCAACCTGATCAAGGTTTGGACACTCAGACATTACCCATTTTTAACACTAGGGGGCATCATATACATAAATAAGTCAGTGACTCCTTTTGTGCTCAAATTTATTTGCTTCTAATGCAAAATAATTGTGGCCTAGGCAGTTTCATTTATAAAATTTCTGTTTTTTTGCAGCTAATCAGGTGGAGGAATTCCACTCAAAGCTCCAGGTAAAGGAGATGTTTAGAGCTCTTTTTCAAGCATAAAGTCATGAAGCACGCCTCTCGCACACATACAGGCACGCAAGGGGCCCCTCGCAGCCTTTCATGCTGCTCTGTTTACACAACCCAGTGTAATTGTGTAATGAGGTCGGGTGGCCTTCAACACTCAGACTAAATAAAACTGAACAATGCAGCTGACAGGGCACAGAGTACAAGTTTAATTGTTTTGGATCCATTTTTAATAAACAATCTTTGGGTTGAAAGTGTCTCATTCTCAGTTATTTATGACTTCTGCTATAAATAAGCCAGCATCATTGCCTGTAATCGCTCCCTGTAGCCCTTTACTGCCCTCTCGCATGTGCCTCAGGCTGCTGGACTGTTACCTTCCTTCTGGTGAGGTCTCTTCTGGCACTGACCAGCTAATTAATTAGGAGTCACAAATCCATGCCCCCCTGTGGTGGGGACAGGTCCCAGAGTGGCTTATGGGAAGATTATAGAAGTAGAAATTGAGATCTACTGCTGTGTCAATATTTACTTTTTTAATCTACTCTTATCTTCTAGATCTCCTCCCTGAATGCAAGCTTAATTAAAACTCTTTTTTGGGGGGGTCGGCTAATTAGGTCAATACTACAGGGGAATAAATGAAGCCTCACTATAAACCAGAACAGCTAAAGTGAAATGCTTAGTAATGAAATGTTCATTCTGGTGACCGTAACATGTTTTTAGTGTCCCTGATGCCTGCAACAAGACACAATGGGGACATTTTCTGCCAACAGATGGCACTGTTAGGAGCAACTGTAGGAAAACCTGCAAAGGAAGCTCAGGTCTTCCAGATTATCTGAGCTCTCTCTAAGCCTCTTATCTGTTTTTGGATGGTATTTTGAAATCAAAGCAGTCAGTTTCTTGTGTGCACAAAGTTTTTGCACGGATCACTGATCCACGCGTGTCCTGTAAAACTCTGGCAGCCTCTGTAGCGTGCTCCACTCTGCTGCATCACAGCCGAGTGCCACAGAGGATCCTTTGTGTGGCCGTCTTCACGCTGCCAGGAGCCAAAAGACACTGTTCCAGAAAGGAAGACTCATTTTCTCGCTAACTATCAGGGAGCGGCTCGAGAATAGACGTTAAACTGGGGCTGCTTAAAAATAGAAAGCAGCAAAATAACGTGACTTGTGATTCCGCTGAGGTGTCCAACCATCCCCCACCACACACACGGATCCCCCTGCTATCTTTAACACCACAAGGCAAATTCACTAAACTTCATTTCAAGCAGAAACAACAAAACTCAGCTTGTGATTTACATAAACTTTCTGAAATTTGGCATGACAGGAGCAATGCTGAAGTGAACGTGAGCTGCAGGACATGTAGGACCATAATGCTGACTCCCCCCTGTATTCCTGCAGGGGTGCTGTTAGGACAGCTGTGCTGCAGTTGAACAAAGCACACCCTCACCTCCATCCCTAAGTGTTTACTTTTGTGTATAACAGTTTTATAAACCCTTAAAATGCACCATGGATTTCTCCCTTTCTACGCTCACCCCTGTCCTTGCATCATTCTCAGTGCAGTGATGTATTTGTCATGATAAGGATGCTGTGGTCTCAACACCAAATGTTTGTGTGTGTGTGTGGGGGGGGGGGGGGGGGGTGCAAAGGGGAGGAGACCATTGTGCACACTTTTATCTTGAGTCATTACGTCTCAAAATAGTCAGATTGAGACATCATGCACTGAGATCTACTCGTCTAATCCAGATGCACCAGATGCTCATCATCCTGTGTGTTGGGTCCTGATTCTGGATAAACGACTCTGTCAACATTATCGTTCAGTGCGTGGCAATGGTTGGATATCTTGTGAAAGATACAACTACAACTAAGCCTAACTGTGACAATTTCTGCCAAACTGACTCGAGTTTTAGCCATTTTTAGTGTTTTTTAGGTGATTTGGCTTTGGTGGATATGTTTAATCAGATTACATCAGAAACACGTGCATTTACTTTATTTCCTCTTTTTTTTGTTAAAATAAAAAATAGGTAATAATAATATCCTCCTCTCAGTCCCAGTGGTGCCCCTAGATAATTTTCATACGGGGGGGCCAGTGAAAAGTTTGGGGTGGCACACTGAGAGGGTTTAGCCTGTATTAACTAAATTACTCTGTCGTTCTTTGTCATTGAAACTATTAGGCCTATGCATCTAACAAGGTTACCTCAAATTTGAGAAACAAACATTTAAGAAAAAATTTCAAACTTTTATGTTTTAAAATTTATTGTTTTAGGGTTTTAAAACCGTCTAAATTGGAACACGAGAAACTAGAGAAGTACCAGGGCCTCAAAGAACTTGAGTGGAGGCATCTGTGGTGCCCGTGGTCATCGGGGCAGTGACCCCCAAACTGGAGGAGTGGCTAAAGCGGATCCCAGGAAAAACATCAGACATCTCAGTCCAGAAAAGAGCAGATCTAGGAACAGCTAAGATACTGAAGAACCCTCAAGCTCCCAGGCCTCTGGTAGAGGACCCGAGCTTGGAAGGATGAGACCACCTGCAGAGGGTGCCCCCCCTGACCAGGCCTTTGGGGCACCACTGCTCCTTCCTCAGATACTGAAACTCACACCTGAACGAAAGATGGTTGAGGCTCACTTCTGATCCTCTTCAGTCTCGGTGTGTTGCAGCTACATAAACACCACACATCACCGCAGGAACAGGCTGGTTTACACTCATACAGCTGTGCTAAACATCTGTAAATTCTCAAGAGGATCCATGTGGGCAGCGTTTCCACAGAATGGATTGTAACTAAGAAACTGGATCCTTTAAACACCAAGTGTTTATGGTTGGACTTGTTGAAGTGTCAGGTAGACGTGCAGCTCTTCACGATAAATTCACGGTTTCCCTGGATTAGTAATTTCACCACAGCAAGTAGCCTTCAGCTGGAGATATGACTGGAATGTGTTTTGGACCACTGCCCAGAGTACCTTGGACTCCAGGGCTGCACATTTCCAGCCTTATTTGGCTTCCCTACAACAGCAGTGTGTATAAACCCTGTACAGAAACACCTGCAGTCAAAATAAACCCAAACCACGGCAGAGAAAAACAAAGACTCATCTGCCTAACGGCGATGCTTATCACAACGCTCAACACCCATAACCTCAAACAGGAAACCAAACACGACTTCATCCACTTCCGCACCTGTTTTAAACTCAGCTCTGCATGAGTTCATGATTAATGCGCTTCAGGAGGCTGCAGAGGAATAACCGAGCAGACAGGGAGGGAGCAATTTCACAACCTAACAGGTCATTTAGTGCCCCTGAGGATAAGCAGTCACTGGACCAAAGAGGTAACAAACGTGGCCTAAAGTAGGTGTTCCTTCCCACAAAAATACCAGATAAATAAACTTCCATAATAGTAGTGTTTGGCTTTGTCTGGGTTTGGCAAATTCTGCAGTGATTACCTGTGAGGGTGCGGCTGCTGAAGCGTAGGCCAGAATTAAGCCGGCAACCCCAGTCGGTTAAAGATAATAATGGAGCAACCTGCAGAGGTTCTGTGCAGATGGAGGTCAGAGGAAACAAGACAAATGAGTCAGACAAACCACACCCTGAGAAACATGACGACAGTTCTAGTTACGTTTTGTAAGCAAGGGTGGAGCGCGGCCTCCCACCTGCTGAGTGGCTTTTTCTGAAGGTCAGCGAGTGGTCAACAGAAAATAAAATGTCACAGAGGGGGGGTGTTTTGATTACATCCCCGTTCCTGATTTCATTCAGAATTAAGGAACTTCCAGAAGGTCAGTCAGCTTCTGCTTTGATACCAGACACATTGCACGTATTAGTCTGTTGTCATGGGAACAGGAAGACAAAATAATCATACACACTTGTGCAAACAAAAGTAGAGTTTAGGCCACAACAATCAGACATTTGTTAATTTAGCCTAATGCTTCATAAACAAGATGAATGAGTCTATTTCGGAGCTTCCTGAAGCCCATTCCCAAACTTTTCCTATGAGGAATTCAAGCTGAGCACAGAAAGGTCAGGAGGGGGATCCGTCTCCATCCTTGTTGCCAATAAAGCTGTGAGGATGTGAGAACTAAAGAATTCCCTTTTCCACTGAACACTTGTTTTATTATAAAAGCTTCATTGTTGGAAAGTTTAATAGTGTTATTTTGGTTTTGTCACCTAACCAGTCTGACAGAAACCTCCGAGGTTTTATGGACACAAAAGCAGCGCCGTTTCAAAGTGAACATAAATTCAGGACGTCACAACTTTCTGCTCAGCATCAAAATCAGTTCACATCAGCTGTTTTCAGCGCTGCCCTTTCAACCATCACGTGGCTCTGCTGTTCCAAGACACAGCCGTGGCTGGACTTCCTGTTTGGGACATTTTCCCTGTCCACTGGCAAAAGAAACAAACACCAGCTTTTATACTCAAAAGCTGACAAAAAAACTGTGTTTTGAGTCTGTTTCTATCATTTATCATCAGCTAACATTGATTCTCACTAATTCCCACTAAAATACAATAAAACACAAACATAAAAGATTTAAAATTGCTTTTTTTAATAAGACATTACAATGACATTGTTCTGTATACAGTTCCCCAGCCAAAAGAGGAGTTAAGAGCTGCACCCCAGGGTGTCGTCGTCACCAGATAACAGCTCCCTCTGACTGCACCGACAGATGGACTCTGATGTAGGTAGGGTTAATGTACTTAATGTACTCATGCTACAGATATAGGCTATCATATAATGTCCCAAAGACTGAGACTAATCAACTGTGATCTCAGGTTGCGATTTCAGAGCTGAATGACATTCCTTTGGAAATATTGAGCCAACTACCCTTATTTAAAAAATGCATTTCGACAAGCATGTTTCAGTTACTGGTGGCCTATTTGTTTAATACTCAGCACAATTAGATATCAAGACATGACACAAAATGGTCAGTTAACCGTGTAGCCCACTTAAAAAGTACTGAAGGGGTAACAAAGTGTGTTTTTTCTTTAATGACTGAAATGTGCGGGTCGTTTTATTTTCTCTCCAGATTTCACCTTTTCATCCCAGTACTGTTAACAAAACTTCCCAAGTCCTTCAAGTAGGCTACATAACATTAAAGAGCTCGCTGTTGAAGAAAAAAAAAAGTGATTGAACGAAGACTAAAGACAAAACAGCTTCAGTCAGAGAACAAAGATTAAAAACGTAGAATAATATAAACTATATAAAACAGGAAGAAAATAGGCAAATGTGGTGATCTCTGTAGCTTTAAACCTTAGGACCAATTCATTCAATATTCAAGCAAGCCCCAACAATAATAAATGTAATTCAGGTCTGCTGCAGAACACAAGCAAACTTTAAGCCAGCAAACCCAGTTAAAGATAAATTAGTCAAGGGGTAAACAAAAATAAAAATAAATGAAGATTATCAATTTTTCTTAACCATACTCATTTTTGAGAAATTGTTACTTTTTTGGGAGCTTTGACCTAAAACAGTCAGCACTCAATCATTAAGATTTGTAATTTGAGGTTAGCCACGTCAGCCCCTCATACAGTCCATCACCTGTGGTCGCACAGGAGGGCTGAACGTACCAATTCCTATCTCTGATGCGGGTCAATCCCAGCTTCTCCTGGATTTCATGCGGCTTCATGGCGTCTGGGAGGTCTTGCTTATTGGCGAATATCAAGATGATGGCATCTCTCATCTCCCGGTCGTTAATGATGCGGTGAAGTTCTTGTCTTGCTTCGTCTATGCGATCCCTGTCTGCGCAATCCACCACAAAAATTAAGCCCTGGGTGCCCGTGTAGTAGTGTCGCCACAGCGGACGGATCTTATCCTGGCCTCCGACATCCCAGACGTTGAACTTGACGTTTTTGTAAGTGACCGTTTCCACGTTGAAGCCAACTGTAGGGATTGTGGTCACAGACTGTCCCAGTTTCAGTTTGTAAAGGATTGTTGTCTTTCCAGCAGCATCCAGTCCAAGCATCAATATTCTCATCTCCTTGTTGCCAAAGATCTTTGACAGCATTTTCCCCATTTTGAGCTCTTGGGCATAAATATTTTGTTCCAAAGGAAAAAAAATCTGATAATGTATTTGTGGGTGTTCACTTGTGGTGGAGTTCTGAGCTCAGTACGGTACTGGTGAAATCATGACTCAAATGAAGGGATATTTGGGTCAAAATCAAATGCACATATTTAAACCTAACAGGGTTATTATAGTTTTCCTGGAAGCCTGTCAGGATCCTTTTGAGTGCAGAAACATTAAAGTTCAGATGATCAAACCTCTGAGTGAACCTACAAACAGCATGCCACAATGGGACTAGGATCTTGGCAGCAGCTGTTGCAGGCTATTCATCGTTTAAAAAAAACTAAACAAAAATAAAGTTATCTGGGGGATCAACAGAGATATTGTGTGTAAATAGGAGCTCCAAAAAGCTGCGGTGATGAAAGAGATTTTCTCCTGGTGTTAGTTGTGTGAGGCGGTTCTCCTCACCGGGTGTGCCCTTGTTCAGTTCACTGCTGCCGGGGGAGAAACAGCAGCTATATGCGGCTTCTTCAAAGGAGGTCGCGCCGGGCGGTCACACCGCGCTCAAAGGGACGATTTCGGTAGAAAAAAAATCCCAGTGACTCGGTTAGAAAAATACCCACTCAGGAAACTCTGGTCGCACTGGAAAGAGATTTAGGGGGAGGGTCAGACATGAAAAATTAGCCAGCTATCGCTCGTGGTTGTTAGTAAGCTAGCATTAGCTAAGCTAACTAGCGATAGCCAGCTAGCTACAGTAAACTAATCAAATGAAAACCTAAAAAACACGCAACGGTGACACAATATCCAGCACAACATTACGTTTTCCATAATAATTAGTTGAAATGTACGGTATTTACCCGTTTATGTCCCTCCAGACTCGATAAATGTACCCAGCTCTTGTCTTCCTTCTTTAACTGGAGCTGGCCGCACTGCTGCTACACCGGAAAGGTGTGGAACTGCATCAACAGCCACTTCCTCCCTCCCGTCTGCTTCATTCAACTGGTTCCGCCTTGTGGCAGGCCATTGTATAACATAATCAAACTACACACGTTTTTACACAATATCGTTATTCTAATTATTAAAGTTAGATTATTATTTCTTAGCATGGCACTGTAAAGTATACAAATATGATTCTTACTGGTAAAAGTTATATTTCAAGTAAAATCAACAAATAAATAAGTTCTCAATTGAGACTGTATTTGGGGGAAATTTTTAATACATGAACAGCAATCACTGAATATTTTTGGCTTTCGTTTACCATTTATTGGTTAAATAGGAATCAAAACATCCTTTCTTCCAGTTGAAAAATAAAAAAAATTCCACTCCAAAGGTGTTTTCCACGTATTCACAGTCAGCAGATGTTGGGTGTCATTTCTAGGTCATTTGTATTGTATTCATCAGATCTCGTCATGCAAATCAAACCAAGAGTAAGAATTGTGACTATAATTAAATCAACTTACATTTTAGATATTTACAAATATACATACGTTTAATTTGTCCTTTATTCTCTAATTCACTTTATATTTAAAATTTTTAAGATTTTATTAAATAGTAAAAAAAAAAAAAAAAAACAGCAGACAAACTGTTTTCTAATGTTTTCATTTGGAAAAGTTACTGTGGTAAATTATATCCTCCTGGAAAATTTCATGGTATGGCAAGTCGTTTTAAAATTTAACAATCATACTGGATACAACTATTAAGTTATTTCTTCCTAGTCTAAATTACATTTTATACAGCAATACCAATAATACTCCAAGTGAACATTTCACATAGCTTTAACGTAATTATTCTTAGGACAATTTATGTAATTTACTTCGTTCCCACAGCTCAGTTCTCTTAGTCTAGAAATCTAGACCAACTGCAGAAGTAGTTTCTATGTTTGTTGGACGGGCTTAGCACCAGAGCTGTGACGGAGAAAAACTACAAAGATGGCGTTGGCTTAAGAATGGCGCTCGCTTGAAACGGCTTTGGCATAAACTTTGAACGATTTAGGCTTGAGCTATTCTATGAGACATGAGGAGATAGAGGTACTGAAGTCACTTATTTTGGAAAAAATATATATATATTTACTTCTTCTTCTTTGATAGTGTATAGTGGACTGCACCGTTGACTGATTGCCGTATGATGAATACGTCACATTTTTCGTTGCTCTGATTGGCACTAGTGCTGTTGTGCATGGCAAGTTTGAAAGACAACAGTAGATTCTGCCCCTTGAGAAGATTGTTACAATGGGTCGTGGCCAGACTGTATATTTACATATATAGGATAGCCTGCTAGGCTACAGTTCTCTCTCAGAGCCTCAGTTCATCTGCCACAGTCTTCCCAGACTTTTATTAGTTTTAGATTGTAGTAATGAGCAACTCAGTTCAATGTTCCATTATGACGGTCTAATCTAGCATGTAGCAGATGTCAGCAGGCTGGTTCCAATGTGGGACACTTGGACTGTACCTGGTCTCGTAATAATATACTGAGTTTTTATAAATGCTATTTACTCGTGTGGAAAAGATAAAAAAAATCCACTTAGAGGAAGAAAAACTGAAGCTATCTGGAATTTTTATCCAGTTTTGCAATTAAAAGTTTACAAAGCCACCTATACCTTTCTGATATTTTCAGACATCTGAAAATTAATTTGCACAAATTTTAATTATATAACCTTAAAACGAGTCTGCAATTCTAAGGAAGTAATTGTGTATTTCTGCAGTTAAAGTTCTGACAAGTTAAAATAGAATTTTGACTAGGAGGAAATATTGAATAAATGTTAGAATGGCTTGCTATACTGATAACTCCAGCATCGAGCCACGCCTCTATTGGTGACGTAGGAGTAGATGCGTCTCCTTCAAATTTTTTAAGGGCAAAACTTGAGGAGCCTATAGGATGCGCGTGTTTCAGAAAGGGTCTGGAAATGAAAATATGACTAATTTAATAGTTACACCCCTGTTAAAAGCGTCAATTTACGGAAGCTGCTTTAGTGTATACAAACAGGGAGAAACGTTATATGAGGCAGGGCGCTGAGAGCTCATCCAGACCACCGTGTTCTCATCACTTTCCAACGGGGTAACATCACTTCAAGGCACCATGGCGGACTCCAACTGCGACTCCCAGAGCTCTCTGGGCCGAGCTCTGTCTCAAACCTCCCTCCAGCAGATCGAGTTTAATGACATTTCCCCGACAGCCACCCTCCAGAGACACCCGTCCCGAATGAGAAGGCTGTCGAAGTGCAGCTCCGTCGAGAACGGTGAGCCGGTGACTTCACCTTACGCTGACGAGTCCCGAGTCCTGGTCATCAATACCGGAGGGACCATCGGGATGACGCTGCACGATAACGGTATGTTCAGCTCAGCTAACGGCGCTATTTTAGTGCGATGAGGCGTTCAGGAAGCCCCCGGTGTTGCGTTCAGGTGCTCGTTCAGTCCTCTCAGCACGAGGCTTGGATTAAGTTTTGCGTGACAGTGACATAAAAATAGTCTGTGGCTCAGCTTAACGCAGCTGGTCCTTGATTATAATAACAGCTTGCACGCAGGAGCACGTTAAAACCTAATAATAAATAACAATAATAATGCAACTCTGAGCAGAATTTATTATTTATAGTATCAAACTTTATTTATAAATAACATTGCATCACAAATTGCTATACACAGGAAGTGCAACACATATATGAAGTTCTAAAGTATTAAACAGTTGTGGAACGGACAAAGGAAGTGGTTTCATTAATGTAAACAGCATTTTGTAAACAATTTGCTCCTTATGATATGGAAAGCCAAAGTCCATCTTCTGGTCAGTGGGTATGCCAAAATCCCCCAAAAATGAATGGGAGTCTATGGCTAGAGAGCTTCGCATCCTTCTTCCAGGAAGACAGAAGGAGCATTAAACATGGAGAAAACCACTGGGGGAGAAGAGATTCTGCAGTGATGTCACTTCTGAATTTTAGTCATTTTTACAAGCAAATAAATCTAAATTCTGTGACGGAAATAGTCAAAACACATAATTATTTATCATTTAAATTGAAGTACAACATATGTAATTCAGAGCGTAAGGCCAGAAATTAACTTATAGCCCCGCTCACCTACATTCATTTTTCTTTCCAGTCAGGGGACCCATGAGCCGACCGGAAGGGGAGGAGACTTTAGGCTCCCTATAGATGAAACATCATCTTTTTAATGAATAACCAGATGTTGACCTGTGGAATTACGCAACACCTGGAGATACAAAATAACATTCAAAGGTCCTGTAAGATTTAACCGGCTCCAAATAATCTGCAAAGTGTTGGATTATCCAATAAACAAGGAAAACTATCATTTATAATAAAGCGTATAATGAAATTAGTAGGGGTTTAACTGATTTTTTCATACTTCTGTCTTTCTATCAGGAGAAATAGAGCTAACATTCTGCAAAGAAGATCCTTTCTCTGCCTCACAAATAGTAAAACAACTTCTAGGTGACTTGAACAATCCCCTAAAATCTAAAAAAGATAGCAGAAAATATTTAAATGCAGCCTGAAAGACCTTCAAACACCTGTTTAGGTGTACTACTTTAAAATATATCTGCAAAGTCTGGCTGATTGGGTGCAAAAATAAATAAATTAGGTATCATCGATCGCTCAAATGCTACTCATCTTCATCATCACGCATTAAACGGTAGGGATTGTGATATTGGAGTGTACGTATTACTCCACCACCTCATTACATTTGCCAGAGAGACAGAAAGTAGTTCCTAAACTTGTAAATAAACAGAACTTTTTAGGAAACGATTGTAGATTGATCATTGATGTGTCGTACAGGTAAGAATCCTTATTCTAAACCGATGTAATACCTCTGATTGACCTCTAGGGGTCAGCATGAGGCTGATCTTGTGCTGCTGAGACAACGGCAGATCTGTAGGTCATCAGTTTAAAGAACAAATGAACAATCTCATCGTCTTTTATATATTAATTGTATAATCCACAGTTCTTGCACCAGAGGCCAACGCTCTTGTGCAACGCCTACGCAAGCTGCCCATCCTCCATGATGACCTCTACGCCCAGCAGACCCGCATGTATGAGTACTACGGTTGTGAGACCCTGGTTCTGCCGTAAGTGCACCCAGTCGACCCGTCGTCACTCAGAAATGTTTAGCTTTATTTAGTCTCTGGATTTTGCATTAAATATAAAAATGACTTTTCTATTGACTTTTGTAAAGTTGGTGGTTTTATTTTTACCTAAAGGACTCAGATCCAACTCTTGATCATGGATGATTTAACTGAAACAGCTTTGATGACTCTCGACTTGTCTCTTCAACAGAAAGTCCACGCCCCACCACGAGTTCCATTTACCCTGGTGCTGTTAAACTGGTCGCATGTTGTGTGGCTTCGCTTTTCCTTTTGAGCACGTTTGCGGCGTCCTCTTTTCTAGTTGTCAGGGTGTGCTCGGCTCGCCAGAGAGGAAACGCATGCCGACGTGGCCTTTTGGCGGTTACACAAACTGTTGAATGGAACTATTTTATGTCCTTTCCTCCCCGGCGTGTGTGAATGTGTGCCGTTTTCTCCCGCTGCTTTGATGTGTCAGAGATAATTACTGAGATAATCTAACGTTACTCTTTTCAGGTTGAGTTTGGAAAATAAAAAGCAGGATGTGCATGAGCTGCTGAACAGGACTGGACTCTTTAACTTAGAGCGTTTTATTTATTATACTGAGTACACAGAGGTCTACCTGCTGCTGGGACAGTGGAAAGTTTTCATTTTCTGGTTTTAAACCAGTAAAACATTCATTCCTGCTTCTTTTTTTCCCTTTTTTTGATATTTATTGATTTATTCATAATTCTCTCCATCCTATGCACACCTGTATTTAAACTCAGCCGTCCCAGGGGTACGTAGCATCGTTCCACCTTAGGGCATGTGGTCATACAGATGAATAATTCTTGATTTAATTGTTCTTTAGCGCCAGGATTAGCAGCAACATATGTCACAGGGTTGCGTTTGGACAAGAGGACCCCTCTGGTTGGACGAGCCGGGGTCCTGCTGTTCCTTTCAGCTCCTGCCGTTACAGGAGGGGGTCCCGCCCCGCTTCTTTCACAGAGATTAAAGGAACATCTCTTCATCTCTGCTGAGTTTAACCCAGTTTAGATGTGAAGGGAACACTTTCCCCTCTGTGATTAACCTCGATGGAAACACTCGGGTCTGTATTCTGAAACGTCTCGCTAACGTTTCTGTCACCACGGCTCGGCCGTAAAGTTCCAGGGAAGCGCTACGAACTGAAGGACCAGATTCTAGAATGCCCGCATGACGCCACGTCTGAATCATTTTTTTGTACCTGTGTAAAAACTGGTTTTGGCAGCTTGTTGAGACAAAAGGCCCGTCTCCAGAGACTTTGTTCTACTTCACAGACTCAGTTTTTTATCTCGCGTCCCGTTTTTTAAACCAGAAATTCATCCAAATCCTCTTTAAGTAAATATCAAAATACTTCGCTTTACTTCATGAACTCAGGTTTCTAACGATCGTTTAACACTAATGATTAGAACAGTTTATTTAACAGCGTGCACTTTGACTTTTTGAGTGAATGCATTTGCACAAACTAACCCCTATTTTGATAATAATCTACCTAAAAGTTAGCCTTTTTGTAAATGTGACGTTTTGCATTTGTTTTCCAGTCTGAGTAAACTGAACACGAGGATCATCTACACCATTCAGGAGTACAGTCCTTTACTGGACTCCTCCAATATGACCACGGACGACTGGGGCCGAATTGGAAAAGACATCGAGGTACTCGTGTCGTTATTAGCTCTTTAAAGGGGACGTATGGTACAAAACTCACCTTTTGAGCTGCCATGTGGGTCTCTACTGCCTCTATAAACACTCCAAACATGAAAAAAGCCATGTGCCTAAAACGAGTCGTTTCAGAAAGTCCCCGTTTTGTGATGTCACAAACGGGGAAATTAGAATAGGACCTCTGCTGGAGGAGCAGCGGCTCTACTACAAGCCCCTCCCAGATGTGGGAGCTTCTCAGCTTATAGCAGCCTGAGCAAGGTGGGCGTGGCCAGCTCCAGCTTGTTTTTTTTATTATGGAAAGTCCTGAAAATGTGAAGAATAAAACAACTGAAATCGCTTTATTGTAGAGGGATTTAGTCCAAAGAACTCCGTAAACATGTTCTGTATCGACCGTAGAACCATTCTAACTTAAGAATATATGTCATAATCCTCTTTTAAACACCAAACCTGAAGCTTATTGATGGCAGCACACATTAAAATGATGCTCATTATATTTTGTCGTCCGATTCCAGAAAAACTACGAAAGCTACGATGGTTTTGTGATCCTTCACGGCACCGACACCATGGCGTACACGGCGTCCGCGCTGTCCTTCATGTGTGAGAATCTGGGAAAGCCGATCGTCCTCACCGGCTCCCAGGTAGGAGCTGCGGTTTTCACCCGGCAGCTAACCCGTTTCACACGGCAGAATTTTAACTGGGTTCTGTATCAAGGTGCCGATTTACGAGCTGAGGAACGACGGCAGAGACAACCTGCTGGGGGCGCTGCTTATCGCTGGACAGTTTGTCATTCCTGAGGTAAGAATAACAAAAAGTAAAAACTTCCAGAAAGGAATTATTCCTCTTTTTTCTCTTTGGTCTTTGAAAATATTGAAATAGCTTGAAATGAGCTGATCAGCGGGGTGAATGTTTGGAGCTGATTCGACCTGTTGAACAGGGACGGGTGTGAAACGGTCTAGTGACCGCCGAGTGTTTCACAACTCCACACACCAGCTAACAGAACAGGAATAACTCTGTTCAGCTAGTTACGCCATTAGAAGAAGAAGAAACACATTTTTTATATAAGATGAAAATCACAAGACGCTTCGCAAGAGCTAAAAAAAATATATTTCAAAAATATATTTGAAATAAAAACATTTTGAAAAATGGAAAAATTTAAACAAAAAAATGAGAAGGAAGACATAAATGAAAAGGTAATAATGCATGATCCTGAGAAAGGCAGCACAGCTCATCCAGGGCAGTTCAAACCTCACATCCACTTTTATTCCGGTCCCTAATGGACTTAGTAAAGTGGAGCTGACATGCCTGGAGCTGCAGTCTGCTTCCAGCATGTTTCCTGCATGTTTTAGATCATGAACACAGCTGATTAGTTTGATTTAGTGATGAACCGCTCCTGTAGACACTAATGAAGGCTGAGGAGACATTTCAGCAGTTAGATTAAGGTGTTAAAAAGACCAACGCACAGCGAGGAGCTAAGTTTTACTCTTGGTTCTACTAAACGGACACTAGGGGGTGCTAAAAGCAAGCAAAACTGCAAAGTGTCCCTTTAAATTCAGACATTTTTACTTCTAATTCTACAAGACAAAGTAAAACCTCGCCACAGTAACACGAACGTCTCCTTCCTGTGATTCCAGGTGTGCTTGTATTTCTACAACAAACTCTACAGAGGAAACCGCGTGACCAAGGTGGATGCTGGGAGTTTTAACGCCTTCTCCTCTCCCAACCTGGCTCCGCTGGCCACCGCTGAAGTGGACATTATGAGTTAGTCACAGACGAAACACTTCTGTTGCTATTTTCAGGGTTTATTTTTCGTTTCTCTAACCTGTTTGTCTGTTTTTTTAGTTAACTGGGACACGGTGTGGAGAGCAAACACCACGGCCAAGTTTCAGGTCCGAACCGAGCTGAACCGCAACGTGGGTCTGCTCCGGCTTTTCCCGGGAATCACGGCTTCTACTGTAAGATTCCGTCTCTGTTGTGTCCTGAATGTTTTATTAGTAAGATTTTAAAGTTTAAACCCTTTTTTACACCTCGAGGTTTAAATCTTAGCGGCAAAAACATTGAAACAACAGTTTTGGTCAAACTGTAATAAGATGTAGCCACCTTGCTGGTTCCTTCCTGCTAACGTAAACAGCTGCTCCGGCTTTAGCCGGAGAAGGAAGAGTTATGGTGCTCCCAGCGCCCGGCTGCCATCATGGCTTTCTCGCGGTCTTTACGAGGCGCCGTTGTGACGTCGGAGATTTGCGTCCCACCTTTCTTGTCAAACTAGAAATGAAACCCCCAAACACTGACTTAACCTGGAACTTTAAATGTCACCTTCTTCTCGTAGCTTAGCTTGCTAATGGCTTCAGATTAATTGCTCTCCTTCCTGCTGCTGAAGTGGTCTGCTGCTCTGGTCATATTCTGTGGTTAATGATGTGGTGGTGGGGTGGGGGGGTGCCCACCAGCCAATGAGTGACTTAGATGGCACCAGATGGGCATAAATGAAAAGGAGTGGAAAGACCTGCAGGAAAACTAACACAGAACACTAATTTCCTGTTTGTGTCTGAGCGGTGCGTACATGTGAGCTGTTTTAACCCCTCCAGGTCAAGGCTTTCCTGCAGCCGCCCATGCAGGGCGTCGTCCTGGAGACCTACGGGAGCGGGAACGCCCCGGATAATCGTCCAGATCTGCTGGATGAGCTGAAGAAGGCTACGGATGCTGGTGTCATCATCATGAACTGCACCCAGTGTCTTAGGGGGACCGTCTCCGCGTCCTACGCCACCGGCATGGTCGGGGACTCTTCTCCTCTTCAATCAGACGATGCTCTAGAGAAGGAATCTGAGTTTTTATTTTTTATTTTATTTTCCAGGTGTTGATGGATGCAGGTCTGATAGCCGGTGGTGACATGACTCCTGAGGCCGCTCTGTCAAAGCTGTCCTACGTTTTGGCCAAGAACGAGCTCGGTCTGGATGCTAAGAAGAAGGTTTTATTCACTCCAGACTTTTTTTTTTATTTTAATAATACTGAGCTGATCAGAAATGTTGAGCGACGGTTTTGTTTGCGTCTAGATGATGGCTGAGAACCTGCGGGGAGAAATGAGCGCCAACCTTGAAGGAGCCAAGCTGAGTCTGAGCGACAGCCGGTTCATCCAGGTCATTGCCAAGTCGCTGAGTATCAGCTGCAAGGAGGTGAGCGCACGACGCTGCAGACTGGATCTCCAACAAACCAGTTGTTTTTTCTTTCCAGTGATTGATGACCAAACAGTCGACGTACAAGTTCAGACTCCTTTTTGCTCTGTTAGTTCTCAGTGTTGCTCAGTTTATCCTCATGTGTGGAGTAAATTTACCCGAGCCGCAGAAACGTCGCTGCTACAGGTGATGGGATGATTCACTCTGACCAGTCCCAGCTCGCTTCCAACCACAACAAAAGGAAAAAAAAACAAGTATGCTCAGGTTAAGCTGAGCTGTTGCAGGAAAAAACTTCATAAAGAGGCTTTTGAGACGTTTCAGCCAGATTGCATATTTGAAATGTAAAATTCTGTGGTTTTTAAAGGAGCTGGAGGCCATTCGGGATGTCCTGACTCCTCCGCTGGCCTGCGCTGCTGCCAAGATCGGAGACATAGATGCCTTGGATGCTCTGAAGGAAATGGTATGCAGCCCTGTGATGGTCATGAATACAAAAGCATCTAATAAAATAAACTATTAGCCTTGAAAGGTTGATGACACTTTTGTCAGGTCAGGAGAATCTGACGCATGTGATCCTCTCATGTTTGGTGTGTGAGGTCACCGTAGGTCGTTGAACCTTCATACTGATGACCCGCCCTAAAATCCAAGGGTCATTTGTGTATTCGAGGTATATAAGTCGCTGCTTTTTTTATTTTAGAGATTCTGAGAAGAAAATGGTGATTTCAGGGGACTGATCTACATTTTTAGTTTAGACATTATTAACCACGCCGTCATTGATTCTTACATTAAATAAATAATGATGCTTTGATAATTATGACGCTTGTGTGTGTTACAGGGTAGTAACTTGTGTCTGGGTGACTTTGATGGACGCACGCCTCTGCACGTGGCTGCGTGCGAGGGACACTTCAAAGCAGTCGAGTACCTGCTGGGTCACGGAGCCTCGGTCCACGCCAAAGATCGCTACGGCGACACACCTCTGTGCAACGCCGTGCGCTTCCGGTGAGACACAAAAGAGCGCTGCAGGTCGTTAAAAGTAATAATCGTGGTTTATGAAGCTGCAGACATTTAAAATCCCCATTTTGGCTATTAGCAAAAATTGTTATTTCACACAGACATCTGGGTGAAAATATGCTGCTAATAGCTGCAGCAGAGCAGATTTCATTAAACGAGCGGCTCGGAGGCAGGAAATTCAGCTCTGCTCAAGTGAAGAGGAGCAGAATCAGCTGCACCGGGGGAGACCGACACCACCATGATGTTTAAAGGGCAGCAGTAATTACAAACTAATCAGGCTAATTGTGATCTGACAGTTTTAGACGGTGTTTATTTTTTTTACTTGACGAATCGCTGCTTTTAAAGTTTCTGTCGTGCTGCGATGAGCCGTGAGGGGAGGGGAGGGGTGGGGGGGAGGAATGTGTCACAGCTGTACCAAGTGGCTGTTGTCTTATTTTAACGGTTGGCACTGCAAGTGTGGACTTGTTTCCTTTGTGATGGTGGAGCCGTGCATCGGAACACAAACGACTGCCGTTCCAGAACCCTTCCTGAGGAATCCCGCACGGCTCGCTCCCAAACCACCTTTAGTTCCTTCATTAGGATCAAACCAAGAGCCCTAATGGAGCCGAGTTCTGGATCTGATGTCACCAAACGTTTTGAACCCTAACAGCTTGAAGTCCTTATAAGGAAAGGCGGGTAGACATGGAAAGAAAAGGTGAACAAATAAGAGGAGTGTCTTTTGAACCAGTCCTACCAGTTGGCTCCCAGTTTCTCAGATGGAAGATACTCACTCTTCAGGATTTTGCAAGTGTTCTGTGTCCTTTCAGTGGTTTCTGTGAATGTGGCTTTACGTATTCTAAACAATAAAATGAGCTTGTGCTCCCTAACTGGCCCTAAAGCACAGATGCAAGGTTTTTTTTATTTTTAGTGGCGCTGCTTCATGAACAGTTTTAGATGTGTGGTTGAACCTGAATATCCTGTCATCGTGGGGGACGAGGAAGCAAGCTGGAACTTGTTAGACAACGAGGTCTGAGGCTAAGAGAGTCAAAATAAAATCAATTAAAATGTTCAGAAACAGGGTTTAACTTAAAAGGGACAGAAGCAGACATCAGAATCCTACATTCAAGGGAAATGGAGTCGGAAAGGGTTTAGATGTGAAAGGGACACGTGGAGATCCATAGATGAGTAAAAACCAGTCGGGCCATTACAGCGCTATCCACGAGGCCCTGAGTGAGCCGTTGCACCAGTCAGAGGTGTAGTGGTCATAAACGCTCAGCTGGTCTAGATCAGTGGTTCCTAAACATGTGACCCCAGATTTCTTCGATTTGACATAACAAACATTTTAACAGCTAAATAATTTAACTTAAATCCATTTGTGACAATTTAGTTGAGTTTTTGTAACAATAATGCTAAAAATACAGCGTCAGCAAATGTTTTTCAATTGTATTTCTGTTTCTGGAAGTCGTCTCTAGACCCCCTGTGTACTTCCTGGTGACCCAGAGCGGGGTCCCGACCCCTACTTTAGGAACCACTGATGCAAATCTGTTAACTTTTACAAGATTTCAGTAGAAAACCAAGAAGATGAATGTTGAAAGCAGAGGTTTGGTCATGAATGGAGGCGGGGGGGTAATGATATGGGGTCGTATTAAAGCGCTGCTGCTCCTAGAACGTCTAAGACGTCTCACAGAAAGAGAATGTTCGAAGATGATGATGATGAAAACAAACTTGTCTAAAGCAAAACATGTCCTGGAGGAAAAAAGAAAATATTTGAAAGCATGACATGAAGCGGTATGCTGTCAGACTTGAAGTCAACAGAACATCTTTAGACATTTTCATGATTGGAAAAGACCAAAATCAAGGATCTGAAGCACCGGGGCTCAAGATTAGAGGAGAAGTGTGTGTTTTAGTGCTAAGATGACTTTATGATTATTGGAGCTGATTCAGCTGAAGTAAACTTTCATATCATTTCTGTAACTTCAGACAAAAAGATGTTGTGAAGCTGCTGAGGAAGACCGGCGCTCACTTCTCCAGGGACCAGATGGAGGACGCAGGAACTGAACTGTGCAGGTCAGACGAACAAAGAAACTGATTCTGCACCATCCACACTGACCCGTCCTGCATCGCTCAGCCGACACAGGTCCGACCAGTTCTCCCAACTGTTACACAAAGTGTAGGAATGCTCCCCAGCAGCATAGCTCTGGATCTGATCTGCACCTGACACACACTGGCCCCTGCCTTTCACCCTCAAGAGAACAGGTTCTGATTTAGAGTATCAGGAACACCTTTTGTGTTCGTGAAGATAAAGTCAAACATATCTTTACATCATGCAGTCTGTTCTTCTGGTTCAGTGTTAAAAAGTCTCATCCAAGCTCGTTTAAATGTGTAAAATGTGGTTTTTGTGTGTTAGCCTGGCAGCCAGCGGGGACATCGACGGCCTGGAGATCTGGAGCCTTGCCGGAGCAGATCTGGGTAAACCAGGCTACGACGGAAAGACGGCGATCCAAGTGGTGGGGTTTCAGGAAGATTTCTACGTTAACGCCACTGCTCAGTTCCCAAAATCAAACCTCTGGTTCTTTCTGTGTCACAGGCCGAAGCTGCAGGCAGAAGTCAAGTTGTGGCTTTTTTAGTCCAACTGAACCGCAGTAAATCCATGGTAACCACTCTCCTGCTGATTCAAATCTCTCTGGTTTCGTTCTGTCTCTGAATCATTCGTCTCGTTCCTTTTCAGGCAGTTTTTGGTGAATTTAGTGAGTTTGATGAATATGATGATGAGGAGGTAAATGAGTCTCCTGAGCATGAGCTTTGCTTTGGGAATGTTGGCCTCCGTCCTTTCCGTGATTTCATGAGACAGAAACTCAGAATTCCCAGGCTAAAAAAACAACTTGTATTATTTCAGGTTTTTATCTGGACCACGAGAAAGATTCAAACGGCCGTTTGGATGGATTCAGCAGCTTTATGCACCTTGAGTTTGCTGTGATTGTTTTTCATGTTCTGGTGGATTTTTATATATATTTATCACTCAATCTGCTCCTTGTTCATAAACACGACCCCAGCTGATTTAAATCACTGCTCCGTCCTGCAGCGCGGAAATTAAATTAACAAGGAAAACGTCTGGCAGTGGTCATATTCTGTATATGAGTCATTAAATAATCAGATTCTGTGCTTGAATGTGAAGATTTCACAGTTTCTGACGACTCACTCCTCAGTTTTAGACCAATCTAATCATTTAAAGTGAATGTCAGTGAGAATTAGATAGGCATCCACTTTTTTCACATTCGATATCAGAAGTTTAGTATCGATCCGATACCGATATGCAAAAACAGAATTAAACTGTATTACATAATGAACTATTTGTTACTATATGAAAAAGTCTGGGATCATCCTTTTGTACGGGGGCCCAAAAGTTCCAAATTGCCGATCCTTTTGCTCCATTTTGAAATCAACGTGAGCTTCTGCACAGCGCGGGACTTTAGCGCATGACGTCACTCAGCACGTAGAAATATACTGAATAGATCAGTTCTTATGGATCGGGCCCATAATCTCCGATACCCAATCTAGAGTTTTCTTCTATATCTGTACCGATACCGATATTAAGATCGGATCGTGCATCAATAGAATTAGAGCAAGATGAAGCCGAATGCACACGAGCACGTGCATGTGTGTGATTCTGAATGTCAGCTTTCCCAGAGCGCCTAATAACCCTGTTTGTTGTTTCTATAGCAGATGCTGGACTTCAGCGCCCTCCCGATGTGAGCCGCCTCGTTCGACAGGAATCCAGTCGTCCTCCACACACACGTCCAGCATCGATTTTTAAAATCTGCACAAATTCTTTTAAAATAGCCACTATTTTCCTTCCAAACGGGTTTTTATCGTGCTGCTTAAACTGAACGTGAACCTCGTGTGTGTGTGTGTGTGGTTTCATGTGTGTGTGTTTGCAGAAAAACATGTTAGTGTTGAATGTTTTGAATCAAATGTTCAGATTATTTCAGGAAACGAACAATCAGGGAGCTGTTAGAACAAGTGTGTGATGAATACTCTAGCACTATAAATAGTGGGTTTTATGTTTTCAAAGAGAAAAATGAATGTTGTTTCTAATGACAGATTTTATTTTTGTGAGACAAGTTGTATTTTTTCATTCTAATCGTAATCCACCTCAACCAAAAACATCCAAACGAAGCTGAGATCCGCCCCCGACCCCCCCGCAGCTCCCTCTGACACTCATCCAGCCTGTTTCCGACTGTCGAACTGGAAGCGTTGCATTACTTGCACTCTGAAACGGAAAGGGGAAGTCCAGACTACTGAGATGAATCCAGATTTGAAACAGTTTAATTATCGCTTGCATCAGATTTAATTCCCTGTTCAACAGACCGTTTCAGTTAAATGCTGCTATGTGCGTTCATGTATAATTGACCTTTTTTGTAGATTTTTAGCTTTTGTGACGTGAAATGTGTCGAAGCTTTCAAAGCCACCTGTTTGTCACTGATGTAATCTAAAATATCAGAAGTGGATTCTGTTGATAAAGCAGAAATAAATCTGTAAATGATTCAACTTGGCTTGTGTTTGCTCTTGTGTTGCACAAAACTCAAATAAAACACTGTTAATTGTTAAATATCATTTTTTTTTTATTTAGCTTTATTTTCTTTATGCTGGTGAAGGTTCTCAGTCACCCAGGTCATGGTAGTTCAAAGGGGTTCGAATGAAGGCAACGCTAAAGCGAAACGTTTTCAAGAAACCAAAGAAGTCCCCTTCATTCCTTCATTTGAACCCCTTTGGATTTATTCTCTTTCATCCCAGCCAACACACATAGGTGGGCCCCATATGGGATCTATATGGGCAAGCCATATGGGTCCCAACAGGGTTTGAGTTTTCAAAGGTTTTGACTCAAACACCGGCAAACCCCTGTGAGGCCACCATAGAAACTGCGAACAAACCCTGATGGGACCCATACAGCTTACCCATATATATCCCATATGGGGCCCACCTATTGTGAATACTGCCTGGATCATCATCAAGGAGAAAAACCCTGAACAATAAACGATAATGACTCAAATCGATCCCATTAGAGTCATAAATCACAAACGTCTCAGTCATGTGACTCCAGCCTACAGTTGCAGGTATCAGCTACCTTTGTCTCGAGGGTGGCTGTCCCGTCCTGCTCCTCGCTGGAGGAACCCAGCTCATCCGGTCGGACCAGCACGGGCCTCATTCTTCCCTGAATGAGAGGCTTGTATGAACCTAGTCCCTAACGCTATAAAAGACGCTCTTTAGCAGCTCAGACACACAGTCCTGGCAGGGATGACACCGAGGAGCACAGCAGCAAGGAAAGAAAGCAGGTAAACCTCTAAAATCGACCCTCAGCTGCACATTCTGCCTCCTTTATTGTTGTGGATTTGCACCGATCTTGCTTTAAATGACAGATTTTCATAGAAACTTTTTTTTCCTGTTACTAGAGTGGGACTGAGGCTTTAGAGGACGGGACTTTGAGTGGAAGAGGAGCTCAGTCTTTCTGATTAAGTGGTTCTCAACAGTTCAACAGTTCTTTGAGAAAATTGTGAAATGTTTAGGACCACTTGAGCAGTCGGACAAGTGCTGCAAGTTCTGGAGAAGAGACCTCGACTTTTGGAAGATGTATTCCTGCCTCCTTGTGTGTCATTGCTGCCACATCATGCTGCAGCCACACCTGCAGCCTTTGGGACTGTTGGGGGGGCCGTAAAAATCATTAGGCCTCAGTAATTTCACTCTGCTGGCGCACGTACAAAGATTTTAACTGCTCTGCTGCAGCATAATGCTCGTTTCTTCTTTTTTCTACAGCTTTTCTGTTCCCGTGCCGTTCAGAGGTACTGATTAAAACAAGTCAATAAAGAACCATTTGTCTGTGATGAGTCTGTGGGGGGTGATGGACCCGAGTCTGCAGGGATGGTCACTGTCCAAAGCAATGAAAATGAGTTTTATGGTAAAATGTCACATTTATGTGGTGCCACTTATAATAGAGGAAATACGGCCATTAATCAATAGCTGATGAAATGTCACAGATCATTTAAAATTGTTAGGAATTTAGGCTGCTTTACCGTTTTATCTGACACAAGAAAATCCAAATGATTTTTCTCCCCAGAGCAATGCTGCATAAATCATTCATGAAAGCACTGCAAACCATTTATTCCCCTTTTTCTTTTCAGACAGACCCCCTTTCCCCCTTTTTTTTAAGTCTTTGATCTCCTCAATGTGCCAAGAATTATCAATATTTGCTAAACGCTTCTCACAAAGCCCGTCCGTGCACCGGGAGGAGCCGCAGAGGTCTCACGGGCACCGGATGAGGGATAAGACGTAAGAGGAGCGTTAATGAGACGCCCAGAGCGGTTTGTCTGTGTGCACGAGGGCAGCAGATGCAGGAGCGCCTGCAGTCCCAGAGGGGCCCAACCCAGACCTCCTGTAGGGGACATCCTTACCATGAGGTTACAAATATCAGTGTGTGTGTGTGGTGTGTGTGTGTGTGTGTGTGTGTGTGTGTGTGTGTGTGTGTGTGTGTGTGTGTGCGTGTGTGAACGTAACAGTGATCAGAAGCACCTTTTTTGTTTTAAACTACATTATTATTATTATTATTATTATTATTATTATTATTATTATTATTATTATTATTATTATTATTAATAATAATAATAATAATAATAATAATAATAATAATAATAATAATAATAATCCAGAAGCCCTCTGGCTGTTTAGGTTTTTCATCAAAATAAGTTTAAGAGTCAGTCTGGGAGAGCTGTAATTTCCTGCGGCTTTGAATGCATCTTTTAGTAAAGAATTACAGATGAGCTGTAAAACCTCTCAGCAGGGTTCCACTGACTCATCCACCGTGGTGCATCATGGGAAATGTAGGAACAAACTTTTTTTGTTGTTTTGAGTAGGGGTGGGACGTTAATTATGATGAATTAATTAGAACAAAATAACGCCTTAATTAAATGTAACATATGTAACTCTTTGAAGTTTGGCGTCAAAATCCACGCCCTAAATATCCATGAATATCGTCAAGCTGCACCTCTAAAAAACATCAGAACCTTGGCTACAAGACCACTGACTCATTATTAATAAAATAATTGCTTTGGGGACAAATTTCCTTGAATGGTTAAAATGCGATTAATCAAGATTAATTAATTACAAAGCCTCTAATTGATTAGATTAATTTTTTAATCAAGTCCCCTACTTTCAAGTAAGCCATCACATTTCAGCATCATTTTTGTGCTTGTTCTGCAGAACCAAATGTAATTTAATCACAACTTTATATTTAAATCAATTTCAGCTGAATGCAGAATTTTAGATTATTAAGACTAAAATGATTCAAATATAAGACTTCTTCATGAATAAAACACGCAGTCTTCATTTTCCAGGGACCTCCTGAAGCCATCAGCATGTGTGCACATGTATGACACCAACCATGGTGTCATGGGGTCACAACCAGGGCTGTCTCTGTGTTTTACACCCTCCGTGCGGGGGATGACAAGCACGCACACGCAGCTCGGGAGGGAGAGGGGGTCATCAGTGACAGGGGAGAGAGAGGATGGCTGAGTGAGGAGAGGGGAGTGAAGAGGAGAGGCAGGGGATCAGTGCGCAGCAGATGCGCAAGGTGCTCCTTCTTCAGACCTGCAGCAGCCGCGCTCAGACATCTCCCATGCCCAACCAGAGGATGCCTTCAAAAGTACCACCGTGGATTTAAACCCTTTCTACATGCCGACTGGATTCTACTTGTTACCTTTTTTAATCTCCGTTTTTGGACATCTGGAAGGAAACGCCGAGGGGTTATTTTACGCACACGTGCGGCAGCTCACCGCGACTCGCTGAATGTCCGGATTAAAACACCTTGCGGATCTTTTCTGGGGGCGCAAGACACGCGAATTTGATGGATCTACAAATCAAATAGGTTTCCCCCCGAAGTGGAGTGTTTTGAGACAACAGCATGGCTTTACCAAACTCACCCGGGTCTCCCGAGGCTGGGAAGCCCAACCCTAGCGTTATAGACCTGGGGACAATCTTTGTTGACTCCGACATCATCTTTGGGTTTACAAGTCATCTACTGAAGAGGAAAACAAAGGTAGGGATGTTTCAAATGAGAATCTGATAAAAAAACACTTGATCTGATGATCTGATGCCAAAAAAGACGCACGTGCTGATAATCAGCATCCCTTCATCCTTTGGATTCAGGCAGGAAAAGTTTTAACTTTTAAACATTATTTTGCAGTATTTTAACTTTTAATCTTATAAAATAATAAACAAACATATAATCTTGACGGAAATATGAAAAATGAAATTAGATGCATCCATTTAAACGTCCTGCGTGTTTGCAGACACTTCAAATCAAATTAGGAAGTAAATTGGTCATTTGTGGCATAAATCTCCTAAGATTAAATTATTTTAAGCTTTAAGAAAGAAAACAAGTGATGGAAAATACAGTCAAATTAACATTTTATGGCTTTATTCTCAGTTTTGACTCGTCATATTCTTCATAATGTTAAAGACAAAAACACTGAGGTGTCCCAAAAGCCATTTAAAGACAGAAAAACGCCAGAAACCCTTTCAGTAGTTGGGGCAGAAGCTTATGATGTGGCCACTGAGGCTTACATCACCCGCATGAAATATTCAAAGTTTACCAATTAAATATTAAACCAGTGGCCCCACAGCCATCCAGCGCTGCTGTGATGCGTTCTGAACGGAGGATGGCGCCAGAGTCACACTGATGACGCACGCCGCTGCGCCTGAGCGGCAACTGGTGCAGACGCGCGCTTTAATTGCAGCAGTTGAGGTAAAAGTCTACGAACAAAATCTGTTCAAAGGGACATTTTTCCAAACTTGCTTTTTTAAAAAACACCAGTTTGCACTTTTCTGACCAGATTTTACGTCCATAAAGATTTAATTTCACATCATTTTGGACCAAACATTCAAAATTAGAGATTTATTTCCATATTGAGGCTTCGTGATCTATTGTGCCATGTGATCAAAACAATAAATGTCATAATAAGAGGAAGCATTTAAATGAGAATAATCAGAGCCCCCACCCATGAGGGAAAGTTTCTCCAGCCCTCCCTCTCCAGCAGCATGCCACACCTCCCTCCTGCGCCGTGCAGAACTCGTGCGCAGCTAGAAAACTTTTGGACACCAGTTCTCCGTGCAGCTCAGACGTGACAGATGACAGGTAACCCAGAGTCAGGTCTGCAGCCCATGGCTCTGCTCTGCGTTAATTCAGCATCTCGAAGACTTTCACCTGAAGGTCAAACCCCAAACCAGGGAGAATGAGCTCGTCTGGGTCCAACTCGCTTTCTGGAGAGGACCCTTACAGCCGCGTGTTTACTGTAAGTGAGAAACTAGTTAAGAGTGAATAGATGAACGTTCGTGTCCATCTGTTGTGCGCACTCGGACAGGTGCGCACTTGGTGCGTAAACGTTCTCTCGCAGCCAAACGTCTAACCAAACTTTGCATATCTGTTCTGCTGAAGGTGGAGGGATGTCCGGGCGGAGAGTCCGCGGTCACCCCCAGGAAGAGGCTTTACTCTGCGGAGGACCCGCGGTGCAGCAGCCGACCTCCTCCTGAGGGCGCCGGCTCGGTCTCCATCTCCGAGTCGGAGGAGAGAGGAGGCTTTTGCCAGCAGTGCCAGAAGAAGGTCTCAGAGCTGAAGAGACAGGCGCTGGCTCTGGCTGACCTGAACTCCCTAAAGGTTATTTTTCTCCATTTATTCTGAGAGTTTGGATGTTCTTTGAACATCTGAGGATATGATGACACCTTTCTTTGGTTTTTCCTGACTATAACACCTGTTCCTCTCTGACACATGAAGTTATATCCTCTTAACTGTTAATGCTCCAATGTCCATTCAGAAGGTTAATTATTGCCCTACTTGACTTCAAATGCTGGCCTTGGATGTGAAACTGGGGGCTTTTGAGACACTGAAAGTGGCCCTTTGTTTGGCTAAACAATGCTTATCTTTTTATGTTGCTGCAGTGTGTGTGTGTGTGTGTGTGTGTGTGTGTGTGTGTGTGTGTGTGTGTGTGTGTGTGGATGGGTGTGGGGGTTCCAGGGAGGGGAGCTGAAAGGAGACTGAGGAGGAAGTTCAGTCCCAATCGGCCCTTTGCTGTGTTCCTGTATGGCTGCTCCCACAATTCCCACCACTGTTAAATATAGGTTGTTGTTGTGGCGGCCGGGCTCGCCCCCCTCAGGTTTGCGCTCCTTTGTTGTCCCTTTTTTTTAATTATTGTTTTTTTGTAAGGAGGAGAATCTCAAACTGAGATTGGATTACAGCTCTTAATGGTTCATCCCTAATCCCACAGCACATGATGTTCACGCAGCAGGTGCTCAAAGGGACAAGGGGGCGTTTTCTTGTACCACCTGGGCTCCATGTGTGGTCCAATTATAGCAGGACGTTTGGGTATCAGCTCTTTATGCTGGTAGTCTTTTGGGCCAAATCTGTTTTTAAAACTTTAGAAGCTCTGTGTGGGGAAATGGAGACGAAGGCCATCTCTTTATCTCTAATTGGGACTTGTTGATGGCTAAATTGGGGCTTAATTTCGGGGTAGCAAACCGTTATGTATGGGTTCCTCTTGCTGCAGGATAATAAACCCATTGTCTTTGTGAGTTTGAGCTGCTCACCTGTTGAGCCTCATGGGATGGATGCGGTTGTGGATGATTGCTTCCAAATGACTTCCTCCAAGGAGAGCAGCAGGTCAGCAGGGTCACTCAGGTGCTCCGTGGGTTTGTCTCGTATACCTGCCAGGGGTCGGGCCAGTGTTGAGTCTGCAGTCGTCCTGGGAAAAAAAACGAGACTGTTTACTCAAGGTCACACTTCCCCACCCTCCCAATCTGCCTGCAGACTCGCTTATTTTCTGTAAAGGAAGTCGCTCAGTCCCCAGACGCCCCCCCCCAGACTTCATGTATTGTTTGGGTACAGTCGTAGTAGCAAGTGGACAAAAACTCAAGGGAGAGTGTTTGGGTAGTGAATGTGCTTTTAAACATGGAGGCTACTGGAGGGAAAGTTTGTGTGTGTGTGTGTGTGTGTGTGTGTGTGTGTGTGTGTGTGTGTGTGTGTGTGTGTGTGTGTGTGTGTGTGTGTGTGTGTGTGTGTTTTCCTGTTTAGGTCTAAAGCAGCATGCTTATAGGGATGAAAGTTCCCTCCCCTCATGTCTGCACAGCTTTGTAGCAGGACAAACAGTTGTTAAAGGCAGAAGTACTTGATTTTATTTTTTACTTAAGTAAAAGTACAGATAAGGGGGTAAAAAAATTACTTACGTAAAAGTGGAAGTATCCAAGATTTTTTTATTTAAGTAAAAGTATTAAAATATGCATTTTCAAATGTACTTAGGAGTAAAAAAGTAAAACTAACATTTAAATATACACAAATTACTTTTACACATGTAGTTGAGTAAAAAGTACAGATAATTGCTTTAAAATGTAGTGGAGTAAAAGTAAACTTCAAGAAAGTTACTTCTTCAGTCAAGTACAAATACAGAAATACTGTACTTAGTGTAGAGTAACAGAGTACTTCTACTTCACTACATTCCATCACTGGTAACGGGAGTAAAATATAGGAAAGTATTTGTATGCAGACTGGAAGTTCATCATTAATAATGTTACACTTTACATTAAGGGTCCCTTTATTAACCTTACTTAGTGCTTTATTAAGCATTAGTAAACTATTAAGTAAAGTATTAACAACTGTTTAATATTAATGTTAATATTAAGTAATGTATTACTAAGCAGACCCCCCCCGACCCTTTGTCTTTACCTTAAGGACACTTAATAATTAACAATATCAGGAATGTTAATAAAGGGACCCATTGTTTATTAATGCTTAATAATGCAGTAAGTAACATTAATAAAGGGACCCTTACTGTAAAGTGTTACCTTAATGACTTTTACATTTTATACCTTTTTTTCTCGCTGACCTTTGGTTGACAAATTTTAGGAAACTATTAAAAAGCACAAACTTCAAATATTTCCTCATAATTAGCCACGTCTTGCTCTTGCAGAGAAACGCAACTCCAAATTAAATTTGCTGTAATTATGTCCTTGAGCCACCTTTCCTTAATTTTCACAGCCTTGACACATTTTATGATGTTCCTACAGTAGGTGATAAAATATAATTAAGGACGTAAAAAGTCATTTAATAAAAGAACAGGTAGAAACAAGAAAGACAACCTCCGGGACTTGATTTAATCAAGGGAATTCACCTTTTTCATTTGCATAACTAAAACCTGCAATAATGAGTGACTTCAGTCGTCAGCTGGGAGACAGTCTGGATTCAGGAAACTGAAGCTGCGCTTATTGTGGCTGGACAGCGGCTAAGTTAGGCGTGATTCAGAGGAAGATTATTGCCTCAATCTCTACTTCAAAGAAACCACTTGGCTTTTTATTTTAATCAAAGGATCTGTCAACAATCGCTGCAGCAAGGAGCTGTATCAGATCCAGCCTCTGCCCAAGAACACGGCGTTGTAAACGTTTTTGACATGAAAGAATGTTGAATTTTAGCTTAATGGCATCAGTGGTGTGGAGCTGTTGCAACATGTGGGAAAAGAAGCGCTGTGACAAAGTATTTACAGCCATGATCTGTTTTTGCATTTTTGTCCCACTTAAATATTTCAGATCAGCAAACAAAGTTTCAGAAATGAGGTTTACTAAAAACTAGGGGTGGGACTCGATTAAAAAGTAATCTAATTAATTAGAGGCTTTGTAATGAATTAATCTTGATTAATCGCATTTTAATCAGGCAAGAAAATTTGTGCCCAAGCAATTTTTTAATCAAAAATAATGTTAGTGAGGCACAGATGACTTACCGACACTTTAATGAGTATATTTCTGTAGCCACAAGGTCTGTTTGATTACTTTGGTCTCAGTATAAAGGTAACCATTGTGGGATTTGTTGGGATGTGTAAATATTAGTATATGTGTTATTGGTGAAGTGTAAACAGACGTGGAACATTGTAAATGTTGTGTTCTGAACTGAACACTAGGTGGCAGCAGAGCACTGCTCATATATATAGAGGTGTAGCGTAGAGATCAGGGGAAGTTCTGCTGAAGGTTACAAGATGAATGCTGTGTGTGTGCTTGTCCCTCCTGCTGTAATAAAGTTCATATGGATAAAGTTACTGCCTGCCTGCTTTCTACCAACTAGAAAACATGAAGGTAAAAAAAAAATATTTTTCATTCCTTTCTTCATGAAGAGCAATTTGCCATGATTCATTTAATTGTAGTTGTGTTTGGAGCACGTTAAAAAGGTTTATATGGTCTTGGAGCCCAGGCTCTGCTGTTTTGTCATATGTGCAGCTTGATGATATTTATTGATATATAGGGCATAAATGGCGATGTTAAACTTTTCGGACCCCAATTGGGGGATGCTCGGACTCAAAGGGTAAAAGTTTAACGCATTATTTTTTCCTAATTTATTAAATAATGCGTTAAATTCCCATCCCTACTTTTGTCTCATCAGTACAAAAGTCTTGGGAATCATATAGATATCTGTAGTAAACATTGCCCTCGTCTCTTCTCCTATTGTTGAATCATGACCTCTGACCTCAAACCTATTGTTTATATGTTGTTCTGGGTTCTTTGGATTGAGAATTCCTTCAGCTCGGGTCATGATGTGTTGCTTTTTGAGATCTTTTAGCCTACTCTGTGTTCTCAAATAGGTTCTCTTAAAGAGGACCTAGAATGTAAACCAACATGTTCCTTGTTGTTGAATAAAGACAGCTTGGGTGGTCAAAAGTAGCACGCCAAAAAGTCAAATCCATGTGTGACCTACTTTTTATGTAAATTAGAAAAATGAATGCATGTCTGCATGTCTCCAGTGTCTGAGGCCTTCTCGGGAAACCAACCAATCAGCAAGCAGCTCTTTATCATATTCATGTCCTGGCCGAGTGGGAGGGGCAAACAGCTCTTTTCACAGCAAGGCTGGTTTAGGGGGTTTAGAAAGGCCTGTATCAGGGCTCCTGGGACAGATGAATGCCAAAAGAACATTTCTTATGCTTTTTAGAGGCTCAAAGCTGTTTTAGATTGTTGATTAACTGCATTCTAGGACCTCTTTAAAGTAATCAGGCCTGGGTGTGATTAATCACAGTTGATTCATATAACAAGAGCTGGAGGTTTTTGCACTGTTCTGGTTCAAACCTGTACAAAAACAATAAATCATCACTACATCTAATTCTAATTCATCTAGTTTAATCAACCCAATCCTATAGTAACAAATACGATGGTATGAAAGGGACTGGATTTCATTTATGCAACATGTTTGACCAAAAAACTCTGAAATATTGAGATTAAATTGAAGTACATCAATAAACGCTGAACACAAATGCCCATCTTGCACGCCCTGCTCCTTGTCACCAGTGTTTTTTGCTCTCAGACATGAGCATGGCATCAATCTAACTCCTGGAAAACAACAACCAAATGCACATCTGTGGATGTTTTAGTGTAAAATTTAAAATGTGCTAGCATTGACTTAGACTCTTCCTATATGCCGCTGATCTGAAACAGCAGATAAGTGATCAGACTCGTGGTTATAAAAGCAGCACTGATGTTTTTGGGCGCTGACTGATCAGCAGATCATGTCCTGCAGACCTGAGAAGAGCTGAAGGTTTTGTTGAGGTCAGCTTTATTCTGCCAAACTGAGGACCATCAAAACCATCAGCTAATCGCGTCTAGCATGCGTTCACCATCCTCGATGTGTTCACACCGCTTATAGATGATGCACGTGTGTGTGACCAGGAATAAAGCAGCATGAATTTATTAATGCAACAAGAAGGCTTTTTGCTAGTTTTTTTGAAAGAATGAATTAGAGGAGCAGTAATTCGCACAAATGGCTCATTAGGATTCATGGTGGATTTGTTTTTGTTTCATTTGACCCTCGATCCGCTCAAATGCTAATCTTCTGAGTGTTTAAAGCTGTGCTTCATTCCTTGGAGAAGAAAACGATGATATATTTAGACGGTGATGCATTTTTGCGTGCCTGTAGCTCTATAAAACAACCCTAACCCATAAGAAAAGCTGAGCGTTTGGATTATTGTGTTATTGATAAACAGATCAGTGTGAGTTTACCGTTGCTCTATTAACGCCATAATGCTTCACACACAATCCAGGCCAGTTTTACCTTTTCTCTGCTTACTGATGTTTGACCTTCTTGTCAGTTTTCCCCAACCTGTGTGGTCGATTAGCGTTTAATGTGGCCAACCTGGGCTAGAACAGGTGCGCGCTGCCATTTTCCCAGCGTTAGGCCAAGTATCTGGATGGAGTGACTGGCAGATGGATGGTAAAAAGGAACAAAAACAAGCTTTGCTTGTGAAACCTGAGCTGAGGTAGAGCTAAAGCAGAGCATGACCATATTATTCATTCACCTCTGAGCCCATGAGGCTCTGTGTGTGCGTGCATGCGTGTGTGTGTTCTCAGTAGTGTGTTTCACTGCAGAGAACACACGAGGAGATGAAAAACGAGGCAGGAGGAGAGAGGAGACTCTGGGCTGCTGCTTCATCCCTGCATGCAGTGTGACTTCTGCTTTATGGCATGTGGCTGTATTAAACTGTAGAGCAATAATCTGGTGTCAAGTGGTGCAGAGACCACAGACATCAGTCATGAGGCTCCTGTGTGTTTGAGCTGCAGCAGCCTGCAGTTGTTCTCTGCCACTTTACATCAAGTCCCACAGATTCTTTCCAACTGCAGGCTATCTTTGTTTTGTTTAAAGGGGAAATATTCTGCAAAACTTCCATTTTTCATCATCTTCTGCTGCTATAGGTCTATACTGCCTCTATAAACACTCCAAAACATGAAAAGACTTCTCAGTGAGCAGGAATGATGTGCCTAAAACGAGTTGTTTCAAAGTGTCCCCTTTTGTGATGTCACAAACTTTAGGATAGAACCACCTCTCACCTGGAGGAGTGCAGCTGCTGCTGGAGGAGCAGTGTCTCTACTCCAAGCCTTTCCTGGATATCGGAGCTTCTTAGTCTATAGCAGCCTGAGCAGGTGATTGGGGGCGTGGCCAGCTCCAGCTCTTAAGGTTACAGAGCCCTGAGATGGCTCATTCTGGAATGGTTAAGAATGCATTGAAGACTAAAACCTCTGAAATCACTTCACGTTAGAGGGTTTATGTGCAAAATTACATCATAAACATCATGTTTCATATCAACCATAGAACTATTATAACAACTCATAGTATGTCCTCTTTAACAATAAAAGTTTAAATATGTTGCATGTGAGTAAGTTGAGGTACAACTACTGTTGTCAAAATGGTTCTAATCGGTTCTTATTTTGAAAATTCTGAAACAAAATAACATAAATAGTTATTTTTTAGACCTAGAAGGAGTCGATTGCTATGTAAAAAATTATTTTTGAGCCTCAACTTGCACTCGAATGCAACCATACCTTTTTAATTTCGATAGTGGAAAAACTGTGTCAGTTGTTGCAGGGAAGCGCAGACTTTCTCATTCACTTTCTGGTTCCAGATTTTCACAGCTGGTGCTGCTCTCACCGCACTTTTTCTAGCCACAAACCCCATTTTCTAACCTCCAGGCGACTCTGAAATGAAGGCCAAATCTTCACCGTGTCTGCTACAGTTTCATTTTACATCCTTAATTTGTTGAGCTGAAAAGTGAATCAACCCCAATTGTTGCAGGCCAGTCCACTACTTATCGCAATTGCAAGAGAAAATTGCTAAGTTAGCGTCTGTAATGGGTTCAGGGTGTGCAGATTCAGAGGTCTGATGGGTCTGGATGGAAAAGGAGCTGAAGTGAGGCTGATGCTCATCACCTTTCATCAGCGGGACGGTGCAGGAGTCTGGTGGAGGAGGTGAAGGAATGAATGCACCTGGAATAGCTGCCATGCTGTTCGCCTACGCCGCACTGCAGTCTGCTCAGAGGGGCAGATCCGCTGTGGACAAGATGAAACAAGAGCTGACGGAAGCTCCTCAGCAGATGCCCACAGAGACAGACACAAAATCTACACTCCTGGGCAGATTTACCGGAATGTGTCCTCATTTGGCCATCTGGTTCTTTTTGCTGCGACTGCATGCTGCTTTAATGCGTGCAGAGAGGGCTCCAGATGTTCCAGCAGTTACCTGTCAGAGTGAGCAGAGATGTTTAGCCCCACATCCACCTGGACATTTGCTCTGCCTCCTTCAGTTGGAGCAAAGGTTGCATTCCTTCTTTAAAGAAAAATGTTAAATGTTGTGATGTGATTCTTCTGATGGGTAGATAGAAACGTCAGTTTGTTCTCATTCCAGTCTCAGCATTGATCTTCAATGATCGAGGAATTTAACCACAGCAAAAAGTTGGAATTAGTGAACTCTTTTCTTTTTTGTTTTAGATGTCGGGGGTCGGCAGCACCAGAATGTGACGTAGTTGTGATGAGAGTTAGCTCCTCCCACTCTGATGCTCTAGTTCTCACATTCAGAATTGGAATGCTCCTCGAGTTTCTGCCTTCAGCGGAGGAGTTTAAATACCTCAGTGTCTTGTTTTTGAATAGGATGGACGGCTCGGGGCTTTATGTGCATGAGGGCATAGCTCTGGTTTATTGTAGCGAAGGCGCTGACCCAAAAGTGACCAGAAGGATGTTTTATGGATACAAGCAGCAGCAGAGACAAACCGCTGCTCCTCCTCATCAAAATGACTCTTCAGAGGTGAATTGGGCATCTGATGAGGCTTTCTGGTTGCATTTCTCTGGAGGTTTTCTGCAAGGAGATCCTGGTGAAGTCTAAGAATTTCCTGGAGGAAATATATTTTCCCTCTGGCCAGGGAATGCCTCAGGATCCCTCAGGAGGAGCTGTTGTGGAGGGAGATGTCTGGGTGTTCCTCCTGGGAGCTGACCATGAATGAGTGAATGTTGAAAACTCCCTTATCACAAACCTTACTTGATGTGAGGTTTAGGAAACCGTGGAGCTAGCCTGAGCCTGAGCTAGACTCATCTGATCATGATGCACCTAAAGCTCACTTAGCTCTGTTCAACGGTTCCTCGTCATCTTCAGGACCTAGAAGTGTGTAATCTGCAAAAAGGACATTTTTCCAAACATTCCAACGTTATGTAAGGTGTCTCCTAATATCTGGTTCTTTATTATATTTTTTCATCACTCAGACGCGACCCACCCTGCATCTCTGCCCTTTGAACAAAACCTCTTACATAACGTGTTGAATTAAAGCTTCGCGTAATGCCGAGACTCTGACAACCCCTAAATTCCCTCCCGGTCGCTCATTCTTAGTGTGTTTGAAAAATGATTACCGAACATAACAATCCATGTCTGAGTGAGTTTGCTGCTGTTTGGTAAAGGATTATGTGCTACAAAGAGCCAGAAAGAGGTGAACAATGAAAGTGAAGTGGAGGCTGACAGGGCGATGTGTTACAGCACAGCACAGGTCTGCATGAGCATGAGAACGGAGCAGCGGAGGCAGAAATGTCAAAAGGCACAAATGCAACAAGAAGTGTAACTGTTGGGAATTAATCGGTTCGATCTGGCGGTTTCGTTGTGTGCAGCGGATGTAAGATTGCAAACATTTGCATGTGTGTTTGTTTCATGCTCTCGCAGATCTCTCTGCACACACAGCCATATGTCATGCTGAAGTGAGACATGCACAATCCGGCCAGACCGCGGTCCATTATTGAGCCTGATTTAGAGTATTGGAGAGACATCGTTGCTGAGATAAATTTTCAACATGGTACACAGACGCTGAGGAGCAATGAGTTGGAGGTAATCTCCTGCTGGCTCCATAAAATGCACTCAATTGACAGCAGGCCTTGTGGTAGCAGACAAATCGCCCCGGCTTATAGCAATGCGCTGAAAAGGGAATGCCAACGCTGTGTATCCTTGCCAAGATGGATATGCAGACGGCAAACTCCTGAGCTGTTTGGGCGTGGCTCCCTCACTCACAGCAAACAGTGGTTTAAGTGTGCTTCCTCACTTGGACTTTGTTTGTTTTACCTCTTTAGCAGATGCAATGTCTCACCTGCCGGTTCAGGAGGCTCTAAGTGTTCATTTCATCTAGGATGGATGGATGAATGTTTTTAAACATCTCATGAATCACAAGACAGATTTTCACAAATCATTGAGAATTCATCTGTAAATCGTCAAGTTTTGGAGTCAACTATAGTAAAGGTGGATGCAATCACGTGATCGACTTTTATTTGAGACAACTGGGTGCATTTTTTCATTCCCACAAGGGCTTCTCAGAGACCAACAGTGGCAAACTGTGGTTCTGCGTTAGTGCACCAGTGTGTCTCGGCCAGCGGACGCATGCATCTCTGCGTGATTCTATTCGCGTCTGCGTTCCTGCAGACGGATTGTGTTCTGATTGATAAACAGGTTGTGTTAACTCATCTCCCTGGACTTCCAAGCTTTGTGCTATTTTTTATCATCAGGGACTCGTTCAGATACGCATATAGTGCCCCATAAATCCTGTCGAGGTGTGAAAATGCCAGTCAAAGTTCACGCTGCTCATGTTCATTTCATGCTTGAGCGTCCGGCTCTGGGAGCGAGGACGAG
Source organism: Aphyosemion australe (assembly GCA_006937985.1). Taxonomy (NCBI): domain Eukaryota; kingdom Metazoa; phylum Chordata; class Actinopteri; order Cyprinodontiformes; family Nothobranchiidae; genus Aphyosemion; species Aphyosemion australe. The sequence goes on along the minus strand of SSNS01000003.1, from coordinate 1,525,015 downwards.
TGTGTGCATTGATGATGTGCGGATGTGCGTGTAAGTACCGGAGAGAGAAGGGAGATGAAGCACACTCAGGGTCCCTCCATCCTTTCCACTTTGCTGCAGAAGTCATCCATCTTTCTGGTCTTAACTGCTACCAATTTATGATTGCATTATTAAAGACTGGATTTTGTCCTCATTCCATCACACCCCTACTGGTGGCCCGGTTACTGGGGAAGGTGACCGGCCAGTACATCAGGATGAATAAGATCTGCTTCCTCTAGGTTTTATTGTTTCTTTAAAAAAGCAAAGCCGCGCGTTTCACTGAACATTTGTTTTGAAATGACCCGACACGGTAATTTGTCTGCTGACATTTTAAAGGAAATGGCACAGGCCCACATTCACCAAAAATGGCAGCAAAGTTGTTTTTATTTCCATAAAAAAAAAAAAAGCCATGCCGTTGAATTTTTCAACACGCAGCAGCACGGTAAAGGTCATCTGCTGCTGTATGGATTTTCATAATGGATTTCTACCAGAAAAACTCGATACAGATACAGAGGGGATGAGCCGTTTCTGTGATTGGCACCTGGGTTTAGATTTTTTTTAAAGCAACTTTGCACAATTTTGTATTTTGAGAAAATGAGCAGCAATTTACTCTGCATCTTTTAAAGCAGCAAAGGCTGAAATAAAACGTTTTTGTACCTTTTCATTGCTTGAATTACAGATATTCTAAAAAAAAAAAGTATTTTATGAGATTGTTGCTTCTGTGTGACCAGCAATTCAAAACCCTGTTATTATTATTATTTCTCCTTTCTGATGAAATAGAGACGTCTTTGATGGGTGAGCAGTATATGCAACCAGAGCTTTGAATGTCTTTACATGGTTTTCAAGTCTAATGATACACATTAAACTACCAAAAAGTAGATCAAATTGTCTTTTGCAATTACATTTTCTTCTTTTTTTGTGCTGCTGATGTGAAGCAACACAGCAGGACCTCTGGTATTTTGATATTTGGTGTATTAGGACCTTTAATGGTGCAGTTCCACAGACATATAATAAATAAATGTCTTTAATATTTCACTGATTTGCCTACGTTTGTGTGTTTTTACACATCATCAAGCTAAATTTAATTTAAAAAATGTGTGATGGATGCAGAAAAGCTCAGTAAATCCTAATTGTTAATATTTACATTTGACTATTATATGGAAAACAAAACGTGTTCATAAAATGTGCTTTTAGGCTTTTATCACAAGTTCACCTTAATAAACATTTGTTCTAAATTCACTTTTCATTTCTAAACTTCTTTCTCAGTTGCAAACCAAATGAGTTCGTGTTCACTTATCAAACTTAGTTCATTGCTAGCATCATTCTCTCAATATGTGTCATATTTATATGTATTTTTTGTTTTCAGAAGGCAAAAATATCCCATTAGGACTATGTTTTTAATTGCAACCACTTTAAATTGACTGCAAAATAAAAATATTGCTCAAATCCTGATTTTCACCTTCCAGAATGAAGATCTTTTAAAATTTCTGATTTCTTAGATTAAAGCATGGTGGGAATGGCATTCATGATGCACAGAATATCAAACATTTATCAATATTGCAAAATCAATGGTTGCAAAATCAATTTAGCACTGGATTCCAACAAATCACAGACTCAAACTGAATGCTAAAACATATAAATCTGACAGTCGGCTCATGTTGGGAGCACAGTGATGACAGAACATGTGGGTCTATTGCAGCATCCACCAATAACATGTTTTCCGCAGCCCTGATGGCATGCTTCTGCTCAAAAGACCACACCGTCGAGTCGAATGTGGCTTATTAGATATATTTTCAGATAGCGGAGTTTTCCCGCCTTGGTAAGAGTCGACATCTTGAGCCTGTCGACTCTCCCAGCTGATGCTTGTTGGCGTAAACCTCCCACCGCCTCTCTTTTATGGACCGACTCCCATTAATAGATATGTCCTTTATGCTTCCCCTCTTGTTACTGCTGTTCTGTTTTATGATGTCACTCTCTTTGCAGGAGAGCTCTGGGCTTCTTTATCTCCTTCATGTGTGTCGGGCACTTAAACTTAAACCTTTCTGTTTATGAGTCCCAAACTGCCTCTTCAGCCTCAGCCTTTCCTGCTCACTTCAGCAACGCCTGTAAAACATGAGCTATCCTGCTTTTTCTTCTGGGAACTTGCAGAGCAGCAGACCCCCAGCTAAGTGTAAAATTCCCCCCGCAGAGTGTGACAGCAGCCCTGCAAAATAGTGTTTGAAAGATATTTGTTTTAAAGTGTGCAACTTTATGTTTTTTAGCTCGTTTAAAGATTTCAGCTGTCATTTTGAACATACTGAGTTTTATTCCCTCCATTTTTTTTCTGCAGCTTCCCCCCTTCCAGGGCGCTAAATCAAAAGCTCGGTTGTAGCAGTTGTTTACTGCTTTAAATTTACGCATCAAACACAAAACATCACTGGAATGCCTTTGAACATGTCTCTGCAACGCGGAAATGCCGCCTTTCCTCAGATTCCCGGTGAAAAGGAGGGAAGCTCTTGTGGAGCACACCTGCACTCGTGGCCTCTGTGAATTCCTGCTGAGTTTTACTGTTGAGAGCAGAAGTGGATGCTGCGTTCAGTCCTCTGATCTTTTGCTCTGTCCAGCTTACTTCCCCACTTTCGGGTTGCACAAGAGCAAAAACTCAGCTGCTCATAAAAAATGTTGCTTGATTCAGCAGGAAAAGGCTTTTAGTTGTTATTATTCTTTAATATCAGGTGGGTGCATCTTCCTGATGGAGCCAAACCCACCTCACCTGCCCACCACCTCACACACACGCCACTATATCAATCAAAATCCATCTTTTTCTCCTTCTTTTATTTAAATTTTATAGATTTTAGTGACAAAGTCTTTATAAAGCTCAAATTATCCATCTGTTTCTGACAATAAGTTTAGAAAACTCTTATCTCTAAAAATGATGGAAGGTTGGAGACTTTTTATGAGGAGGGGAGACCTTGGAGGGTTGTAACACACTCAGTTTGACCAATCAGAAACGAGCTGTGGTGATAGGGTTAGGTTTGTTGTGGAGCCAAAAACCTGTTTTTCATGCATGAAAAATACAAATTTTCATCATAAATATTTTTGCATAGTGTCCATTGTGTTGAAGATACATTTGTCTCACTTACATTAGCTTAATTAGTAGTTTCTGTAGTTTAATTTGATGTGTTGCATTAGCGTTAGCTAGTTTTGAGGCTAAATGCTCTTTAATGGCTGAAAAAAGGAATCTGCACCTTAAAACACTTTCTTCTAACTTGTTTATTCGATTGTTCCACAGATTTCAAAATGTTCAATGTTTTTTTTTAAATTAACATGTTTCAGGCACCAAAACATGTGTGTGTGTGTGTGTGCGTGTGTGTGTGCGTGTGTGTGTGCGTGTGTGTGTGTGTGTGCGCGTGTGTGTGTGTGCACCAGCCTTGATCCTTGCCACATTTCTTCCATTTTCTTATGCTGCTTTGCCCTTCTTTAGTCCCCCATCAGGTATTTCTGCACACATGCATTGAGCCTTTCTGTTTTCCTGTTAACTGGTGTCGTGCGGTCATTACCACATCCACACAGCGAGATGTTGCCGCTTCCTACCCCCTCTGTCCATCTCCGACCCCGTGGCGTGCCCTCGTCCCACGCTGGGCGTTCGTGTCTTCATCTCTTTGTGAGCGAGGAGCTGTTTTGGCTGCAGCGGGTGAATGCGGGGCACACTTGAACTCCCACAGAAGCGGTCACTGGAGACCCCGACTGAACTGAATTTGACCCAACTTCACCTGATGTGTGTGCCGCCGTCTCTCTTTCATGCATTTTCTCTTTGAACGAACAGCCTGGAGACGAATTGTAAGTTTTTGTCAGAAGTTGGTTCCCACACTAGAAAGTGGTTCCTGCTTGGGTTGTTAAGCCGTAGAGGGTGCAGTAAAAGCCCTACAGTAGCTATTGAAAGTCATGCTATGGTGCTATTTGAATAGAGGAGCTCAAGGCTCCTCGAGCAGCTCAACAATGCTTAATTAGCTCATAAACAAAGGCTAGTAGGGGATCAAAAAGGGCAATCAACATGTCTAGTTCCTTTGAGCTTCTCACACCATCAACAAAGCCTCCTAATGGCCCCGTCACTCCACTTGTTGTGTCTCACTGCGGCGTGTTTCCTGACAGCATAAAGGAACACAAGAGGGCCTAGCCACCTTCTGAGGATCCTACTCCCCATCTGAGCTACATATTTGTCCTCCTGTCTTCCGCGGTGTGTACGTTCGAGTCCCCATGGCGACCAACTTTCATCTGTCACGTCTCTGTCTTGTGTCCGTGACTTTGGAGGTCTATTGTAGTGTTTCTTTGTGCAGAGAAACCTGAAACCGTGTGTGTACGTGTCAGGCGGTGCATGCATTCTCATCTGAGTGAATCATAATAACGTTTTACGCCTCAGTCGGCGTGTTTTTGGTGTTTCTGTTTGGACACGAGCCCCTTTAAAGGGAACAGACACCCGCTGTCACACGAGGACAGCGCGGCAGCAGGTCGGAGGCAATCTCTGCTTGTTTGTGCGACTATGTTATCATCTTCTGTTTCCTGTCAAAACAGGAAAAGACCGGGGCGAAAAAAAAAAATGGAGGCGTAGGAAAGTGGTGCCTTGATGTGCGTTGGCTGGACTGTGACCCTCCCAGCCAGGAAAAACAGACCTACTCTGGGTGGAACCCACAGCGCGATACCTCATGGTGTTATTTTTATCACTTTCACAAGGCACAGCGAGGGATGCTTTCCCCAGCTGTCGACACAGGTCCGGGTCATTTTAGTCTGTCCTGCAGATCTGAGAGAAACCCCCGTCTGGCCGTCCCGCTTTGGCTGGAAGCCTCAAACGGCCGCGGTCTCTGTTTAGGAAGGGAAATCCTTTTTGACGTTTTGTTAATCATGAAAGCGAGACACTCCTCTTCTTCGGTTGATCCCGAGACCTCAATCACAATACCCTTTCCGTCAGGCTGGAGTTGTGGAGAGATTTTATCCATCCATCATGTGTTTTAGTTAATTCTTTACGACAGGATGGTGAGAATGCATGCACACACAGCAGGACCTGCAGAAAGGTGGTGCTTGGAGGGTGACTTTTTATTTGAAAGCTTTTGCTACAGTGACCAAACTGCACCAAGCTAATTTTGTCTCAGAGTGACCGCAACACTTATTCTGGACAAGAATAAAAACCTGAAACTTGTGCATCCAAAGCCAAGCGTGCCCTGACCCTAGCTTGACATTTGTTTTAGCTTTTGAGATTTACTAAGACACCCGACACGAAGCCAAGCAGGTAAACATCAGCTGTGGCTCCTTCAGCACGCTGCCTGCTCTTTTGGCTGTGACCCAGATTAAGATGTGGTGCGAGCTCGCTGTCAGAGGTCAATGCCATCAGCGAGGAGGTCAGAGTTCAATTGTCTTTCTTGACGGAGCTTCTGGTGATGCTCCGGCTCTTTGGCAGAAGGCCACGACGCTGCTGACCTCCGTGTTTCACACAATTAGTTGCCCTTTGACCCCGCTCAGTCCAACAATCAGAGCCTGAGGATGGTCTGGGCATGCTTCTGCATCCAACAAACCTACTTTACATAGGACTCAATGGGTGTGCACGTAAAAACCAACTGTGCACTCAATAAAATGACCAAAACAATATAATTAGAGCCACATATAACATCTTTAACAGGATTTTCCTCCTTTTTGTTCTCATAATTGTATAAAAAAGCCACGAATCTGTGTTTAACTTTAACTCTTCCTTCTGAGTGACTCACTGCTCTTAAATGCAGTTAATGTGCACCACTCAGGGGTTTATGGCAGCACACTGACTCACACCACTTCCATTGTTTTATAGAACCAAGGATATAAATTTCATTACAGGCTTTCTCCACTTTTACTTTGTTTGAAATCCTCCGTCGTCGCGTCTTCTCTGCAGCTCGGCTGTAAACAAGCAGCCGCGCATTTTCTTATTTTCACCTGTCGAGTTCGATCCCCGCCCCCTTTTGAAGATCTGTTGTGACATTTTTATGTAAGCCGCTGAATAATGCGAGGAGCAGAACCCAGGACCAAAACTTGGGATTCAACCGAGCTGCCAGGAACTCTGGTTATCCGTTCATTTCCTGACAGCAGAATTATTCTCCTGTGTCCACGTAGGCATCCCCGACATGCAAGTAGAAAGAATTTTTTGTGGCTTGCTTCCTGATTTCCTGCAGAAAAAAAGCTCAACTGTCAGTTTTCAACAGACCTGGCTGTAAAATACATCCTGAGTGATTTTCTTTATACCACAGATGGAAAAAAACAGCTAAATTTCAATTTATTCACCCTAGAAGTTATTGAAAAGGAACACGAATGCACAGGAAACTGCTTTTTGTTGTTTTAGTTTGAATATTCTTGGAGCAGCTTTGTGTCGTAGTCCACAAGGCCTTCTTTTTTTTGCAGGATGCTATTGTTCCTAAAACACAAAGTGGCAAAATGTGCATGTGGAAGAATTTTGATAAGCGAAGCATTTTCAAGGATAGCGAATGAAAAGTCTCCAGACTGAATAAGTGGATTAGCCCGTGCAATTCTCCGGCGAGATATTTCAGCCTACCTCCTTATCTCGCTCAGATTCAACTAAATGTGTCTAGACATCTCAATTAGCAAGTTCCTCGCAGATACAGTTTGGTGCTTATCTCGCTGTGTTTTTCTATCTCTATCTACTCTCTGCAGCCTTCAATGTCAAGTTCTCATAAACAGACAACAGTTTTCCATTAATGCGGCCGTTCCTGGCTGAACGCCCAGGGCTGATGTTTTCTGTTTCTATTATTAGTGATAATTGTGCTCTCTGAGAAGGCATTGGCATGGTAATGACATCTTTCATGATAAATTAGCATTCCCCTCCTCTCTGCTACACCTACGCCGGGTTGTTGCACAGGAACGATTCTGCTTCTCGCAACTCTGCCACGCCATTGTTCTGGCGCCGCGCAACATCTTTGTGAGACACAATGCGTGTCACGTTTTGTGCGATAACGCTCGGCAGACTGAGTGTGCAGGGACGTGATGCTCACCTCGGCTCAGGGTTTAGCAGACGAACGTCGTCAAGGAGCCGGAATGGGGCTCTAACCTTTAGCTCCTTCTTCACTTGCACGATGTTAACCAGTTTGCCTGTCGCTCACAAATCTGCAAAGTGAAAATTGAGACATCCACCAAATAAAAAAAGTGCCTTGCTCAACAATAACCACTTACCGCGCCTCATTATGTGCCTTTTCCCCACACGGTGACACACCGCAGAGTCGATCTGAATCAATGTGGAGGGAGGAGGACTGAAACTCAGACACTCTGCAGCAGAATATGTGAATATTTATCCATGCGATGGCAGAATAATTACCATACCGCTCATTCCAGGAAGAAGTGGGTAGAGTTATTGTTGTAGGACACTCAACATTTCACCTTTTCCTCATTTCCATGCCACTCTGATCAGAGCTGAAATGAGTTTTTTTGTTTTATCTCATGGAAAAAAGATCATTTAGTGCAACAGGAACAAAAGACACGTGGAAATTCTCTGTTAAAAATAGTTTTAGATGATTTCTCGAGATGTAATCAATTTTTGCATCTGGAGGATGTTGTGCTGTTTGTAATTACTTCTATTTGTGCACGAGCGGCTCTTTTTTGTTTCTTTGATAATTTACCATAAAATAGTTCACTTTGCATTTACTGCAGCCACGCTTTACCCTCGGATGCAGATTAGTCGCCATAAGCTTTTGGCAGCAGTTTGTTTTCTCTCTAAATAAACTGCAGGGAACTGGGAGCGCTGCAATTCCCAGTCAGAGCTTCCCCCAGCAAAACAAACTGCTGGGGCTGGCTGCTGCTCACAGGAAAGGCAGGTGGTTGTCATCGCTGCTTATAGACAGAAAAGTGCTTCATCTAACAAGTGGAGTAGTGGTGTGGAACTGCTGCATCGGGATCATGAGCTCTGCAGTGAGTGGTTATGGATTGGACTCTTGGACAAAAGGAAATCTTTAAACCAGCTCCAGAGGATGGATTGGAGTAACGATTTTATTTGGAATAGAGTTTAGGAATAACTCAGGACTTAAAGGTGGTTTAAAACTGAATCTGTTCATCTTTATTTATTATTTCTGAGGGTGTTGGATGACTTTAACCCTACCATCGACTCACCTTTTCTTTCTTCTTGACTTTACAGCAACAGCTGGTTCCTGCTTCTCCAGTTTGCCTGAAGAATTTTTTTATTATGTAGATGAACTCGTTCAGATGGAACAGTGAAACTATGTTGATGCCTCTGAACCAAGAAATGCAAAGTCACTGGTGAAAACACACAAAACTGATGTTTATGACATGAACACAAACAGCTCTGTTATAGGAAACGAGCTAGAAAATAATTTATTATAATTAATTTTTTTAACAAAGACACTTTTGGCTGATCAGTCTATGGAAACCTCACTATCATCTAAATCTTTGTCATCTAACAAACCACTGGATGGATTTCAGCAAAACTTTCCATCTATAACTGATTAATGCTGGAAGTTGACCTCATTCAAGACGACTGCCAAAGTGATTTAACTTTATGAAACAAAATAGATTTAAAGATGCAGAAGGAGATGGCTTTCTGGAGCTTTATTTGCCATATTGCTTTAAATGCTCTTCATATACCAATGGCAACCAATAAATTAAATATTTTGTCAATTAAAATCTAATTTTAATAGCCTCTAAAATTTGAAATTTTGGAAAAACCTCCTTCAATCATTGTGAACGTCCTGTTTGATGAGAAGTGTGACGGACCTGTTGTCTGTGAACGCAGCCTGGCAGAGCTGTCTGTCAGTTTGTTGCCTTGGCAAAGTGTGTGTGTGTATGTGTGTAGTGGTGTGTGTGTGTGTGTGGGTGGGTGAGGGTTGGGGGGTGCCTTAAGGGGGTGAACCCTGAAGAAAGAGGGTTGGATAGCTGAATTTTGCTGCTTGAACAGCTTTTTCAAGAAACTCAGACTCAGGAACTGAGTCAGTTTTGCAGATATTGGGCTAAAATTGGGTGCGGTAGTAGCTCATCTCCAACAGGTTACCAAAGGACTAACTAATAAATCAAAAGTTTTTCAAAATATGTTGCCATCTGTTTGTGTCTAAAACCACTACAAAAGATTTCAATGAAACTCTCAGAATGTAATCGACAGATTTGGAGTTAACCCAATGCTTGATGGCTCCACCTGAGCAATAACAAAAACGTCTCATTCAGGCGGTTTTACAGCTATTGGGATGCAAGTTCATGTGGTCGTAGCTGAGTGTCATTCCCTGTAGCGAAGACAGACTGAGCTAGATGTTGTGATGTTGCACGAGGTTCTAGAAAAACGTATTGATTTTCTAGATTTGGCCAAAACTGCTTCAACTCCTTGAAGCAAAAGTTAATTCACCACCAGTTGCCCAAGTATTTACGGCTAAGTCCTTTCCAGCCCTTTAGTCAAATCTAATAAACGGACCTTGGGCCGAGACCGCCAACGTTTGAGACTTTCGACAGCTTGAGACGACGAAACATCCTCTGAGAAGAGAGAAAGACGCTGGAAGAGGGGAGGGAGAGGAAGTCTGTTCAAACAGCCGGCGAGAGGCTTGTTTTCTTTATGTGAACAGGAAAAGGTAATTAAGTGGCCAAGTGGTGAAAGGCTGGAGTGATGGATGGGTGTGGTGTAGAGAGACAACCACAAACTTAAACAGGCATGGCTTTTATATGTTTTTATGTGGCGTTTAGCAAACCTTTATTGTGATTTATGGAAACATTCCTGTGATGAACGATTTTAGGGTTAGGGTCCGATCAAAAACATCCAATAGGAGCTTATTAACAGTTATCAAGAAGAAAAGGTCACAAGTTTATTTAGCTTAAAGTTCTGTGTGCCCCGTCCAGATTTACCCCTGCAGAGGACAGGTGGTGCTATCATGTGTTTAAAGTGGGTAACGTTTATTTGCATTTCCTGTCAGCGGTTTTGACAGTTTTAAAGGAGGAGAAGGCTAAATCACACCAGTCAGACGTCTCTAAGCTCTTCTTGAACAGATGCTTGATGCAGAGGGATGTTCATTTAAAAAGAGGACTGCACTTTTCCAACCGAGGTCATTTATTGGGTCTAAATGTTGAAAAATGATGCTAACAGATGGCGTCAGGTTGATTTATGTAGTTTTTCTCACAAAGGTGGAATATTGCAAATATTTTCTTCTAAATCAGATTTTAAAAAATCACAATATTTGTTAGAATTCTGAATTGGAACATTTCTGTGACGTTTCATCTAAATGTAATTAAAGCAGTTTGTTTAAAATAGAGAAGAGTCAGAAAATAAGAGGCATCCTTCACAAAAGCAGGATAAAGGTCTGACTGTGGCCAGATTTCACAGGAGAGATGCAGCAGAGATATTTCATCATTATTTGGTGTAATCCTGAAAACGATGACAGAAAAATGAATCAGCCAGTGTTCCTCCTCACAGCCGCAGTGGACACATGAATCCTTCTTGTCCAGAGTTGTTTTTTTGGGTCTGAGGCAACATCACGAGGCAGGTAATTACAGAGTCCTTGTGTTTCCTCGTTTGGGGAAAAGTCTTATTACGGGTTTGTTTAATCTGGCCAAGTCAGCAGACAGGACAAACGTCCGTTTGATGTGTTTTGTTGAAGCAACCTAGTTTGTGTCCAACCAAAGGTGTTTCCACAGTTAAGTAGCAGGCTGGTGTGACATCCTGAGCCATTGTCTTCCTCTGCCTCCGAGCAGGCGGTGGTTAAATTTAATGGTCCCAGTTCTGCTCCGGCTCTAAAACCTGGTATCTAATCAGTGCCAGAGGCCCTCCAGCCCTCGGCTGATTCGGGGGATCTGGTTTGGGGAGCGGGTCGGGAGAAGGAGCAGGGGTCTGAGAGGGATTACACCTCTGGATGTGCTGCTTTTATCCTGGGAATGTAATCTGCCTTAATGCCCTGTGTTCACCCGGGGCGAGGCCAGCAGCTGTGCTCGTTTTTCTCCGACCTGGCTGTCAGGACGACCCGAGCTACCTGTGGGAACGCAAGCCTGTTGCCAACCCTGGGACTTGTACTTGGCTCTCGCAGTTTGTTGTGGGTCAGTCTTCTTGGAGGGGTTGTTTGGGTCAGCACCAAATGAATAGAAATCGCTCCATCAGGGTCTCTAAAAACGGAGGGAAAGCTAGAAGCTGCTGCTGTGTGGTCTTGATTTTACAAGAAATAGAGTCAGTAGGAAGTACTTAAGGATTGTGATGTGTAAACAGGGTTCGTGCTGGTGAGAGAACAGATATAAAGCAGCGTGGAGGAATGTTTCCATACCGGTAGAACAATAAAAACAAAGAATCCTGACGGAGGAAGGAGCTAGACGAGGAGTGAGCAATTAAACCTAAACCGTGAGTTAAGCTGGGTCGTCTGTCAGAGTAATGAAAGCTCTCGGGGAACTAAAAAATAGAGAATGCTTTAAAGTTCAGGAAAATAAATCAAACGTGGCGGAGACTCGTAGATCAGATGGAAGCTTGCACGGTTCCCGCGTGTCAGGACGTTTCACTAATATTTGTTCTCCGTGTTGAAACTATTTCACCTCCTTTCTGCTGCTGCAGGGTCACGCGGAGCTTTTTATGCTTAGGAAATATCTCTCGGGCTCAACTGGAATAGAAAATATGGTTTCCCAGAGTATTTTACTTTCAATCGAGCGTGCCTAAAAGTGTCTCGGCCGGCGAGGGGCCTCATGCATTTCAAATCGCTGTGACCTTCCCCTGATTTAGGTCAGCTGGCTGCGTCGGAGCTGGCGCTCCACATCAGAGCTACATCAAACGGCGAATGTAGAACTGGTTGGATGGCGTTTATTTTGGCTGTGCTTGGTTAGAGAGAAGCTGAACCGACGAGGAAAGGTAAATGAGGTGTGATTTGTGGAGTAGAAAAAAGCTGTGGCTGACGTCTCCTCGCTCTGTTTGGACACTAAGGAGACACAGGAGAGAAATCATGCACATCTTCCTCCCTGTCCCCTCGCCCATAAGTGGTTACGGCTGAGCTTGTTTCCATCAGCCGCCGGGCACGGACTGTCTGCGATGATACTCTCCATCAACCCAGAAAGTCCGTCGGCCTGGTTGGCTCATCTCTGCGGCTGCAGCTGCCCTGGTTTTCATCACGGTTAATGTGAGGGACAAAGACAAACTCCAGGCTCTCATGGCGGTGAACAGTTCATTCCACAAGCACAGCTTCCTGTCTCCTCCTCTCCATAATAAGGCCACAGCATCTGACTACATTTGTCCCTGGAGTTTAATAAAGATCAGCACTGACAGGCTGTAAACCAACACAACCACCCTCTAGCCTCCAGGCAAGGGCCACAACCTCCTCCCGCCTCCCTCGGTCCTCTCATCCTGCAGTTTAACCCTCTCCGTGGGTCGACCTGGAGCTGGAAACCACTCAGAGACCGGCGGAGGTTCCACGCCTCTCAGATGCATTTGGATAGTTCTCCAAAGCGGTGCTACTCTTCACACCCACTTGCACCTGTCAGTAATAGATCAAAGGGATAATAAAAGAAACAATATGGCTTCAGGGCCGGTGCACTCATGCATCACGTCTTCCACCTCATGCATAAGCTCTCAAGCAGTTAGCTTGAGTGTGATAGCGAAACCACATGTTTAAGCTTTTTACGCTAACGACTCTTCAGCCAGCTTTAGCGTGTTCACTACAGATATTTTTATAACCAGACGTGCATTTGTTGTGAAATATGTTCCCCTCTTGATGCCCTTTTCCTCAGCGCCGGCCTTCGGTGTGATCACATCATTCTCCCCGCAACATCATCGTCCTCATCATCAGGACCATCATCCCCGCACGCCGTTTCGGCCCTGACCCTTCCCTCACTCCCGTGGGTGTAAAAGCCTGTAGATAGACAGCTTTACAGGGGAATCCCACTCTCTAACCTCCACAAGAAGCCAAACTGAATAGCAGATGGGCTCAGCTTTGTGTTTCGTTTTATTAGCCGTCCTAAATCAATGTCTAACAAAGCATGAAGAGGAAAAAGGGCATTGATTTCATCTACCGGGAGTAGGCGAGGAGTGATCGACGGGCGAAGGAGGGGAGTTGATCTGTTATGACTTTTCTTCAATTTCCTGTATGGGAAGAAGCACCGCCATGATGCAAGGGTGTGGACAGAGCAAGCTCTGTCATAGATCATGTGGTGCACCCGCATTCGATCTGAGCATTGCTCACAGATCCAGGATCATTTAGGACATCTTACCTTACTGCATCATGTTTGAACTGTAAAACATTATTCAGACATTTAAGGATTACAGCAACATTACTCTACGTAATCATGTATTAGCAAGTTTTATAGTTTTTTTTATAGTTTATCGGGATTTAGCCCTGCAGGTCAGTCTAGCCACGCTCCTTTGTAGCTTCAGCAGGTCTACCATTGGCTCAGACAAGTGTAGGCCCAGCCAATCACAGAGCTCTATGTTCGTAGAGTAGTTCATGCATTTGTTACAGCTCACCTCGACTACTGTAACTCAGTTTTATTTGGGTTGAGCCAAGGTACCTTAGTGAGGTTGCAACTTGTGCAAAATGCTGCAGCCAAATTTCTAGTTTGATCATGTTACTCCAATTTTGGCTGCTTATAGAATTTGTTTTAAAATTCTTCAATTGGTTTTTAAATCGTTGCATGGGTGGGCACCGTCCTACTTGGCGACATTGTCACACCCGGTATGGACGCTCCACTCGGAGAACCTTCTACTGCTCTTGGTTCCTAGAACACACTTGGGGACGAGAGGGGACAGAGCCTTCTCCGTGGTAGGTCCGGAAACTAAATGGAAGCTCTGGAATGAGCTTCCGTCGGCCATAAGGGCTTCCACTTCTGCAACAGTTTTCAAAACTAGGCTGAAAACCTATTTTTACGATTTGGCGTTCACTTCTGGTTCTTAGTTTTTATTAGGTTTTAACTGTCACTGTTGTATTATGTTAGGGTTACTTGGTTTTAGTCTGTTCTCTTGTTTTATTGTGTCTGTTAAGCACCCTGGTGTCATGTTTATGACTGTAAGGCGTTATACAAATAAAGACTGAGTTGAGTTGAGTTGTAGAGAGACGTTAGACGAGCTTAGCACGATTACGGACGACGGAGCAAACCAACAAACATGGCGGCGGCTCGTTTGAAACGGCTTTGGCATCAACTTCTGACCATTTAGACTTGGTTTTTTCTTTGAGACAGGAGCAGATACTTCTATGGATATCTTCTGACTGATTTCTGTGAATATGTCACGTTGTTCGTTGCTCTGATTGGTCCTGGTGCTGTCCAGCTGCATGTAGAGACAGTTTGAAGAGAACCGTAGATTCCGCCCCATAGTTCTGTCTATGGGTCGTGGCTACATATTTACACCTATAGGAGGGCTTGCTAGGGTGCATTTTCTGCTTTCAAAAGATTTATATCTGTAAGTATGACGTAAACATAAATAATTTAAAATAATTAACATTATTTAGTAGTTTTACTTCTGATTAGCCATGCATAATTGTACATCTTGTTCATCAAGATGTGCAGAAAAAATCTAAAGGTGCATTTCTGTTATTTATTATATAGTAATAACCTGAATGAGTGTTTGTAGAGAAATATAATCTAAAAGTGTTTGATTTAGAGTCCCTCGGCCCGCCTCTGCTGGGTTGGCTGTATTAAGTGGCGTTGCATTAGAGCGGTAGATTGTTGTTCCTCCCGCTGCTTCACTCCTCCTGATCACCTCGGAGCTTCTGCGCAGCAAAGGTCTCATAAACATTTATGTGTGGACTGTGAGCTCCTGTCCTAAGCCGCGGCTCCGCTGGGCAGACGCCTAGCGTGCCCCTTTATGCCTCTTAAGAGGCCAACCTGTCTCTCTGTGTCTAAGTGTTTATTTCCTTCAAACAGACACAAAGTTATGATCCCCTTTACTTGTGTTTTTGAATAATTCAAGGATTGCTCTGTGTGTCTCCAGCCTCCAGGAAGAGTTTGTTATTTCCACCTTTTGTTGCATATGGTATGTTTTCACACCAGGACGCTTATCATATGTAAATTATACAGCTGTGGGCGCGATAACCACCCTCCAGCTGTTTTTATTTCCAAGCAGAGATGGACACCCTAGGGAGCCTCCTTGGAGACAAAGTGAAAGGACAGAAATCTATTGGATTGAAAGCAGAAACAACTTAAAATCTTCTATATTTTTTTCTAAAACTTCTCCTAATAAATACAAATATTTGGGCTACTTTATGAAGTTATGAAGAGATAACTCTGTAGCAACCTTCACCCAAATGTAGTAAAAATGTCCCAACCATCCTGAAACAGGGGTTGTAGTTGAAGCCTTTGCAGTTGCTTTAATTCATCGTGTTTTATGCATTCTCTTTATGTTGCTGACGTTCCTCTGTGCTTTATTTCTCTGCAGGATCCTGGATATGCAACCTTCCTGTTTGAGCAGCTTCAAACACCTGGAAATCCTGAACCGGACTGCTGCCAGGTGTGCTCCACGCCTCTTCACCAGCTGAGGCAGGAAGCCCTGCAGACGCTCCACTCTCCAGTCGTCGCCTTCAGCTCAGACATGGCAGCCTTGCCAGCTCCATCCATGCTACCGCAGCCTTCCAGATTCACTGTGTCGTCCTCCAGCATTCACGCCAAACAGCTACTGAAGAGCCAGCCCGTTACACGCTCCGTCCTGCCTTTGGGGGAGCGGCACAAGGTACCGGGCTGGTCACAGAGCCCCTCTTCATCTTCGGGGTCTAAAACCAGCGTTCAGGTGACAGTAGCAGGAGGGCAGCTCACCGGATCTCTGAGCACCGTCACCATCCAGGCACAGCAGTATCTCGATGGAATGTGGAGCATCTCCAGTGTCAACAACCTTCTGCCTCAGCCTAAACCTGTATGTGCTCATTTCTCTTTTACTTCATGCATCTCTTGAATTATGTTCATTGTTTAACCACGTAAGAAATGCTCTCCTCCTCTAAACTTTCTCAATAATTAAAAATATTTAAGCTTGAACGAGATTATTGTAGGTCTTTAGTCAATGCAATTTTAACACAGGTTCCTGTGTTACTTTCCTATTAGACGTCTGCAGGATTTGCCCTTGGCATCATGGGAGATGCTGCACCTTTAGGTGGTTTTGCAGAGGAAGCACTTGCATCTCTGGCTACTGATAAGAAGGTGTCTGGTGTTCCTGATGAGTCACTTCCTGCAGTGATGGGGACATCTGGTCTCAGACCTCGCTGACATACCCCTGTGACATTTTGCAGCTGCCAGATTGTGTGCAGATTAAACAACACTTGCTAACAGCTACTAATGTTTTAACACATTATGCTTTTTCTATTAGGTTTTAGCTGGTAAACTCACCCTTTTGTGTGAACTGAGTTTTTACAAGATTGTTTCTTCTTTCTGCTTGAAAAACTAAAGACAGATTTTCACTTCGCCTGCAATGTCAACAAGTGCCTGTAGAGATGGTTTATGGGAGGCCATCAAAGGCTTTTAACGGCTTGTACGAAGTCTATTTCAAATCAAATGGCCTGGCACAGACAAGAGAGACTGACGTGTGTTCTCCATCTATATGTGTCTAAAAGCAATTAGTGGCTCCTGGAGCCCGGGTGAGTTGTTCAAAGGCTGTAGCTGAGACTGGGGCTTTCCTCGTGTGGGGAGAAATGTCCCTTCAGGACATGGAGTTACAAACACGGCAGAAATGGTGTTATTTTCTCAAGCCGGTTTCTATCATTAAAACGAGAGTCTTTAGAATGACAAAAACCCACAAACACAGGCTCTTGAGGATTGGAAGTTACACAACGCTGCAAGGCACGAGCTTTAACTCATGATTCCCTCTTGTGTTTTCTTTCTTTCTTTCATTCTTTCTTTATTTGTTGCTGTTGAAGGAGTGTGCAGTGTTGTTCTGATGAAAGACGAAGAGAAGCGATGGTCTGTATTGTTTAGAGAATGTCAACCAGAGGACCCGGAGTACTCCCACCCACCATCCCTACCAGAACACCTTGACTCTCTCATTTGGGTCATGTCTAGCATCTGGAGTTCTGTTAGTTCTGTCTTTTTTTATATATATAAAAAGATCCAGTCTCATTTTCAAATACTGGTTGACAGCAATTTGTGTTGAAGGAAGCAGAGTGGTTGAGTGGTTAGAAATGTCTCCCAAAGAAAAAGGTTTTCTTGTTGCAAAGCCCATCTTCAGCTAGGGTTTGCTTGTATCTTTAAAAATGAGAACTCTTTCTGGGTGTTCTTACTTTACTCAAGAATTATAAACAATAATACAGCACAGAATGAAAAGTAAGTAATATGATTCTACACATTTTGATACATCATAGTGCAAATTTATACAATAAAATACAAGATTATACAATAGGATGAAATATATGCCTATAAGATTCAAGATTTGATTTAATATGATACAATATTTATTATCTGATACCATAGAATATGAAACAATATAGTGCAATAGAGACCAAAACAATATGAGACAATGCAATACGATACGATCTGATACGATAAGATACAATATGATCGGATACAATACAATATGGTACAATACAATATGGTACAATACAATATGGTACAATATAGTGCAATAAAGACAATACGATACAATCTGATACGATATGATACAATACGATACAATACGATGCAATACGATACAATACAATACGATACGATATGATACAATACAATCTGATACAATACGATACGATACGATACGATATGATACAATACAATCTGATACGATACGATACAATACGATACGATATGATACAATACAATCTGATACAATACGATACGATACGATACGATATGATACAATACAATCTGATACGATACGATACAATACGATGCAATACGATACAATACGATGCAATACGATACAATACGATGCAATACGATACAATACGATACAATACGATACAATTCGATACAATACAATACGATACAATACGATACAATATGATACAATACAATCTGATACAATATCAAGTCAAGTCAAGTCAAACTTTATTTATATAGCACCTTAAAATGGCAACATCGTTGCCCCAAAGTGCTGCACAACAATAATAGAAATAAAAACGAATAAAAATTAATTTAAAAGCCAACAGAGCCTTATAAAATATTAAGACCAAAGGCAAATAAGAAAAAAATTACGTAGCAAAGTTAAAAAATAAAAACAGATAAAAATGATATCACAGATAAAAAGATAAAAACAGACAAAGGGAAACCTGCAGTCGCTTAATTACATCTAAAATGCCAGTGAATACAAGTGTGTTTTCAGACGTATTTTAAAAGAGGCCAGCGTATCAGCCATCTTTAAATCCAGGGGCAGGCTGTTCCACATGGTAGGGGCGACTACAGAAAAAGCTCTAGCACCCTTGGTTTTCAGCCGGGATCTGCGTGTGGCTAACAGATGGAGATCAGCTGATCTAAGCACCCTGGATGGAACATACGGCTGAATAAGTTCACCCAAGTATGGTGGAGCCTGCCCACACAATATGATACGATACGATGCGATACAATATGATACAATACAATACGATACAATACGATCTGATACAATACGATACAATACAATATGATACGATACAATACAATACAATACAATACGACACGATACAATACGATCTGATACGATACGATATGATACAATATGATCTGATACAACACAACACAATATGATATGATAAAATACAATACTGTATGTTATGATACAATGCGGTATGTAGTAGTAGTAGTAGTAGTAGTAGACTTTTATGGCAGACTCATGGTCCAAGGAATACATAAAAATAAAATACAAAATAAAAATACAAAAAAATGACCTTAAAAATAGAGACACGTTAAAAGACCCTTATCCTACAGAAGACAGTCATACCAGTGCTTCCATATTTTAGAGGTGTAGCGTACAGCACTATATTTCATGTTAGTCAGTGTTAGGATGACACTGTTCTCTGACACATTCAGACGGCATATAAATGTATACATAAAATTTCTTAAAACAGCTTTCAATGTGCTGACCCCAGCAGAAACAAACAATTCACTGGCACTGGTCCATCTGGGCTTTTTTAACAAGAGTCTTAGTGCATCGTTGTAAGCCACCTGCAGTCTCTGAATACTGGCTGTTTTATAGTTCCACCATAAGTGCGCTGTGTACAGTGAGGTACAGTATGCTCTAAACAAGCTTAGTTTGACTTCAGCAGAGCAATATCCAAAATTCCGACACAGTATGTTTGCTTGTGCATATAACATTCGGCATTGGCGATAAATGTCCTCATCATCTGACAGACTGTCTGTCAACACGTGACCTAGATATTTCACTTCATGTGAAACACCTAGAATTGAGCCAGACAACTTGAAGTCTGGAAATCTGATACGTTTGTCCTCTTTTGTTCGACAGATCATGATTACACTTTTAGCAGGATTAAATTTTACATCATGCTGCTCACCAAACCCAGAACACACACTAAGAAGCTCCTGAAGACCAGCTGAACTTGGGCTAAACACCACTATGTCATCAGCATACATCAGATGATTTACTACTGTACTTCCAGCCATACAGCCAGTTCTACACTGGATTAACTGCTTAGAGAGGTCATTCATATAAAAATTGAACAATACTGGTGCTAAAATGCTCCCTTGTCTGACTCCGTTACAGACCTGAAAAGGTGCAGACACACAGTTGGCCCACTTGACCTGCATGGTCTGGTTTGCATACCAATACGATAAACATCTAACAATGTATTTAGGCACACCAGCTTTGCACAGTTTATAAAATAGTTTTCTGTGGTTTACACGATCAAAAGCCTTGGAGGCATCTAAAAAACACATAAAAACAGTTGAGTTTTTGCCTTTATAGTTACTCAATAGTTCCTTTAAAGCATATATGCACATATCAGTGCCATGTTTAGGCTTAAATCCAAACTGATTGTCAGTGCACACTATCAATTTGTCCAACCTTGTCAGCAAAATTTGTTCAAGAACTTTAGAGAGTATGCTTGCAAGAGCAATGGGCCTGTAATTATCTAAGCTGCCTACTTTCCCTGATTTGTCCTTCATCACAGGAACCAGAAGAACATTCATCATGGAGTCTGGAATAAAACCATGAACCATAAAAGCAGTAAAACATAAAGCAAGAAGAGGTGCTAACCTCACACTTGCAAATTTAAGATGTTCAGCAGAGATAAGATCCAGTCCTGTAGTCTTACCTACAGTCAGATGTTTAATTGCTAGATGAACCTCTTGAGTTTCAATAGTATTGACAACATCAACTTTATCAACCTGGAAAGGTTCACTCTGCACACAAGTAAACAGTTTACTGTAATGCTGTTGCCAGACCTCTGCGATCTTATCTGATCCAGAGACACCATCTACTGTACAGGGGTATGGTATAATTCTGTACTGTATACCATGCAATACTATACAATATGATAAAATACAATGCAATACTATACAATATGATAAAATACAATGCCATACAATAAGATATTATCTGATGCAGTATGATATTATTCGGTACGGTATGATGTAATGGAATATATGATAAAATATGATATACAATACAGTGTGGCATATTACAAAACAGCTTATATGGTATGATATGGTTCAGTACTATTTTAAATGAAATGATATAATACAGTGATATATATAATACTATGGGTATCTATTATGGAAAAACATATTGAAGATTTTCAAGGTAAATATTGAAATCATGATATATTAAATTTTTTACAGTTGTATATTTTGAATGAATACCTTCAGAAATATTTACTGAACTCGCCAATAGGCCACATCTTGAAAGTACTGAGTTTTAATAACAAAGGTTGTCTGATTATGTAAAAGCTAAAACCAAAAGCATCCTGTGATCTTTGAAGCAAACTGCACTAGTTACTTATTTACATTGAGTAGCAACAAGGCTAAATCAAACCCAAGTAGCCCAGAGGAGGATGAGCTCAGTGTGTGATTGTTCAGATCCCTTGTGGATATGTTCTGGGCCATGGCTGCCCACATTCTTTTAGCATTGCAAGCATCACTGTGTCCTGGGGCACCGTGAAAAACCACCTACTCAACCGAGAGTCCTCCCACCAGTAAAACCAACCAACAAACAAAAAACTAGTTGTACTACAATTTGTGTACCTGCATTTGTTTAGTCTACCTGCTATATCAAATATTAGTTTAGTCCAGATTTTACTTTGAGGTAATTGAGTTTCCTGCAGTGGATTCCAGCATTTGGTCTTTGCAAATGGAAATAATTAAGAAGCATTCTACTGCCAGATGTGAGACCCCAGACACATGTTAATGCCAGCCAGGTCTAAACAGTTGTGTCGTTTCATTTGATCAGTTTTAATCAAGAGCTTTAAGCATTCAAACCGAATTTAGTGAACCACATTACAAACAATGCTTTACCACCATTCTAAACAGAAAACGATTAAACCAAATCCACAATTGCTTCATTAAATCCCCAACCACACACACTGATGTGCCAGTACCAAGTGTACTTGACTTATGAGGGCTTCCGTTATTGGCCCAGTGGTTTCCCGCCTCCGTGGTCACCAGCTCTGAGCTCTGCAGATGATCTTGGCTGCTTCGGCTTTGGTGCAGCTGGACTTGCATGGCAAGGCGCCACAGACAGCAAAGATGACAAGAGAAGAAAACGATACAGGAAGGAAAAGGAAGAGAAATTCCTCCATTTATGAACTATTTTCAGAAGCAATTGAGTATTTTAGTCCATTAAAATAGTTGCTTTTGGCTCACACAGAAGTACTAGAGGAGCGTTAGCAGTCCATTCTCAACTCAGCTGGTTTTTGTTGGTTACAGAGGGCAGCTGAGCACGACAGCAAGATTAACACAAGGCCTATTCCACGTTGGCTGTAATCGTCGGTTGACTGCAGGAATCAAAGGTCACGGTGGAGTCCTGGCAGTCTGAGGGGGAAATGGTCTGCCGGCAGAATGCTGACCTGCAGCGCTCACTTCAGACATTAGAGCAAACTCTCTTGTCACCCCTTTCATTTTTTAAATTCACTTTTTCCATTACGTTTAAATCTTTCTCGCTTTGTCTCCCTCCCTCCTCCCTTTCTGCCTTTTCTTTCCAGTGGAAAACCAAGGATAAAAGGCTGGGGGGTTACCGGGTGGAAGGCCAGCTCATTACTGACTTTCGGTGCGAACAGCCGAGCACACATGGCTCCACTGACACAGCCTAATTACCTGACCGGGGGATAGATTGTACTTTTCAGTCATAATCAGGGCCAGCCCGGGTCCAAGGCTACAGAGAGCAGCTTGGGTGTGGAGCTTAAGTCCTTGGTTTTTATACCAATGGGAAAACTCTCTGATAGGCACTCTGATGAGCTCGTGTGTGTGTGTGTGTGTGTGTGTTGAGTCTATGCTTCATCCATTTGGAGCCCACACCCCAGCTCCACCTGTGCCCAGCTGTCTGCGTGTGCTCCTGAAACCCGCTGCCACTCGATTTTAAAACAAGCACTCCAGCGACTCAATCAGCAGCAGATGTGACGAGCTGCACACTTCCTGTACGGCTGTGTGTGAAGTGCTCTAGTCTGTCGAGCCAACGGCTAATGGCTCCACTTTGCTGGTACGCGCTGCGTTTCTAACCTGTCACCAACACCAGCGTGGTGTGAGAGTTTCCGCTCCGGCAGCTGAGCGAGGATCTCTTTTTGGTCCGTTTCTGTTCACGTCCAGCTTTTCTGAAGCCAAAACTTCACACATCTCAGCTTCGAGTGACTTAGCCTCCACGACAATGACGTCTCAGGAGACGAACCTAGATCTATTAAACGAGACTCCAAACTCTAACATGCTCAAGGGAGGAAATGTTTGACAACTGTTCAGTGAAACTCATCTGGGAAAAGACATTACAGCCATGCTTTAATATAGCAACTCATTGTCATGCTTGTTAAGCTAACAGTGGCGACGCGCCACATAGCGAGAGCCAAGCTAAACATAAGTATATCCTCACAATTTGATGTATAGCGTTCACCTGTCAGACAGAATAAGAATAGTGCAGCTGTTAGCTTGTGCTGACAAACAGCAGCCATTATTTACAAGGACTTAAAGGACTCTATTTGTAGAGCAACAGTGAGGTGTTAAGTAGCATGGAAGCTACTGTGATTTCCTATCTTTAACTCAAGGTTGATTACAGCGTTATAAAAGTTTAGCCTTGATTCATTCAATTTCAGATCCTAAACCCCACAGAACCTATCTTGTCAGCTCATATTGATCATTGTCCTACAGACTAAAATTGCATCTCTGCTGGGGATTAACCTTTTGTGTGAATGGGGACTCCAGCTGAGGTGCAGTCCCAGCACCGATGTTTGGCTTCCCTAATTAGTTATCGGCCTCCTGTGTTTCTGTTAGTGAGGTCAGTCGAACACCACGAGCTTTTGTGCCCAAGCTGACTTTTATGCTTCATCTTCAACCTTCGTTGATATTATTTAATAGTAGAGAATAACAAATGTTTACGTGTTTGCACGAAAAGGGCAATTGACAGCTTCATTGCTCAAAATTGTTCTTGGTGCCTTTTTAAAGACCAACTGAGAAACTATTTTTCACTTCACGCTGAGTTTAACATTCAGACTAAACGTTGTTGGGTTAGGGCTAGGGCTAGGGTTAGGGCTAGGGTTAGCGTCCAGGAGAGAGCAGAGCACATCCTGGACAGTAGAAGCTAACCGTTAGCATTAGCAACTCCACCACGCAGCAGAACTTCTCCAGGCTTGTGTTATATGTGGAGATAAAACATCAACGTTGCAAAGCAAACAGAGTCAGTGATAGAATTGCATTGCTGTCAGCCAATCAGAGGCGAGATGTCCGAATATCAGGAATAAGACTGCAAATCCTGCCGTGTTCTGCTCACCTCTCTTCTGACTCACTTCTAATTCCTGAAACAGGAGCGGAAGCGCTTTTTTCCCACAGAGAATGACTCACAAGGCATTAATTTAAACTACACAGCAAATGAGTTGAAAGAACGAGTGATGTTCATCTTGATGAAGTGCATAAAAACAACACTAACCACACAAAAGGCTACAATTCAGTCACCAAAAGATCTTTCAGCCCCTTCATAAACCTATTAAGAGATGATCTTTAGCAAAACACGGCGGCAGTCCTATCATGCTGTGGGGTTAGTTTGCTACAACTGTCACTTGTTAGTAATCAGGTCATGACTTGTTTTTACAAGAGTAGTTGGGGATTTTTGTAGCAATACACATTTTCCCAAGAATTAAACAACAAACAAAGGTTTGAATCATGGTTTGGGTGTTGACGGTTGTTACATCACTCAGTTTTGAATCATGTGGGTGAGCCCGAGCGACAACAATGGCAATAAAAAAAAGCTTAAAAGAAATATTTGCAAAACTTGTTTGACTGCTTCAAACTTATTATGCCAGGTTGTAAATCTTTCGGAAGTCTTGCTGTAGGACATTTGTAACAGCTATGACGATACACAAGTGCTTTAGCAAGTGTAGCTTTCTGTTTCCTTACCCATTGCATTAATTTGAGTTACCACAGCCCCAAAGGCTTCATGCCTCAGTATATTCCTGCT
Organism: Aphyosemion australe; assembly: GCA_006937985.1. Lineage (NCBI taxonomy): Eukaryota > Metazoa > Chordata > Actinopteri > Cyprinodontiformes > Nothobranchiidae > Aphyosemion > Aphyosemion australe. The sequence goes on along the minus strand of SSNS01000003.1, from coordinate 1,500,546 downwards.
GAGACTCACAGAACAAGGTGTGCTGGTGTGGAGAACACACTGTCCACATACCTCCCTAACATTTAAGCAACGAACCTCACAGATGATTTTTACTCCCTTTCAAAGTCACTCTCCGATGGTCTGACTCAACCTGCACGAGTGCCAAATTAGCCATGAAGGTTTGGATATAAAGGGGTGCAGAGTGAGTCGATCACCAGTGTTTTAATTGCTAATTAAATGTGGGCTATAGCTTAATTACAGTACGTTACAACCAGAGCAACCTTGTTAAGTGTTGCCAGAATCAATGAATGGTGCGGCGTCCATGCTGTTCTATGGGGAGCGCTCTGCTGTGGATACTGCTGACTGCCACTAACTGGTACGGTCCGCAGCAGCTGCCCCATCCATCTGTGGCAAAGGAGACCTGGAAGTGGGGCGAGGAGAGGGAGTGGAAGTAAGGTGAACAAGACCAGTTTAGGTTGTCTTATCTCTGTATCCATGTGTCAACAGGCCCACGGGCTGATGGGGGATGCAGACAGTGATGTCACAGCCTTGGAGGCCCCTGTCACCACCATGACCAACACCACCAGCAGCAGCAGCAGCTACACCCTGGCGCCCTGCCGACTGAGGAGCTCCAGCCAAACGGGACTCCCAGCACCCATAACCAGTGCATCCTCCTCTCCCTCCTCATCTGCAGCTGCCTCATTCTTCATTAGGTAAGCCCCCCCCCCACCATAGCATCAAATCACAGGAAGGCCGAGTCTATCATAATACATAGAGATTAAATTGTGTTGCAAGAAGTGCATGCACACCTTCGGTTTGCAAAGGTGTGCATGCAGCAAGCTGCAGAGAAGATGAGCGCAGACTTGCCTTCCAATGCATATCAAACATCACGGTTCATGGTGTCGGCCTGGGTGTGGGGCACCCATTCATTGGAGATGTTGGTCTTGCCATGCATGGATTACAGCATGCTTTGGGATGCACTTCATGGAACTAAACGAACCTTTAGTTCCAGGCACCAGTGCCCTTGAATGGATAACAACGAAATAATTTGATGCGAGGAGGCGAATGTGTCACGGAAAGGGGCTTAGGTTAAAGCTCGGTATTGTCCTGAGGTATTTAATGTTTAGTTTTTGTTTTTCACCCTCAAATCAAGCCATTTAAAGCCCCAGACAGCTACACCAGACGCTTCTACAGCTGCAGTTTTATAATTCAGCTGAAGCGTTTGTGTATCTTGGGCTCAGTGAGGGTTTTTAGTGCTGCCTGGCTCTGGTGGAGCTGTTGCCCTGGAGAATCCTTCACCCGCTCCTGGCTGCTGAATTGTGCTGCACTGTCATTGATAGATTCTCTGGCAGCATGGTCAGTGCATGCATTCCCTGCTTCTTTTCCAAAGGGCCGTACACCATAATGAACGTTAGAGGGGCTGAAGAATGATGCATAAGAGCATTGAATCTCTGCACTGCAGGAGGTGGAGGAAAGCAGTGAGGGGACTTGGAGTGTGAGAGGAAGTCCGTGGGGGATCCGTTTGGAGCTAAGCTGTTCTCTAAGCAGCCCAAATAGATTTTGTTTTGCTACTTTTCACAGGGTCAGCTTGTATCAGCGAGACCATGAGTCTTTCCCTTTGACTACAGGGATAATCCAGACCCTCCACTAAATATGCAACTTCCTTTTTGCTTCCTTTCACAAGAACAGTAGGTCTAAATAGCAATTAGGTGCAGCGTTTTGCTAGAGGGGGACATTTTTGACAAAGATTTATTGGTTCTCTGTTTTCTTTGGACCTGAGCTAAAACAAAAAAAAGCGCAGAAGCACTTTTCTTTTCAATTTCAATGAAGTCCTGGTCAAGCAGAAGGTGCAGATAGGGTTCCACCTTTATTTTTCCCCCCAAATATAATATCCTGCCAAGAATGCCGTGTTTGACTTGGCATGAAAATCACAACGGTCAAGGGGACGGCCTGAAGCAGCGTCACAATCTGCAGACACGAAAACAAGTTGTGGAGATGTATCACGCTTGATTTGAGGCACACCATCCTGCTGACCCTCTGCAGCTGCTCCCTGCAACCACCATCCTTTTAGACAATTGCTGATAAAACACGAGGTCCAAAAAGTAAAAAACAACGATCTTAATCAGCAAAGTTTCCTCCAATCGAGCTTCGCTGAGAGAAGAAAATCAGTTTGAATGAATGTCCATCAAGTTCTGGACGTGATTGAAAATTCATATCTGATTAGTATTCTTCTTTTGTTCTCCGTAGATTCAATTAGCGGCTCGCATGTATAAATCCTGATAGACCCAGAATGTGGAAGCCGAATAAGCAAACAGCAGTTTTTACCCCAGTGGAGTGAAGCAAAGCTCTTTAGACACATGTCTGACATTCACCAATGCCGTTTCCCTCAGAAATGTAATTTTAATTAGAATGCAATTAGTTGGAGCTGCTTTAGCTCTTCTTCCTCTGCAGCGAGAAAAGAGGAGCACGATGAGCAGAAGCTTCAACATTTAGGTTTTAATTTGAAAATTAAGCCAAGCAAACCAGTTTTGTGAAAGCATTTAAGTTGTTTCATTTAAGATGCTCACTGAGTTGAAAAATAATCTGGGTGAAAAGTAGCAGCTCGACTTCTGATTTCTTTGAATAATCCTTTAATTATTTTTTTAAAATGGGATTTATTTGTTTAAATACATAAAATATATATTTTTAAAGACCAATTTCACTGAGAAATTGTTTTAACTTGTTATTTTTTAAATTCTCTGAGTTTCACATGCAGGCTGAATGTGAAAATTGTCTTCTACCCCTATTTCCTGCATTGGTCACCAATAGAAAATAGATTTGGATTAGAAAAAGCCAGTCAGATCTACGTCACACTGAAAATTAACATTCATGGACTCACCCATCTCGACTCGTGACGGGGAAGGCTGTTGTTGATTCAGCCTCCAGGAGAGAGCAGAGCACGTCTCGGCTAATAGAAGCTAACCGTTAGCATTAGCAACTCCAGAACACAGCAGAACTCCTTCAGGCTTGTGTTATTTGTGGAGATGAAACATCAACGTTGCAGAGCAAACTGAGTTGCGTTACTGTTAGCCAATCAGAAGCAAATTGTCAAAATATCATGAATATTACTGAGTAAGACACCAAATCCTGACGTTTTCTGCTCCCCACTCCTCCGGCTAACTTCTAGTCCTGAAACAGGAGCGCCAGAGCTTTTTTCCACAGAGAACGACTCACAAGGCATTCCTTTATGCTAGAGGCCAGTGAAAGAACGAGTGAATGAAAGCTTTTGATTTAGCTTTAGCAACATTTACTGTGAAAAATCAAGATTTTTAAAGCTGTGATAAATTTTTAATGCAGTGTAAAACTGTGCTACATAATAGGTTGTTAATGTTATTTATGGGTAGAATATTAATTGAGGAGGTCAAACTGCTCATTTTGTTCTCATTAGTTTGTTTGATTAATAGCTAATGACAGATACCTTCCAGGCTGTGTGGATAATGTGAAACTCAAAGTGTTGCAGAGCCTACGTTCGTGCCTCTGGGATAAAAATCTGCTGATAAAATCATCCTGGCGGTGGGTCTCTCTGCTGAAAAAGTAAATTTAATGCATATTTTAGGATATTTTCATTGCTTTCTTTCAAATCTGCTACCAAAATGGCCTCAGGCTCAGCGATGACCTGGCCGTACAGACCCAGGGAGACGGGAGGAGTCAGGGGGTCACGCCCTGACTGGATGGAGTGTGTGTCTGCATATCATTACGTGTGCAGGGCCACATCAGTGTCTTTGGGGGTGGGGGGTAATGAATTTAGAGCCATGTGTTCAGCTGACTTGCACGTTAAGCACTGATTGCCTTGTGACAGAGCATATGATTAGTGTATTGACACGGAGTTGTGTAATGAACACAGGCGGCGCTCGCAGCAGGGGTGAGATGATGCAGCTAACTGGTCCTTCTACCCATCTCTGGTTCCATTAACACCTGCTGATTGTGGCGGTGTGTTTATCAAGAACCGGGCTCGTGGGATTTCTTTGTGCACGCTGCCTGGAGGGCTCCACTGCTCAGTTTGCAGCCATAGTAGCGAAGTTAGACACTTTTCATTGTTTATTGATGGTCTCCTGTTTACGTGTGTTTGGAGGAGAAGCTAGTCCATTTGTCACTGATCATACCCTGGAGATGCAGGATTTACTCACTCTGATGATGCAGGGGTGACAAATAGAAGAGTTTAGAGGACTGCAGAGACGAAGGTGGCAGGTGTAGGCGGGTGGGCCGCTGCAGGGGCAGGGCGGACAGCTGTTTGCTGGAATGCACCCCTGGAGGAGAGAGCGGTTTTATGGTCACCCATGGCTGCTTTGCAGCTGCTGCCCAGGTGAGTGTTTGTGCAGTAATGACTGTGATTGTGCAGGAATCCTGTTGTAATTGTGGCAGCGGGGCCATTTAGCTTCAGTTTTCTTGCACTCACAAGACCCTGCCTTTGTGTCAGCAGCACGCACTCTGCCCTTCATCCCCCAGGCTGCTCTGAGTAACCATAGAAACGTGTGATTAGCTTGTGGGAGTAAAAAGCCGCTGATTTTTCTTTTTAAAAGTGGAGAGTGGAAATGAGGAAGTTGGAATAGCCCACTCCACTCCACTGGTCTGTCATTTTTTATCAGGGGGAGGGACGAGCATCTCTTCAGTGATGAGTCCTGCATGCTGGAAAGTGGAAGCACTGCAGGGTCACAAGTGGCTGAATAACACAATGTTGGAAAACTTCCTAATGTCTATTGTTGCTGCGGGATCTTTAATGAGTCCAGCAGAGTTCATCCAGGTTGTTTGTGAAGGAAGCAGTGATGCAAACATGCATAGGCAGGGGAAACACCGTGCTTCTGCTCTCAGGGGCGATCCGCGGCAGGGCAGCGCTGTGTTTGGCTGGCTGAGCCGTGACTGACAGCAGGGATCTCACCCAGCGACAAACAGGCAGAATAGATTACAGGGAGCAGAGGGGTCCACTGGTTTGTCCCACACACCAGAGGGACGGAGACACAGAGCAGGCCTGCAGCTGCCTGACATGAACGTGCTTCTAAATGCTGTCCAGCTCAGACTGATGCTGCTCTCTGAGAGCGTCCAGAGTGGGAGGTCTCTGTCTGTGGAGAGCAATATTGGACTCACCGCCATGGGACTCAAGTAAGTTAGGCTGCACAGAGACACCTCTAATGTGAGGTTTTCCTCTCGTGTGTGTTTGATTCTGCTCACTGTGCTGTTTTTCCTCTCTCTCTCGATTTATCTTTCTTTGTGTGTCACTCTCTTTTCCGCTCTGTGGAATGTGCAGTTTTTGTGCTGTTGGAGTTGGACTGTCTGCTCCCTCGAGGTGAGGGGCTAATGGTTTTGTTGTCAAGCCACGGCGAGATGGATTCCTCCAACCGAGCGAGGGTGTGAGCAGACTGTATAGCGTGTACTGTACAACATACTGCAGGAAACTCCTGGCTCCATTTTGAGGGAAGCAGCCACGGCGGGGCTGAAATGTTAATACCGGCTCTACCTCTAGAGACTGGCAAATGAGAATTGATTCATATCAATCTGTTGCGTCTGAGCAACACATGCCCAGGGCAGAGAATGGCTCATCAGAAGTATTGAGTGGGTGGTGGGCGGAGTGGTTGAGCTGCTTTATGGTGTTTGTCTTTGTTTGCTGGTGGATCAAACACCAGCTGGTTCTTTTCCTGTCATAATCAGGCTGATAGGAATAATGGCTGCCTCCGTGCAGCGGCTGACAGTTGCAGCAGCTGAGGCCGCAAAAAGGTTGCAGAGAAACCAGGTGTGAATCCATCCAAGGCTGAGGTGTTGATGAAGTTTCAGCCGTGGGGATCTGCACCTACCTCCCACCACCCTCATGCACCTTCTCATCCACCCGCATACAGCGAACGGTGCTTCACTCTGACTCATAATCCTCCGCCGCTCTCAGGTTTGACTGTATTGTTTTTAGATTTAAAGATACAGATCCAATCTCCACAGGATTGAACATTTGGAATGGAAAAGCCCGCGTTCGACCTGAGGGACTCCAACACGGTGAAGGCTGCAGAAGTGCGTGCTGAATATTTCATGAGGAATTCTGATTTGGATTCTGTGCTCAGATGATGTGAAAGAGCGGCGCTGAATTTGTGCTGATGGACAGCAGCTGAGCATGTTGCTTCCTGACACTGTGCATTATTTTCATCCCGGGGTTTTCTTTTGTGTCTGCATGATTGGGAAATTAAACTAAAATGGCTATAAAATCATATTTTTATGTCCTCTGTGTAAAATCAGATATAAAATGCAACTTTTTCCTTACGTTAGGTAGCAACCCTGCTTATTGAGGCCATGTGCCTCTAAATATAATAACATGGAGAGATGATCCTGTGCCCCCTGCAGCACCAGGCTGTTTTATGAACCAGAATCGTTTCTGAGTGGTAAACAGGAGAAAAGCAGAGTATTTGTTGCAGCCTTTCAGTAGGAACGACCTTGTACCTTCTCTCTCATTTAAAGCCCTGAGTCAGGAAGTCTGTCTGGCCCACTCGGAGAGCCTGCAGGGGGTTGCTGGAGTTGGGGATGACAAACAAAGGGCTGAAGTGCTGACTCAAGCCTGTGCAGTCACCGTGTGTCCACGTGTGCTAAGCCCTGCAGCCCACCCCTGACAGATTCCCTTCACACACGGAGAAAGGAGTAAATGTCAAGCATAGACTTTTATCCTGTAGGGATGCCACCTAACACAGGGCTGCTTTTGTCTCCCAGGATTCTGGTGGCAACAATAAAAAAGAGGTAAATTGTCTGCAGTTAGATGCGTGTGGGCAGAGGAGGTCGCGCCCTCAGCATCAATCCCTTTCCGGCTCTGTTTGCCTGCCCACGTCGAACATTCCCCGTTTAACTGGATAACGTTCCTGATATCTGCCCACGGGGCTCCATGATCACTGCATTAGTGTTCAGTTATCGTGCTAGACTATGAAATCCCTTTTACCCCCCTCCTGTTGAATGAATATTATGTATCATGTCTGCAGGAGCTCAGGGATGCCATCTAAACCTCTTTAGTGCCCCTCAGTGAAAGGTGTCATGCAAATGGAGTCTATTATCTCTGTCATTAGAACTGCAGTCACTTTGTGGCTGAGACTTGATGTGAGAGTGGAAAAAGGAAGGACTGAATTGCAGCAGCTAGTGGCGGATAATATGCACTGTGGAATTTTATGACCTTATTGTCAAAAAGCTGATGAAATCCTTTAACGTGCTACAATCCGATGAAACAAAGACGGCTCCTGGTGGGGCTTTCTCAGGCATCGCCGCTCCTCAACGCTCAGCCGTGCCGTGGCCTCCCATTCAACGTGAGTCACTAATCACCAGCTGCAACCTGATTTCCCACAACGCTTGTGCTTTATTTTTTATGAGAAACACAGACGTGCAAGACCCCATTCAGCTGCGTGTCAACCGGTTTTTAATAGATGGATGCTCAGATTACCACGGAGGATTGGCGATTGTCAGGACAGGTGGTTTAGCTTTTGTCTCATCACGCTTCAAACCCTGAACCAGTTAATTGTGAGCACATCTGCATTTACGAGTAGGGTTGCTGCAGAAGTGGCTTGGCCAGCGATCTGGGGGAGTCAAAACAAGAAATTATAGGACTAATGAGGGCAATGCAAAGCACTACGGAAAGCTGACATAAATTATCTGCAGATGTACAAAATTAACCTTTAACCTGACTTTGAACTGATGTAATTAATACAAAATGAGCCACATAGACCATAATATCCACTCACCGGACACGCTTTAGGTACTTCAGCGCTGCTGTGATCCTTTGTTGCATAGATTCATTCATCAGAGATTCTGGTCCATATTGACTTGATAGCATCACACAGATGCAGCTGATTGGTTGGCTGCATTTAAGAAGTTCCTGTTCCACCACATCCCAAAGGTTCTGGACTGGATGGAGATCCGGTGACTGTGGAGGCCATTGGGGTGAACTCATCGTCAAGTTGGAGGTAATCTGAGCTTTGTGACACGGTGCTTTATCCTGCTGGAGTTAGTGATCAGAAGCTGTTCCGTTCTGGTCATAAAGGGATGGACATGGTCTGCAACAATACTCAGGTAGGCTGTGGCTCAGGTGGTACTATGGAAGCTGAAGTGGGTCAAGAACATCCTATGTACCACCAGCAGGAGTTTGAACACGTTTCAAGTCTTCTGCACCAAATTCTGACTCGAACATCTGAATTTTGCATCTGAAATCAAGACTCATCAGACCAGGAAGCATGTTTCCAGTCACTTATGGTTCATTGCTGGTGATCCTGTGTGAATTGCAGCCTCAAGTTTCTGTTTCCAGCTGACAGGAACGGCACCCGGTGTGGTCTTCTGCTTCTTTGAGTTCATCTGCTTTGAAGTTCAACATGTGGTTCAAGTGGATATTTGAGCTGCTGGTGCATTTCTATCATCTCAAACCAGTCTGCTCATTCTCCTCTGACCTCAAAAAGACATTTTAATCCACAGAGTTGCTGCTCACTGGATACTTTCTCTTTTTCAGACCCTTCAGAGATGGTTGTGGGTGAAAATTCCTCAGGCCAGCCAATCTAGCACCAACAACCATGCCACATACACACAAAGTCACTTAAAAACCCATTTTTCTCCATTCTTTTGCTCAGTTTGAACTTTAGCTGGGTCCTTTCACCACATCTGGATGACTAAATGCTTTGAGCTGCTGCCGTGTGATTGGCTGGTTAATTATTTGTGTTAGCGACCAATTGAACAAGTGTTCTTAAAAACGATTGGTGAGTGTACAGCTATAGGACTTACAAAGGTTATCTGGCTTGGATCGGACACAAAATCTTAAGATACAATTAAGATCCACATGGAGAGTTTATCTCCTTTGGTTTCAGGCCCATCATCCCAAACGAAGGGGATTACAACCTATCATCGTCCTCGACCTTGGGCTTGAGAGCCAGCTAGTGTGCTTACAACGTCTCCTTATCCACACATGCAGCCCAGGGAGTGTTCTTGCTTCTAAACTTGACTTTATGAGTTCCTGATGCAGGATAAAGAGTTCCATTTCAACAAGAACACGTCTCCCGTGCTCCAAGACCAGAATTCCATGTTGTGTTTATCGATCCGCCTGACCCAAATAGTTATTACTGTCTTATCTAAATGCATATCGCTTCATCCACTGCTCCCCACATCCACTATCGCAGCCATCTCCCCGACAGCACAGCTCGCTTCGCCAGACTCAGAGCCTTTCTGGTTTTTATTGGGTTGCCTGTTGACGAAAATATAGATAAAAGATTAAGAAACACGTGTTGGAAATCCCCTCCCCCTGTCTTTCCCCGACAGCGTGCTGATTAATCACCCCCAAATGTTCCCAGCAGCCTGCGGGCCTGTTTGTTGTGATAGCCTCTGTGTGAAGAAGTGCAAATAAATAATCGCTAGGTGTCTTAACCTGGCAGAAAGTGATTAATGAAGCAGAGAAGTGGAGCAGAAGCATGCTGACTTTTACCTCTGTGCTTGTCTCTCCTGTTCTCAGCGCAGCCTTAAGTTGTGTTATGAAGTGAGTGGAGAGGACAATATAGTTGATTGTTTGTCTTACGTTAATAGGCTTTTCTTGTGGGAAGAGACAGGAAACGCCACGAGCCCCATAAGTTCTGTGAGATGCTCCGAGCAGAGCAGGCGTGGGTGGGATTGTGGGTAAATCAGAGTTCAACGCGAGGATACGAAGTTTTTCCAGCGCCTCTGCAGCCTCGGAGAGGAGCAGAGCAACCGGAGCAGCGTCTGAGGAGCGGAGCGAAAATGCAAAGGCAGAGAGATGAAAGCAGCTGTTAATCTTTGTCAGCAATGCTGGAGGTGAGACGGCAGCCTGCGAATCCGGGGAAAAAGCACAACTTCATCAACATCTGTCACCCAATCTACCACCAAGACTTTTACCTCTGCTGCCTGAACCAGATGTGGCGTAACAGCTGAGCATTTCCTCAGCGCTGCAATTTTCTGGAAGACTCATGCAAACCAGGCAAGAGTCAATTGTTAGAGATTTTCCTTCAATGACCTTTTTGACTCTTATTGCAGGTTCCTCCAGCTCTTTTCTCCTGGGACCCTAAATTAGTCCGCTTATCTCATTGACTGACAAATGGTCCTGCAGAGCCAAACCCGCGAGCTTTGTTCACCTCTTCGTGGCTTAATGTTCGAGCTAGTTAGGGCCACATTAGCAAGATGTGATCCTGAACGCTGGAAGAAACAATAAAGTGAGCCGTGAATAGAATTATACACACAAGTTTCCTTCCTGTGCTTGTCTTAAGCTCCTCTTAAGCCTCCAGTCTGCAGGAGAGGTTTATGTCCTTTCAGTGTGGGAATGTGGCCGATGAATGTGTGTGTGGCTGAGCTGATGGGTCTGGCTAACCCTAACCCTAACCCTAAACAATAAAAGTGCTTGTTTCTGTGAGCTTATGAGCCAGAAATGTTCCTCAGTGCTTACAAAGGAGTGGACCTTACTGGCTCCATTTTTGGAAGTGATTCTCAGCTCACTCTGGGAAGTTTATGTTGATCTGACAGAAGATCTGCTGGTGTTTTAATCCAAACGAGAGTAAAACACCAGAGTTGTTGTTTTCTTTTCCACAAGCCAGCACTCACGTTTCTGTTGACGCTGATATACTGTAGCACCATACCAGACTTTCTTGAATATTGATTAGTTTTTTTTTACTTTTTACACCAACTGTTCCATTTATTCTTGGCCGTCTGGGAATTCCCATCTTTGGGAATGAAGCAATTCCAAGCTGGCTGTGGCACAGCCCCAGAAATCATTTTCTTCCAGTTTCTTTCTCGGGCAGAAAATGATTTACCTCCTTGTGGATAGCGCTCCACTGGCACGGGGCCAGGTCCGCTGATCGAAGAGGGGGCTCGGCTGTACACCCTGCTGCTCCCTCTCATGCTGTCTCTTTCTGTTTCCTCTGCATCTTTCTCTTGATGTCTCTTCCACCTAATTCCGTTTTTAATGCCGCCTCTTTGCCTTTGCGGTGCTTTCTTCCCCGTTTACCACTCACGCTCTCTTACTTCCTGTGTGTTTCAAATAATCCCCCGTTATTCAATCTATTCTCTGGAGGACGCACTAATGCCTTGTTTTCCTCCTCAGTCCACAGACCGTTTGAAGAGTTCTGAGGAGACAGCTGCTGCAGAACAGGTTTACAACCTGCTGGAAGAATTAAGAATTTTATTAACCGGATTTGCCTGCCTCTCTCCGATAACGGCTTCCTTTGAATCCATACTACCATTCAGATATGACAGTGGGTTGCATAAGGAGACGTCGGTCTTTGTTGGCAGTCTCTCCTTACGTGACAACACGTTGCATTCACAGATGTTACATGAATGCATTTGGCCTTACCTAATTGACTGGGGACTGGTGCAGTGGAGATGTGTGAGCAGCCTTGGGCTGTCAGCAGTCAGCACACAAATAATGCACCATTTGATTCTCATTCTCCGTGTCCAAGGTCAGACACGGTGCCGGAACAAAAGGCATGCTGAACACCTTGTTGGAACAAAGAGCTTCTCCGCAAGGATTGGTCCGATGTGTCTGGAACGTGCCAGGCAGGATATTGCTCAGCTAACTTGACATCCTATTCATTGGTGTCTTGTTGTGTTGGGGTTCATTTATCTTTTTCTAAGGATTTATGGAAAGTCCATAAATCCCAGCCTAGAGGTGTTTGTCCATTTCCTGTGAACGTCTTCTGTGCAAGCTGACATATGAGGGAAGAGCCTTCAGACCACCATTAGAACGGCCAAGCTGGAAAAAAATAAGGGCTTGCAGTTATATGAAAGCTTCAGATGTTTGGATTGATAAGACTCAACTGATAGATGCCAGATAAATAGTTAATGTATCTTGGCTCACCAAAAGAGAGAGGAAACTCGATTTTCAGCACCACTGGAAAGATCCTGGTTTTGGTTGATGCTAATCTGTATCTGAATGATACGATAACCGAAGCAAACAGAGGGGAATGTCAGCTCCTGCATCTCCAGGTGGGACGTTTTTTTGTACATGGCTCATTTTTGCTTCAGTTACATTTTTTTCAGCCACATTCCAAGATTAATCTCTGTGTTTGTGGCGCTGCAGCCACAGGCGGCTGTTTTTGGAACATTTTGGGATAAGGGAGAGGATGTGAGGAAAACTAAATGAATGTTTATGTCAGGGGTCCCTTGATTGCAGGGAGACTTAGAGATGACGTGGACTCAAAGCGAGGACAAAATCAGCTTTTTGTGCATTTCCCTACAGAACTAATCAAATGAACCTGGATTCATAAAGAACTAAGGTGTTTCTCTACATTGGTGAAACTCTAAAAATTAGAATATGATGCAAAAGTTCATTAATGTCAGTAATTCAACTTAAAAGGTGAAACTAATATATGAGATAGACTCATTCCATGCAAAGCCAGATATTCAGCCTTTATTGTGATGATTACAGCTGATGAAAACCCAACATTCAAATTAAAATATTGTGAAAAGGTTCAATATTTTCAGCTCAAAGTGTCCCACTCTAATCAGCTAATGAATCCAAAACACCTGCAAAGGGTTCCTGAGCCTTTAGATGGTCTCTCAGTCTAAGCTGAATACTGAAATAAATGGACTTTTGCTCCATATTTTCATTTTTTTAGCTACACCTGTAGATGTTGTGCAAACTAAATGACCTCTGGTACTTTTTACTTTTGATGTAATTCGTACATAAACACCCATGCCTCTTGCACATGCACCAACTCATGACAGTTTTCTCCGACTCACTCAAATGAAAACATGCTCATGATCTCAAAGCTTTTCTCACATATTTAATCTTCGACATCCCGGCCTTGCTTGTAAATCCTATCTGCTTTCATGTTGCCAGGGTGAGCTGGTAGAGAATGACATCATCTCCCCTCGTCTGTGCGCCCATATGAATGTTTTCATGTTCACAGGCTGATGTCATGGTTCCCGTAATTACCCCCGCAGCTTAGCGAAGGCTAGGTCAGTCTGGGGGTGGTGGTGATGGGGATCACTGGGACAAGGCCAGTGCAGAGGTTCAAATTTGCTTTAATCCAACCCAAATTTGGTAAAAGGTAAAACGATGCACCGCTGCAGAGTCGGAGCATGTTTGCTTTAAGTGAAGTCTGTGTTTCTCTTACAGTGAGCAGATTTATGTTGCACTGCCTCACCTCTGGGGCACAGAGCTGTTTGATCGTGTCAAGGGCAGCCCATCAACAAGGCAGCATGCACAGATTTTAGCTCTAGGGAGGTTTTGTAATGATTATCTTTCTACTCAAAAATCGTAGCACCTCACCTGAAGGACCAACACACATCCAACACAGCCAATCATGAGCATTTGCTGATGCAGCATTTTGGGTTTGGCGAGCCGCTACTTGATGCATCAACATCTAAACAAAAGAAAACCTGTGGTAAATTTTCATCTGATCCTCATTGCTCATTACCACTGGGGTTTCTCCATTCACGAGCCGCTATGCCGGGCTGCTAATCAGCATCGGTGGGGGACTGTGGAGATTGTAGGGTGGGGGGGCGAGCGAAGCAGTGTGATATCATACCCAGTGATCTGATTCCTGCCTGAATGGCCGAAGACGCCTTATCTTGTCTGTGGAAAGAGAAAAAAAGAAGAAAATCACAGAAAGAAAATGTCAAGAATAGTAAACGCAACCAGCATGCTAATTAGCCGCAGAAAGAAGTCCACCTAAAAAAGCTCTGGCCCGGAAAACAGAGACACATTTGCACAAAACAAGCTGATGGGCGTGCCAGCAAATGATTCTGGGGAATTTCTCCAGCCAATTTGACAAAGCTTGAATAACAAAAAGCTGCAGTGATTATTGACAGCAAGCTTTGAAAGCAGCAGCAAACACATCCCCTCCACTGGTTTTATTCTGCGGTCATTGACCTCTTCTCCCTCGCTCCTTCTTTAGGTGAGGATGGAAGCTCGTTGTCCTTTCTTAAACAAAAAAAGGTGCTTAATTTTACATTTGTCTTGCTTTGGCTCATTTATAATTATGGCAGTCATTACCTGCCCCCGGAGCCTGTTGTAAAGGAGACGCTGATCGAGCTGAAAGGCTATCAGGACAGTTCCAAACGTGGCTCTTTCTTTCTTTTTGTGCCATTTTGATAAATAACACGCGAAGGCACACCAAAGGTATCAACAATGGGGATGAGACTAATGAGGTTGCACTGTCAAAGTGACCAATGTCTCCTTCTGCCAATCATAAGGAAACAGTGGAACTGCACCTTTAAAGAAGACCAACCCAGACGGGTTCATTTGGACGTGCTGCAGAAGCGCATAGGTAAGCACGCTGTGGCGCACCAGTAAAGGTTACGTGATGCATCAAACCGCTCCATTACAGAGCAGCACTCTACAAATCCAACGCTGGTTTTTATTTTTCCTGTTATTTTTTTATCTCCAAGTTCCAGTGGAGTTCACATTAGGGGCACTGTGTCAGTGGGAGAGATTCAGAGAGCGCTTTGTGCTGAATGTACTTTCATCTGGCAAGTCTCACACCCACTCTGTTTGCCGATGTGTTGCAGGAGGCACTCTGCAGCCAACGCGGCAGCCTTTCAAACAACACCGGCCAGTCAGGGGGCTGAGAGGGCTTACTGGTAAATTGGCAGCCCAGGGAATACAGGGAATACTCTCACCCCGGCGCTCACCCACTCACACGCTTTCATTCCCCCTTTTACCCTTGACCATTGACTGACTGCTCCCTCTCTCTCTATCTCTGGCCAGCATAAATCTGCCTTTCTAAGGTGTCATCTATTCATTGTCTGCCTCCTCTTTTCCTCCTCACATTCTTCTTTTTCTACTCTCTGAGCGTGCCATGAGTGCAAGCATCACTCATTCAAGTCATCCATCTTTCTTAAGTGTATCCTTCCTTATCTCTGGGACTACTTTTGATTAATAACATAATCATTCTTCTGGCTAATTACATCCTTCAATAATAATAATATAAAAAAACACTGAAATAAAGAAGCAAACATGCACTCAGGCTTGCACTGTAGGCATAATAACCAAATCTGTTTGAAGTGTGGGACCCTAAAAGAAGAGAGGGCTCCTATGTGCATTAAGTATTCATGTGACGTGTTTTGAGGTGCATACGTGTGTGTGTGTGCATGCGTGTGCGTGCATGCATGTGTTTGTGTGTGCATGCGTGTGCGTGCATGCATGTGCATGTGTGTGTGCACGTATAGAGCTGAAAAGAGTACTGACAAATTGCGCCGCAAGCAGCCAGCAATCGAGCGCTGACACCTCGTCTGGCAGTTGGAGGGAAAAGGGGCTGGGCTGAGGGGAGAAACAGAGAGAGTGAGAGGAAGGAGGAGGGATTGTACGTGTGTGTGTGTGTGTGTTTCGGTGTGTGAGGGAGAGAGAGGGAGGGAAGGAAAGAAAGACACGGCAGGACAGCTGCCAGAATTTCTCCGACAGCAGGAGAAGGACCAAGAGGCGGAACAGGAGTTGGAGTTTTTCATATTTTCAGAAACCGGAGGAAATTTTCCAGCCCAGCCGGGATCACTGACTCAAGCCTCTTCCTTCTGCCTGTAAGCACCAGAGACTCTGGGAAAGACCATCAGGATGTACAGCCACTCGTGGCAGACGCAGCGTAGTGGATTAACTACACGACAGACATCCGTGCAGCCTGTGGTACGGAGGAGGAATTGGATGAAGTGAAGAAGTGGAAAACTGAGCTCTTTATGAACTGAAGCAGAACTTATTCTGTTGAGGACACGTTGAAGGACTTGGAGATGATTTTTGGAAAGGGTACCTCTTCCCATCCTGACCTTCTCTTTGCTTCTTTTTAAAAATACTCTGGATTACCTGCACTTCCCCTACTGAGCAGCTCTTCTTTTCCTGCAGGGCACTCATCCTGTCTGCCCACCTCTTCCCTGCCCCACCTGGAGCTTGTTCCATTTAGTTACTATGGCGCCCACGCCTCCTCCCTCTCATCCTCCCTCTGCCCCCCCAGCTTCTTACAAACCTCTGTGAAATCAAGTGGAACCTCAATGATTGCGATCAGAGCAAAAAGGACCCCTGTGCCCTGACTACTGAGCACCCCCCCCCCCCCCCCCCCGCTCTGTTCTTGGCGACTGTGCCGGCGTATCAAATGTGCAAATAATGGAGAACGCTGTCATCTCAGAAATGAAACGCAAAGTCGAGCTGTATCATTCATCTGTTTGTTGACTATGAGCAGAAACTAGATGATGGATTGGAAAGAGCTGTAAGTACATCATTGCAGGCAGCATGGTCTCACTGGTGCATGCTAAAACAAACACACGCTTCAGTAAGCACGTGCAGTCTGCACACCTTCTGCACAAACTTGAGGGATGTTAGATTTCGGTTTGCAGATTGTGCTGTGAGCAGTCGGAGCAGATCGTGTTGGGAGACGGCTTCATTTGCATGGAGGCTGAGAGGGAACAGGTGGACAAGCTGTTGTGGGCAAAAGGAAATTTGAGCCACTTCTCAACGCCTTTTTTTTCTGATCATAGTTTGGTGAGGCATGGAGAGAAGAAGGGAGGGGCAGGGAGGGAAAGATGCAAGCCATTCATTTCTCTGTGATTATGTGATTATTATGTCTCTCTCACCTGTGCACCAAACGTTGTGCAGCATGAATTAAACTCCAAGCTCAGCTTTCAGGTGGAAATACGCCTCAAGACGGTTACAAATCAATTCAGTGCCTCTTTCTTGCGTGGTGTCTTAGGGTCACTTGATTTACGTCTTCACTGGACGAGAAAAGACAGAATGAGGTGAGAGAGGAAGTGAGAGACAGGCATGAGGAGAGGGTAGATTTGTCTTGAATGAATATGCCGCAGATATGACGTCCTCACACGCCCGCTGCCACACACAGCCACGTGGACTCTGGCGTCTCCTTTCTTGTTCTCTGTCTCACATCCATCTATTGCATCTCATTTTTTTCCAGTCACACGATCTGTCTCGCATGCTATCTCACATAGGCAGCTCCCCGGGGAGAGCCTTCTCCTGTAGCCTTCTTGGATGCAATAATTATTCCATCAGCCAGCCGTGTGTTCCATGATTGTGCTCGCAGGCTTGTCGCTGTAGGGGGTGCACGGTGAAGAGGGGAGTACAGACGAGGGTTAGGTTGTGAAGGACTCCAGGGAGAGACGAAAGGAAGTGTGGTTGGGGTTTTTGGCAGCAGCCCACCCAGTCCTGCCCTAAGGAGTCCATAACAGGACTAATGAGCTGAGATTGGCCTTTGAGGAATCTCCTTCTCACCTGAATGCATGTGGATCTGTCTTCTCTTTTTCAGATGCACTTTTACCTCCTAAATCCCTTGCTCTGCAGATTTATTACCCCTCGATTCCAGTCTTCTTTATGCCTGCAAAAGCCCTTCGCTCCTTCATGTTAACAACCACCTCTTTGTCCTCCTTGGATTTCTCAGAAATCTCACCGCTTGAGTGAAAACCACTTGAGTACATTTGGGGTATTACTTTTCTTGCTGACCTTGAATTGTTGGCTGAGGTTCGTTAGCTGATCCAGGGCAATGCCGCACCTGAAACCTCTCCTTAGGTTTGGCCAGATTCCCTGCAGGCCAAGCAGAGAGATCGGTGTTGTGGTTGGACTTTTAGGACGGAAGTGCAAAGCCCGGACGCACATGGCATCGTGATCTCTGCTTAGAAATGATTCCAAGAGAAAAATACGAAGGGGTGAGGGAGCTGTCAAATGAAAGCAGCAGGTTCCGGTTGGTGCCCAACACACCATGTGTCTGTTACCTCCTAAAAGACGAGGTTTGAAACAGGGATCACTGGTGTATCACTGGACTGTCCACTACAGTTTTGTCACTGTTGATCATGAAAAATGACTAAATTTGCCATCTTTCTTCTATGATGACCTAGATCCTGGCAGGCTAGAACCACTGACTGGTGGTCATTCGTCTCCTGGAGTTTCCATTTGTAGCTGGAGTCGATTCTTCTTGGTGCAAGAGTTTGACTTGGGATTTGGAATAAAAGTATTTTTAGAGTGGAGAATGGACGGGAGGGGTAACTTATGATTGCTCTTTCACCGACTTTGTTTGGTTTGGCAAGCTAAGATCAAACTATTCACCTTATAGAGTTCGGGATTCAGCACGACACATCAGTGAAAAGAAATTGTTTCCTTATGTTTCAACTCATGGTTCTCAAAGCATGGCTTCCCTTCAAAGGTGTTCTTTTTTATATTTTTTAGGGCAGCTCAGAAGCTGAACCTTTCCTCCAAACGGAAGAAACACCAGCCCTCGCCGCTTCATCCACAGGAGCCCTCCATCTACCCCACCAATTTCAGCGGCATCCTGCAGGTCTCATCGCCCCCCGCCCCACCATGCCTGCTCCGAGCTGTGTCCAAAGTGAAAGAGAACCCCGGGATGGGAAAGGTGAGAGACACATCTTATGTCTACACGCTGCATGCCATATACACAAACACAGCTCATACAAGTGGTAACTCCCTGCCTGACACACAGACCCGTTTGTTTGAAGGGGTGCGATGCAGAGTGGCGACAGCCTGGTCCACAGGCAGCGTGCCGTCTGGTCCAGTCCATGCAGATGTAGTCAGATAAGCCTGCTGGAATGTCATGAATTCACTCTTGTTTGTGAGATGAGCATTCCTCCCTCAACACTGAAAGCGAGCAAAAGCTGTAATTCGCAAATCCGTGGTGGCGTTAACAGCAGGATTTTCTGAATCCATTCCTGGTGTGGCGCGCTGTGATGAAAGTCAGGATGGCAGCGATAGGACAGTCATTACACAAAGCTGTATAAACACATCGCTCTTCCTTTGTGGTTTATTGGGTATTGTTTGTCTGAGCTGGCGTCCTGTATTTATAAAGCAGAAGTCCCCGAACAAGATTAGATCCCACCTGGATAGGAAATGCTCGCTTCTGTTGCCAGGTATCCAGACGGTTGAATTTCTGCCACACATTGTAAATCTCCTCCTGACACACGGACTTCATAAAAATCCTGTGTTATTAGCAATCCTCTTCAAGCCCATGCATGATAGGTAATGTACATCTGTGCTGCTTAAGAGGCTGCGTGGGGTTTATGAGATTTTATGATATTGTTCCAAGTCTATCAGGCCAGATTTACAGTTTCTTTTTACTGTTGAGCAAACACATCAGTGTGGTGTCTGTGTTCCTTTGGCCCTGTCTTAAAGAGCACGCTCACTGAGAATCCACTTCCTACTTGTTCTTTTTGAAATACGATTTGTCACTTTGAGTTTAACATGCAGACTAAATGTGAAAACAGTCTTCTACCCCTATTTCCTGCATTAGCTGCCAATAGAAAATAGACAGGGAAACACTCGGATTAGAAAAGCTGGTCAATTACATGTTACAGTGTAAAATTAGCATTCATGGACTCACCCATCTTGGCTCGTGACGGGGAAGGCTGTTGTTGATTTAGTGTCCAGGAAAGAGCAGAGAACATCTCGACTAGTAGAAGCTAACCGTTAGCATTAGCAACTCCACAACATGGCAGAACTCCTTCAGGCTTGTTGTGTTATTTGTGGAGATAAAACATCAGCGTCATTCGTAGAGTTGTGTTACTGTTAGCCAATCAGAGGCAAGATGTCTAAATATCAGGAAATATTAACGAGTAAAGGCCACTGCACACTGAAAGCATCAGCGGCGCGGAACGGCAGCGGAACGTCGCCGCTTCAAATAGAATCCATTATAGTCTATGGGGTGTCACAAACCAGCCGCGACGCGGCAATTTCCAGACGCGTCCCAGAAGCGGAACGCCGCGCCGCTAAAGATAGGATCGGGTTCTATTTTTGCCGCGTGCCGCTTCTGGGATGCGTCAATTTCCGCAGTTAACATGGGGCCAGACAGGAAATCACACTCGGTTTCAGTGTAAAATGCCCGGTAATTTTCAAAATAAAAGTCTGTTACAGCGATGCGGTTTCATATCTATGTAGATTACGTCTATACGTGTGACCTCACGGCTTATTTACTACCGCATCGTTCGAGAAGTGCAGCGGTGTGTTTTTCATGGCTTTAATCCTGGCAGTGGTGAGTAAAAACATTATATATGACATCAAACAGCGATATCAAACATGATTTCCTTCTTTTTGGTTTAATGGCGGACATCATAAACAAACCGTGACCTTTGAAGTCTCGAGGGATCTTGTGATCTCGCGAGTCGAGCGAGGAGCGCTGCGGTGAAGCCGCTTCGCTGCTGACTCTCCCGGTGTGCACTGGAGTGCCGCGATTGTCGCGAGTAAACCATTCCGCTGCCGTTCCGCGCCGCTGATGCTTTCAGTGTGCAGCAGGCGTAATACGTCTTTTTTACTTGCTGCTGCACTGCATGTAGTACTGGAGTGTTCCACTAGGGGGCACAGTAGAGAACTCAGACCGGATAAAGTCCCGGGTTTGTGGGTACAGCCACAGACATCATATACTGGACTGGCGCTGCCTATTGGAGCTGCCGTAGTGGCCGGTCACCATCTTGGATGGGTCTCCATTTGCCCCCAGTGCATTTATTTCTACTGAGGAAGGTGCTTACTCAACTAAAAAACACATTTTATTATGCTTTTTCACAAAATCAGACATGTGGTATGGCATGATAGTTAAAATATAAATATGATCATTTCAATTTTCAATTCAATTCAATTGAAATAAAATAAAATAAAATAAATGAAAATATAAAATCCCAACAGGTAGGCTAGAAAACTCCCAGAAAAGTACCACGTGTAGGGATGGGTACCGGAACCGGTACTTTTTAAGGCACCGACCGAATTCCGTCGAACCGACCGAGTACCGTTTCACGTGACAAGAAACGGTGCCTTGTTTCGGTACCTGACCTAACGAGAACTTGCGAGACAGCAATTTGCCAAAATAGACAGCAGCGCCGGTGTTATGTCGATATGTGTTCCCCCCTCGAGAAGTGTTTCACTGGTGATTGAGCGGAAAGTCGCTAGTCGCTGCAGGCAAGCTGTAAACAGAGCAAGCAGCATGGCACAGAGGAAGAGCTCTAAAGTTTGGGTCCACTTTACTAAATGGGATGGCTATCTGGGTGATGAAGAAACCAGCAACAATGATATAAGTGAGGCATCATTGTCTTAATCTTCTCCAGCAGGTAAATAAACTGTTTAACATAACTTTATCTTGATATTTTAGCTCCTGTTCCGCTAATGGTGCGTTCGCTTTCTCCTCGGAACTTGGAAATTTCGACTAGGAGAATGCGAACGCGCTATAAAGTTTGGTTTCACTTCACTAAATGCAGTGGGTGATTGGGTGATGATGAAACCAGCGACAACTATCTAAGTGAGGCATCATCATCTTAATCTGCTCCAGCAGCAAAATAAACGTTTATGTTTAAGATAGTGTTAGCTTGATATTTTAGCTATCATTAACATTGCTATCAGCTAATGGTGCGTTCACTTCCTCCTCGGAAATTCCGACTTCCGAGTAGGAAAAATCAACTGTTTGAAAAAGAACGGCAAAATGAATGAAGATACACAGTAAATTTAGTTCACAGCAGTTTCTAATACTACAAGGACGCACCATCACACAATTTGTCCAGAGGGGAAAGGAGAGGAATAGGAGCACATGGAGCTGGGTTTTAGTTTCTGCATCATTTAGAAACAGTTGTGGTTAAAGGTTTTCATATTGAAGAATTTTGTACAACACTACGATGACAAAATACAAACAGTTGTATGTTATTTATTGTGATGTTTATCAAATATGGTTATATATTGAGAAAAAATAATTTTTTAATCAAAAATGAGATTTAAATAATTATTAAACACTCAAAAGTATCGAAAATAGGTACCGTGAAGTACCGGTATCGATTCATAGGTACCGGGAATTGGTACCGTATCGATTCAAATGTCAAAGGTACCCATCCCTAACCACGTGATCTGTTTTCAATGGTTGTGGCAATCGTAGGATGTAGAAAAAACAGGCATAGTTGCTCACCCTGCGTTGACTCCTGTTGGGTTTGGAGAGTGAGGGACCCATCCAATATGGCGGCTACGCTGTTACACTCTACAGCGTCCAATGGGGCGTCTATGTATTCATGTGTATGGGTACAACTAAAACAAATATGGCGTCAATAGAAAAGATCAGTAACTGGTTAATTTTGAGATCATGGCAGCAGAAAAGACAGCAGCAGTATCGTAGATAGTACGAAAGACCTCTAAACCAGATATGGAGTCACCATGGTGAGTGTGTCTCGCTCGTTTTGTCAACTCCACCTACTGGTTACTCGTATATTGCAGTGTGCATATGCGTCGCATTAATTTCGAGGGACGCAAACGAATGACGCTTCAAATCAACACAAGTTGCGTGTGGCAGCCATTTTAAATGTCGTAAAAAGCAAGTACATTCCAGGTCTAGCTTCTACTTCCTGAAACAGGAGTGCCAGAGTTTTTTCTCACAAGGCATTCAATCATTTCTACTAGAGACTACAGCAATGTGTTGATAAAATGAGTGAACTTGGTCTTTAACATTAAAATAACATCGCCCCCATAAATGAGACTTTTCACACATGTTTTATATCAGCACAACTGGGATTTGAGGGAAAGTCTTGCTTCCATCAGGAAGTTCACTTCCACTTCTCAACTTTTCACCTGGAGACAGTTCCTTATGGTATAGACTGTTGAGTGTAAGAAGTAATGCCAACCCACACTAATGGATGTTGAGTGGGATCAAGGGACAGCAGCACAGAAACCATTAGTGACATCCAGCATGTGAAAACACGGCGGTGACCTCCAATGTCTGCTCTCCACTGGTACTATGTTTTCTGTTTTTAGAGAGATGGTCAGCAGCCATATGTGGAAACAGAGAAAACATGATTTACTTTGCATTTGTTTAGTCACACAGCAGTCCCTTACGGTCTACGGAGGGTTTACACTTGGCTAAAGTCAAGAAAACCCACTCAATGTAAGGAAGGGATTTTGTGTCTCATTGTCTCGCAGTCTTGTAGCCTACATTTGTAAGAATATTTATACGCCAGTTAGTGGGAGAATGCGCCTATTGTGTGGGCGTGGAGAGTCCTCAGGCTGGGCAAAACAGTCTTGTGTCAAAACAGAAAAGAGTCAGCAGCGTTATAATGGTTTTATTTCAGCGCCTAAGAGGCAGCGGAGGTACTTTTCCAGGCAGCATTGAAACGGCTCAGGATTGAGTTGCTTGTCACACATGCTGCAGCATACAGAAACCGTTCAGGTAATGCAATGCTAGGCGTAACACTAAACACTCCAGGAGATGACAGGAACTCGAAAGACTGCTAAAGATATCCCGAGAGCTGTTTCTGTCGCCTGTCAGTCACAGATGTGTTCTCACACCGCCTTTAGAGCAACACGAGTGGGAAATATCTGACCATCAGATTGGAAAGCGGTGTACAGCTGTCAGAATTTTAAAGGAAGGGTGTTGTGAAGTGGTGTTGTATAGGCAGACATGCTGGAGAAAACCCCACATGGTGCATCTCTGCAGCAGGAATGAAACTGAACACTGTAGAATGTCTTTGGTGTTCTTTGCAAGAAGTGCAAAGGTATAAAACTGGCAGATTAACTCTACTTCTGTGGCCGTAGCGCTGACACCAGTCCTGTTAGAGCTCAGCTGCACTCTTAATGAGAAAAGCTGTCAGTAATTTTTGTGACCTGTGGAATGTGTTGATGCTGTGAGCTCACGTCATAAATGTCAAGCACCAGAATGCAACTGGGTGCAAGTCTGGTAATGTAGGAGAAGGACGAGAAAGGGAGGAGAGAGAGCTGGTGGAATAATAGTGAGGGTGGGGTGGGGGCATATGGTTCTGCCGTCCCATGCTGGTGAGCTGCTTGCAGTGCAGAAAAACAGCCTGGAGTGGGATAATCCCTCAGCAGGACGCTCCGTACGCATCCATTTCCTGCATTCTCAATACTCACCTTGCTGCCTTTTACTAACACCATTAAGCAATGTGTTGACCCATTGAGTGTGCCAGTCAATGTGAGGCTGAGTGTTTCCATGGTAACCTTGAATGTACATCAGCTCTGAAAAGTGGACGTGATGTCAATGCATAATAGAACTTATGCCCAGAATGTCTACCATGTTTCTTATTTCCTTTGTTCTTAGTGCTGAACCAGAGAAGACCTCTGCTGAGTCCTTTTCTGTTTTTTTTTTTTCATCGCCTCTTCTTGCTTATCCCACCAGGTGAAAGTGATGATGCGGATTTGTCCAGCTCTGGAGGCTTCGGACTCCTCCGAGTTCCAGTCCTTCCTAAAAGTGGACAGCAGGAAGAAGCAGCTCACCCTTTACGACCCTGCATCCAGCCCCCACTCCAGCTCAGGGCACAGGAGGTCCGCCACTGTGGCTGTCCCAAAGATATTCGCCTTTGATGCTGTTTTCACCCAGGATGCCTCACAAGTAAGGACAAGTGCACGTGTGTGCGTTGAATCCAGCCACTCAAGGACAAAGGGACACCTCCATGACCATAGGGGCTTAGAGAAAAATGCTGGTCTTGGGTCAGGGGGGCGTTCTTACCCATGTGGGTCTAACAGCTGGGCCTTTTAAGCCATCTGAGGAATGATTTGAATCCATTCCACTCATATCTAACCTCTCCTTACAAAGAGCAGCTATATGTAACACCCACAGAGACAGAACAGCTAGTCTGTTCATGTCAGATCCAGGCTCATAAATGTTTTTAAAATCTGAGGTCAAACTTTTTCCAGCTCTAAATAGTCCAAGAGACTCTAAGGCTGTAATGAAGGGGTGGTATTTCCATAACAGACACAACATCAAATGTTCGATCATAGCCTGAGATGCTGAAGGCTAAATGTTTCTGCCTTAGATGTGAAGCCACGTAGCTAGATTGTACCTCTGGGACAGCTCTGCTGGTAGCAAAGAGTTACGGCAAGCTGTTCTGCTGTTAGAGGTCTTGTTTGTTGCACGAGGCATGGTGAGGGGTCCCTGCTGCAGAAGCCCTCCCCCTGTGGACCCATGCTGAAACTGATTGCAGAGACGAGCCGCACATTACAACGTTCACAAGAGTGATGAAAAACCCCCAAATCATTATCTGTGTAGCCAGTCCAAAATACCTCTTGTTCATTTTGGATTCATTGTTTTCTATCCGCTTGTCATACAGCGTTTCATCGATGTGTCTGCACTAGAAATCGATGGGGGTTTGTCTCTTTCTGTGTCTCACAGGCTGAGGTGTGCTCAGGGACAGTAGCTGAGGTCATCCAGTCGGTGGTGAACGGTGCAGACGGCTGCATCTTCTGCTTCGGTCAAGTCAAGCTCGGTAAGCTCGTCCACCGGCAACAGATTAGACGTGTGCCTTTGTTAGTCAAAGAAAAACTCTCATTGCTCTTTGTTAGCTACACTTGATGTCCACAATTGGCTTAGCGGTGCACTGGGGCGAGTCGAGGAATGAGAGATTGGAGGAGAAGGAATGGTTGGCGTGTTTGGGGAGGGGTTGAGGGCTAAAATGCTGCATCCACGCTTCAGGGCTCAGTCTTTAATTAAAATCTTAGTAATTGGTCTTGCCTGCACTCCCAGGCTGAAGAGCCTGTTTTCCTCCTGCTGCTGTTAGCTATAATTCTCCACTGAATGACTGCTCCTGGAATAAGTCCTTGGATCAACATTTGATTTTTACTTAGGCTGAATATTACATCAGGCTCCCCACATCAGACCGTACTTTCCACCAAGTGTCTGTTTCTCTGAGGAATCAGTGCCCATTTCAATTATTTCAAAGGAAGAAGAATTCATTTTAGCTGGAATATATGGAGTATGTTTCCATTATCCTCTCACTGTCTCGTTCCAACATCGCCAGGCAAAACGTACACCATGATTGGTAAAGACAGCTCCACTCAGAGCCTCGGCATTGTGCCCTGTGCCATTTCCTGGCTCTTCAAGCTCATCAACGAGCGCAAGGAGAAGACGGGCACGCGCTTCTCGATCCGTGTTTCTGCAGTGGAAATCTTTGGAAAAGATGAAGAGCTGAAAGACCTTCTGTCTGAGGTGTCGACCGGCAGCCAGCAGGAAGGCCAGTCCCCGGGAATCCATCTGAGAGAGGATCCCCTCTGTGGCACTCAGGTGAGCAGCGTTCCATCTCTCCGCTCCCTTTCTTTGTCCACGGATCCTTTCATGGGTTAAAGTATTAGTCTGTCTCAGTATTGATTTTTGTCTGTCTATGATCTACCTCTTTCCCCCTTCAAAGATGTTTAAACTTTGGTGTGAGTGCATGTGTGTAATCTTTTTTTGTTATCTCCAGGTTGGTCTTGCACTATCCTACCTGCTTCAGAATCCCATGATTTATATTTCAGCCAAATCCATCTATGTTATCGATAGCTTTCTTTCTTCTGTCGTGTATTGACTCTCCCGTCAGAGCATCTATTATGCATGAATCACGGTTGGCCCTCTATGGCACAATAGAATTATTATTGGGGGATGGTGCACGCTGCAGGTTTGTAGGCACTCACAGGTGTTGCTGACAGATGTTGTTTTTGGGGATAACTGTGGACTCTGACTTCAAAGGACACTCACTTCTGTGAAGCTTCTCTTCCTTTCGGCAGCTCCATGTTTGCCTCTTTATGATCCTTCCTGCCTTTTCTCTCCTCTAGCCACTCTTTTATTTTTCTGCCGTACCACTACCCTTATCACTCCTGCTTTGCCTCTTCTAATCCTCTTCCCTCTGTGTGCATATCTTCTGGTTTAATTGCCCCAGAGATACATTCTAATGGGCAAGAAATGTATGCCGGGGTCCAATTAACTGACTCCTCTCTCTTCTCAAGCCCTGCTCACCCTAAGGCTGCACTGTTTTCCCTTCCTGAACACAGCTCCAGAATCAGAGCGAGCTTCGAGCCCCTACTGCTGAAAAAGCCGCCTTCTTCCTGGATGCAGCCCTGGCTGCTCGCAGCACCAGCAGACCCAACGTGGACGAGGACGAGAGGCGGAACTCCCACATGTTGTTCACGCTGCACGTTTACCAGTATTGCATGGAGAAGAGCGGCAAAGGCGGAAGTTAGTATTACTGGATTGTTCTGTGGTTGAGAATCTACAAGTTGTCATTTGAAGTAGAAATGATCACTTTAATATTAGGGGTGGGAATTTAATTAATTAATTATGATTAATTCATGCGTTAATTAAAATTAATGCATTTAACCCTTTGGGCCCGAGGGTCCCCCAATTGGGGGATGTTGAAGTTTAGCAGCAAAATGCATGCCCTAAATATCAATGAGTATCGTCAAGCTGCACCTCTAAAAAACTTCAGAACCTTGGCTACAAGACCATATAAACCTTTTTAACGTGCTCCAAACAAAACTAAAACTACAATCAAAAGAGTTATCGGAAATCCCTCTTCATGACCCATAACCCTCACCCTCTGATGCATTATTTTTAATTAAAAAAATTGCTTTGGGGCTAATTTTCTTGAACGATTAAAATGCGATTAATCAAGATTAATTAATCACAAAGCCTCTAATTAATTAGATGAATTTGTTTAATCGAGTCCCACCCCACTTTAGATATAGTTTACTGAAATTCTGTTTGCACAGTTAGCAACATTTTCTCAGTCTAGTTTTAACAAAATGCTAGTTCCTGCTTGGACATCTGAGCTTCCATAGCAGCTTTTCTCTGCTCTATTAAGTGTGCTGTTTTGTTAGGGCTAGGGTTGTTAAACAGCTCAACTCTGCCACCCAATGATGAGAACTGGTAATTGCAGTCTCCTAAAAATGTGATCTCTGGAAATCTCAGGCCCTATACACACGCAGCTGAGTTTCCCATAAAACAAAGATATTTTTTAAAGGTTTGACTGATCATCCACATGAAAGTGAAGACATACGGGACCAAAAGTGATAAGCATTTGCTTACGGACGTAAATAATCGGGGTTTTAGATTTTGCAACATCACTGCCCGCGACAAAAATACTCCATCATCACATGTGCGACCTGTATTTACACTCGTTTTATTTTGACCATCTCAGTTACTGCTCTATGTAGAAGACCACAGGTGAAGGATGGTGTTAATGAAGGTTATTTACCGCCACCTAGTTTTTTTTACGTCCAAAGAACGTGTTTTGGCAAAGATGCAGACGATTTGGGGAACTGCTGCCACCTACAGTCTTCTCATGTCTATGAATAATGTACAGGGGAGGATATTTGGTTTTATAAACCCCGCTACGTGTGTACATGTCCTTAGACTTTACATAATCATAAACCTTCTGCTATTCAACATTAGTGCTCTAAGACATATATTAATTGAAATGACTAAATAAGACTAGAAAACAAAGGTCATCACAAATAAATAAAAAATGATTCTGCTCTTAGCATCTCCAGATGCTCTTATTTTGGCGAGCATCAGTTGTTGCTTTTATCTTAAGAGGAAAAATGAATGCACCTGTAATTTCCTCTCTGTGAGTAATCTTGATAAATTCTTAGAATTTTAACGTTGACCAAAATAATCAAAATCATGATTTTTTTCCCATCATTGATTGTTTTTGTAGCACAAGTTCACTAAATAGTTTAATTTGGTCTCTTTTAGGCAGCAAATATTTAAAATGCATATGCAAATTAGGGTTTAAATCATCAAGATGAATCTTTTTGTTTGTGGTGGATTTGTTTTCTACACGTTAAACAAAAGAAAAGTCTGTTAATGAGCGTTACACGTCTGGTGGGAGCTGAGCAGTCTGGCTGCAGTTTGAATCACCTCAGTGTGATAATCTTACTCATAAATAAAGCAGACAGCTCACACTGAGCTGTGCCACTCTCGTCATCATCCCACTGTTTGTGAGGAAGTACAGTCAGAGTGGGAGTGTCTGCATTGTTCTCACCTGGTTCTTCTTCAGTGTCAGGTGGACGGAGCAGGCTGCACCTCATTGACCTGGGGAGCTGTGAAAAGGTCCTGAGTAAAAGCAGAGACGGCGGCGGAGGCTTGTGTCTTTCCCTCAACGCACTGGGAAACGTCATAATGGCTTTGGCAAATGGGGCGAAACACGTACCATATAAGTAAGAAAACCAACATTTATTTACTTTTTCTTCTGTGCTTTTGCCTCTAAAGCTTTTATGCGTGCCTGTTTATTTAGTCTGCTTAATTAGCCTCAGATAGCAGCTTCCATGAGAACATTTTATAGTTTTCAAATACAAAAAGGATAAATCGTTGGGGTGTTTTCAGCTCTGAATAATTGGGACAGCTTTTCCTAAAGTCAGCTATCATTATTGTTGTTTTACAGTATTTCTGTGTGTTGTTCGCTAAAAGCAGTGTTAATGCACCCTTCAGGGACAGCAAGCTGACGATGCTGTTGAGGGAGTCCCTCGGAAACATCAACTGCAGAACCACCATGATTGCCCACATTTCCGACTCCCCGGCCAACTACGCCGATTCACTCACCACCATCCAGCTGGCCTCCCGTATCCACCGCATGAGGAAGAAGAAAACAAAGGTACATTCTGTTTACCACTGATAAAGCCGTAGAAATGGTGGATTTTACAATTTTATGCAGGTATTTTTAACCTATTATAACAAATTGTAATTTATTCATGCAGAATAATTATTTTTTATTTGTGGACTATTATGCTTGCATGCACCCTAACTGATGCTACTGTGATTTAAGTCTGTACATTTTTGTTCCTCCTGTGATTTTGGAGCTATTAGGTGAACAAATGATGCTGAAAATGAATTATTATTAGCGCGGTAATTGAGAACTAGTTTTTCTCAGCTCCTCAACACATAATCATGAAATCAATACTGCAGCCTAAGAACGGGTGCGCTGCAGTCCTTTGGATTAGAGAAATATATGCTCCAGATAATTAGGTGCAATGGCAGCTTGTATTTATTTGGTATTGGTCCCAGTGATGAGTATTATGCTGTTGTGATACAGCAATTTATATTACTGACATTAATTTCCGTGTGACTATTGATGTGTCCTTTTAACCTTTAGATAAAAATGGACTATTAACATAATGAAAAATTGTTTTAGAATAAATTCTTCATTGTAAAATGATTCTACTATAAATTAAAATAGTCAAAGGTTACATTTAATGGGAGGATGGTCACATGAATATTGTTAAGAGATAAAGCCTCATTACAGTCATTAGTTACAGCGTGCTACATTTACCGATCAGTGGTAAAAGCGGTAATTACAGGACGCCAATGACGCTCCAGGATGGTGACTGTTGGGTCTATCTATGCAACAAACATGAAAAATCTGGAACTCTGTATTCACGCTGATAACCGTACAGTTCATATATATCAACAAAAAATGGTTTTTCAACTGGTTCAATAACTTTAGAGCATTTTTAGGATTTACTATATTAGGGTTGGGAGTGCAAACAAAGAGAAGATGATTGTTTTATCAACTATTATTGCATGGGAGAGACGTCAAATAAAGGGAAACACCAGACATAATCCACCTATCTCATTTCTCAATGCAAAGACTTTAAAGACCAAGTTCACTGAAAAACTATTTTTTTCTTGTTATTTTTTAATTATAATCAGTCACTCTGAGTTTAACATGCAGGCTGAACATGAAAATAGTCTTCTACCCCTATTTCCTGCATTAGCCACAGATAGAAAATAGATGGGGAAACGCTTGGATTAGAAAAGCCAGTCAGTTGCACGTCACATTGAAAATTGGACTCACCCATCTTGGCTCACGACGGGGAGGGTTGTTGTTGATTTAGCAACCAGGAGAGAGCAGACCACGTCTCTGCTAGTAGAAGCTAATCATTAGCATTAGCAACTCCACAACATGGCAGATCTCCTTCAGGCTTGTTTTATTCATGGAGATAAAACATCCACGTTGCAGAGCAAATGGAGGCAGTGGAAGAGTCGTGTTGCTTATAGCCGATCAGAGGCAAGATGTCTGAATATCAGGAAATAAGATTCCAACACCGGCCGTTTTCTGCTCCCCTCAGCTCTGGCTAACGTCTACGTCCTGAAACAGAAGCGCCAGAACTTTTTTCCCACAGAGATTGACTCTCAAAGCATTAATTCATACTAGAAACCACTACAAATGTGTTGAAAAAACAAGTGAATTTGATCTTTAACACTTTTGTTACATATTGATAGAACAGAAGCCACCATCAACATTATTCTAAGATACAGTATTGTTTTGATTAGGATATTTTAAATGCAAAAAACGTACACATCGTCTGATTTTGTCCTTTGTTTTTCTTTTTTAAGTATGCATCCAGTTCGTCTGGAGGGGAGAGTTCCTGTGAGGAAGGGAGGGTTCGGCGGCCGCCTCACCTAAGGCCGTTTCACCCTCGGACCGTAGCCCTGGACCCAGACTTGCCCGCCCTGCTCAGCGACCCAGAATACTCTTCGAGCAGTGAACAGTCTTGTGACACCGTTATTTACGTGGGCCCTGGGGGAGCTGCAATCTCTGATAGGGAGCTGAGTGACAATGAAGGCCCACCTGCCTTTGTTCCAATCATCCCCTCCCTAAACAAGAAAAGGTCTACTAAAGACGGCCCTCTGGACAGAGACCAATTTTTCAAATGCAACACCTTTGCAGAGCTTCAGGAGAGGTTGGACTGTATAGATGGTAGTGAAGAACCCACTGCTTTTGTTGGAGAGGGCAAGAAAAGCCAGGCTAGCCCTAAGACTGACAAATCTAAGGAAAGCCAAGGCTCTAATTCACCAAAGACTGTAGCAAATATTCCCAACAGCCAAGAGGGCATGTCAAACAAACAATTCCCCAAATCTGTCACCACGCCCTGCAGTCCTAATGTTAAATCTAAACTGGACACTGTAATGACACAATGCATACCTGAAGAAAGTGCATCATCAGAAAATGTTCTCAACATTTGCAGAACTAGTGCCGATGGTGAGAAGGCCCTGGTCTGTGAAAACCAGGTTAATACTAATTATCCGGCAACAGCCACTGTGCTAAACTCAGAGCCTGTAGTGCGGGAAAAGGTTTACCCCAACAAGAAGGGCCTGCCAAAGCCGGCACCACCTCCTTTGCAGCAGAAAGAAAATGCAGAGAAGGAAGAACGATCGAGTACCAGAATGCCACCAGTGGGAATGAGCCACCAAGCTGTGAACAGAAGGGACCCTTGCACTTCTCCTTTGTTTAGAGCTCCACTGGAGGTTTGCCAGGTGCGTTCAACTATGAGGGAACGGTGCATGGATCGGGATATCCTTAGAGCTACGGTCACCCTGCAGCAGCCTGTGGAGCTGAATGGAGAAGATGAGTTAGTGTTCACTGTGGTAGAAGAGCTGTCTATTGGCAGTATTGTGGATACAGGTAGGCCATCGAGCATTATAAGCTTTAACAGTGACTGCTCGCTTCAGGCTTTGGCCTCTGGTTCCCGACCTGTCAGCATTATCAGCAGCATCAATGATGAATTTGATGCGTATACGTCAAATATGGGTGGATCTGAGGTTAACGTGGCAGTGGTCACACCTCTTCAAGATGGCGCAATGGGAAGTATCGACAGCAGGGGCTCTTCTATCAGTTCTTGGCTGAGTGAGGTCAGTGTCTGCACACTGGAAAGTGAAGGGGTCCACTCTACAGATGTTTTCATTCCACAAGCCAAACATATGGGACCAGAGGGCACCTTTTATTTCGATCCCTTTGACATGTTTCATTGTGCATCACCCTCAAGAGATCCCAAGAACTCCTTAAATGACAGTGGCTTTAGTTTTTCTGAACAAGACAGTGACAGTACTGCTTCAAGCAAATTATCACTGTCAAAGTGTCCCCCATCACCCGAATCAACAAAAGGATCTCTTAGATTCACATCGAAATTTACTAAAGCCCACTCGTTGAGCTCCTCTCCACCTCCACAGGGCCCCTCCATTGTACACTCCAGTCTGCCCAGGAAGATTAAACCTACCTCATCCATCTCTCACAGTAGTAGCAGCAACAGTAGAGATTCACCAAGGCAAGAGGCTAAACAGGAGGATCCCTGGCAACGCAACAACAACCACTCAGAACCTCAGATTTCTGACTCCAGCAGCACCAGCAGATTTCTACGAAATCCCCCTAGTGGCATAGTTTCCAGCAAAATACCCAACAACAGCAACAGTGTACCTCGTCCACCCAAGGTGCCAGGGTCTACCTCATCCCAGAGAGTGGTCGATGGCTGTGAGAAGTCAGCTACTAAGAACCCACCCAGTAAAATGCCTCAGCTGAGACGAGGCGCCACCACCCTGGGAACAGTGCCTGTCATTCATTCCTCCACAGATCACAAAGGAACCCAAGATAGTTCTGCGTCTACGGCAAGCCTTAAATTCTCCTCTCTGGGGAAAAACAGCAACAGCAAGGCAAACTCACAGAAAGCTAGTAATCTCCCGAAACCTGTCTGTGTCTCTCCACCTCCCCCTCCAGTAAGAAAGTCCAGTCTTGATCACAAGACCAAGATCCTGCTGCCCCAAAGTGCCTTAAAGTCAGCATATGGGGAGGCAGGGAGGACCTCTGGGGCAAGGGTAGCTTTATCAGAGGATGAGCTTGAAGTACATCAGAAAATAGACTCTGCTCATTTCAAAACCTCCAGCCTCAATACAGCTAAAGTAACCTCCAGCTTGAAGGCCAAAGTTTCTAGAGGAGAGTCTGGGCTGCATTACAGCAGTCAGATGTCACTGGAAAAGTGTGAAAGCCTGTCTTTATCGGGTTCCAGAGCTGCGCTTAGTAGGGAGAACAGTGGGGCAAGTCTAGGTAGCAAATCCAACAAATCTATTCCAAGATTTGGTATTCCTAATTCATCCAGCTCCCCAATAGCAACCTTCCAGTCTACTCAAAGTGGTGGAAATATCGTTAAGTCTGGTCCGGTAAAAGCTACTGTAAATCCCAGAGCATTAGGAGCAGCTAATGGAAGTAAAGCACGCTCGCTGTCAGCCAACAGCTCCAAGGGCCTCAGCTCTTCAACTAAATCTTTGGCCCCTCCTGTGGCCAAAAATGCCAATGCCAACCTTCCTCCGTCAGGTCGAACGTCAGCCCCTCGGACTACTGCTCCAGTTACCAACAAGCCTGGGAGAGGCACCATCATGGGCACAAAGCAGGCCATTAGGGCTGCAAACAGCCGCGTCAGTGAACTGGCAACAGGCAACATATCAGGCAAACACGGGAGAGGTTCAGGAGACTCAGACAGTGGGAATGACAGTGGCGTGAATGTGAGTGATGACAAGTTGCCCACAGCCATGCTGCCTTCCCCATATAGTAAAATCACTGCACCGAGGCGGCCTCAGCGATACAGCAGTGGCCATGGCAGCGACAACAGCAGTGTGCTGAGTGGGGAGCTGCCTCCAGCTATGGGACGCACAGCTCTATTCTACCACAGCGGAGGCAGCAGCGGATATGAAAGCATGATCAGAGACAGCGAAGCCACAGGCAGCGCCTCCTCTGCCCACGACTCCATGAGCGAAAGCGGGATGTCGTCGTCAGGCAGAGCAAGGAGCTCCAAATATCCCAAGAAGAGAGCTAATGGTAAGAAAATCTACAAGCAACAGTTCACAGTTCTGTAAGGTTTTGCTGTAATAGACGTGTAAAGGGTGTTTTCCTTGTGTTCCATGACTTGGCCATCTTATGTAATCCCTTGCATCTTTTTATATCGCAACATGGAATTCATTCCTTTCAGAAAACTCCCAATCTTTGCTTGTCTTACAACTGTATGCATGTTTTGTAGGCTTCCAGAGAAGACGGTTGATCCCAGCACCCCTGCCAGACACATCCTCCCTGGGGAAGAAGGTGGGCACAGCAGGCCAGTGGGTGGACTTGCCTCCAATGTCCGGACCTTTGAAAGAGCCCTTTGAGATCAAGGTGTATGAAATCGACGATGTGGAACGACTCCAAAGACGGCGTCAGGAGGAAACCACAGAGGTGAGACCAGACTTGTTCTGTCTGTTTTGCTGAACTTGTTTCTGGTAATGTCACGCCTCTGCGGTGGTCTTGTGACTCCCCACTGCTAAGCCTAGAAAATATTTTGAGAGTGCGGCATTAATCCCATACACGATGAAGATGTGTCACAAGGATTCACGGCATGTTGTGGGAATTTCTTGGATCCATCCTTCCCACTTTCTTTTCTGAGATCGGGACAGGAATAATTTGTCTGAGACCTCTGACCTTCAGACAGCTCAGCGCCAAATCCTGGGGTTAAAATGTTTGTGTCCGGACTCTCAGGGCTTGGTTTTTAGCCAACGTTCCTGCTAAATGCCCAGAGTTCAGACGGCAGTTACTGATGACGGTTAACTGGTTTGGGTATGAGCGATAGCTGAGCTCCGGGGTGGTGAAACTAAGGCATGCATAAAAAAAGATGGTGATGAAAAGATTGACTCTGATGAATTAAAATTTCACAAACGTTCTCACCACCAGCACTCACCACCGATTACCCCCCACTGCTTTCATTTTTCGATCTTAGAGATTTTATAAAAAATGCATCAAATTAGCCAGAATTTCTCCAAGTTTATATAAAAAGTCATCATAGCCTGAGCAAGACATAATGAATTTTGACTGAGACTTGGCTTTCCTCTCAGTGATGATGTTAAAATCCTGTTTGCACAGTTTATGTGTAATACATTAATCACCTGCTGATTAAAGTACTGCACTAGAAACTGCATGATGACTTGTTTTTCCCTTTTCTATCTCCAGCAGCCATTCCAGGATGTTGACAAGGTGAGCTGATTATTCATAATTTTGACCTATAATTAAAATAATTGTTTGCAAATGGTTACTTTAGGTGCAATGTACAGTAGGTTTTCTGGTCTATGAGGCTTCTTGTTAAAACTGCTAATTAATCAACGAGACCTCCTGCTGTTTCAGGGTCTGCTGTACTTTAATAGTAAGTTGAAGATTCTGGAGAGACGGCAACAGCAAGTGAGGGAACTGAGGGCGAAGCATCAAGTGTTGTTAGAGGAGCTGGAGGACACGAAGGCCCGGCTAATGATGGATCCCAATAAGTGGATTGGAGAGTGTAAGCAGAAGTCGCTTTTTTTACAACTTTGAAACAAGATTTTTGCAAATTTAATAATAAAATGTGATCATTTCAACAGTTGAGGTGGATCCGATTTTGGACAAAGAGTCTCCGGAGTACCTGGAGGCGTTGGCACAGGCCACAGAGGAGCTGGAGTTTTGCGTCAACTTGTGCAAGTCCCACGTCATGATGGTGACTTGTTTCGACATCAGCATGCCATCGGCGTGCGGCCCTCCGGAGGGATTGCGCGAAGTTGAAGTCTGAGGACAACAGAAAGTCGAGGAGGGAAAGGAAGAGGATGTGAGAAGAGACGAAGGGAGAAGAAATGTAGCAGTTTGTGGATATCACTGGAGCGGAGAACAGCCGAGAACGAGACGCGGATGCGAGTGGAGCTTTACTTAAAAACAGAAAAACATCACTGTTGGGCTACAGTGCCTCGTTGTCTCTAGGACATAGCAGAGAAAAGAAGCGTGAGCACAGATGCTGTCGTCATGGCAGCGCCGTGGCTATCACTTACTCAAAAGTCAATGAAAAACACCTGGAAGTGCCTTTCTTACGGTTTAGTTTGAGTCGTTATTTTTCTTACTGTGCAGGCATAACCTGATGCTTTTAAAACAAATATTTTATACTGCCTTGTATATTGTATTTAAATGAATGTGTGGTGTGTACATTTATTCATTTGAGGGAGAACAAAAATAAAGAAAAAAAGAATTAGCAATAAGCTAATGTCGTTGCGCTCCCAGACTTTGCCTTTTCTCTTGTTTCAAACCTCAAACAGCATTTTACCCATGTCCACTCAGCCTCTTGCGCCTTAAGTTACATCTCTGGTTACGTCGTTTGTTCGATTTTTGAAACTGGACTTTTTTATTTCATCAATATGCATTTACTGTTAACGTTCTTCTCCTGCTAGCTGGCCTGTAAAAGTTTGCAGGGTGGAATGAAAATGTTTCCCTCCAGTTGCCTTGATCAGAATGTGTCTCTGTGGATGAGTTAAGGTGGAGGAGAAGGGATGTTTAAGGATACGGTTGCCCCCGGTTACATCTCACCGGAAACGAGAGGTGAAGCCAAAACAATCAGCGGGGCAGTGTGATGGATTATTTATGATTCAGCCATTCTTTCTGGTGCCTCAGTAAGTGGTCATGCAAACCTGAGAGACTTTTTTATTTTTTATTTACCTGTGACAAACGTTTGATGAATGGTTAAAATTAAAGGGGTGAACATAAGGGAACAGACGAGATCCGCCAGTACTTTCCTCTAGTGCTGCCAAACCTCCGTTCTATGCATTCCAGTACATTTTTACAGCAGCTCCTTAAATAATAACTAATTTAAGGTCTAAATACAAGCTTCTTTTATCCCCAACTTGGACAGTCAACATTGATTTTGCATCCTAAAGATTAGTTCTTCATGAAAGGACGTAGAAAAAAACAGAAGACAGTGATTGTGACATCGTTCAGCAGAATCAATCAGGATCTCAGCTTTGAAGCTGCTAGAATGTGCCGATAAATCAAACAGCTGACACAGAGAGAACAAAGACGACTGGTGGAAATGAAAATAAACCAACGACCGGCTATGATCTGTCTCACGTTGTTCTGTTTCTATTTCTACGACGGGTTTTGTTTTGTAATTTCTTTCCACAAAGGTGTTCTCTCTCAGGCCCTCTCTGACGATGCTGCATGAGATTTTTTAATCATTTTTATGGATGATTTCTACTCCCATTTCTACCATTCTAATTTTTTACAATAATTTAAGTTTTCACTGACGTAGGCTCATAAACTGAATGATTATTACCAAACCGAGACCTTTTTTTCCAAGAAATGATTCTATGTAAGGTCATGTTTCATATCAAAACACATATTTTTTAATACCTTTGTTTTTTGTATAGGATTTTCAAACCTTGTGTAAAAATGTACAATATGGCAGCTTGTGTTTTCTTTTACAGTACCTGTGAATAAAATGTTTCTTCTTACTGGTGATTCAACGTTTGGCGTTTTTAACATTGATAATTATAGACGTGTTTTATCTTTTATTAAACATAGCTAAGAATAAAAGGGTTTAATGCAAATCACAGTCAACCAAGAAGGAACCCTGCTGACTGGATTACAGAATGATGACTATTCTCACTCCAAATACTCAAAAATAACAGTTTTCACTAATTACTACTGAAATTAACAGCAGAATTCTACTTGAATAGCTGAGTGCAGCAGTATATATATATATATGTGTGTGTGTGTGTATATATATACTGTATGTGTATATATATACTGTATGTATATATATACAGTACATATATATACATACAGTATATATACATACAGTATATATA
Source organism: Aphyosemion australe (assembly GCA_006937985.1). Lineage (NCBI taxonomy): Eukaryota > Metazoa > Chordata > Actinopteri > Cyprinodontiformes > Nothobranchiidae > Aphyosemion > Aphyosemion australe. Next base: position 1,462,486 of record SSNS01000003.1, on the reverse strand, counting down.
TACATATATACACAGTATATATATATATAAATACACATATACACAGTGTATATATATATACATTTATATACACAGTATATATATCCATCCATCCATTTTCTCCCGCTTATCCGGAGTCGGGTCGCGGGGGCAGCAGCCTAAGGAGGGAAGCCCAGACCTCCCTCTCCCCAGCCACTTGGGCCAGCTCCTCCGGGGGAATCCCAAGGCGTTCCCAGGCCAGCCGAGAGACATAATCTCTCCAGCGTGTCCTGGGTCTTCCTTTGGGTCTCCTCCCGGTTGGACGTGCCCGGAAAACCTCACCAGGGAGGCGTCCAGGAGGCATCCTAATCAGATGCCCGAGCCACCTCAACTGGCTCCTCTCGATGTGGAGGAGCAGCGGGTCTACTCCGAGCCCTTCCCGGATGGCCGAGCTTCTCACCCTATCTCTATGGGAGAGTCCAGCCACCCTGCGAAGAAAACTCATTTCGGCCGCTTGTATCCGCGATCTCGTTCTTTCGGTCACTACCCAAAGCTCGTGACCATAGGTGAGGGTAGGAATGTAGATCGACCGGTAAATCGAGAGCTTCACCACGTCTCTTCACCACGACAGACTGGTACAACGCCCGCATCACTGCAGACGCAGCACCAATCCGCCTATCGATCTCACGCTCCACCCTTCCCTCACTCGTCAGTATATATATCTATATATATCTATATATATATATATATCTATATATATATCTATATATATATAGATATATATATACTAATGTTCATTTCAAAGGGTTTTAGCCTACTACTACTACTACACTGCAAAAACTGATTTCTAAGAAAATAGCCTCAGTTTTAGACATTTTATCTAATTTTTAGTCTAAAAAGGAAAATAATTATTCCTTAGAAAATTAGTTTTACTTAAAAAAAGGTAAATATTCTTAAATATGGGGTAAACAAACGTTGCTGGGCTAGTATTCTTAAAACTAGCAAAATAATCAAATTTTAGATTTATTAGCTAATTCTAAGAATTGTAGCCAAGCAACATTTGCTTACCCCATTGGCAGATTTTTTTTTTACTGAAAACAAGAAAATGTGGGTGATATTTAATAATATTTACCTTATTTTAAGTAATGTTATTTTTCTAGTTTCAAAAATGAGGCTTTTTTTGCAGTATACTAGTGGCTACAAGCAACTACACTACAAAACTGATTTCTAAGAAAGTAAAAAAAAAACAGCAAATTTTTAGACATTTTATCTCATTGTCTAAAAAGAAAAGAAGTTTTTCTGTAGAAAAATTGCATAAATTAAAATAAGGCAAATTTTCTAAAATATCCAAATTTTCTTGTTTTGAGTAAAAAAATCGGCCAATGGGGTAAACAAATGTTGCTTGGCTAGAATTCTTAAAACTAACTAATAAATAAAAATGTAGATTATTTTGCTAGTTGTAAGAATTCTAGCCAAAGCAACTTTTGTTTACCCCATTGGCAGATTTTATTTTACTCAAAACAAGAAAATCTGGATCATATTTAATAATATTTAATATGCTATTTTTCTGGAGAACTTTTTATCTTTTTAGACTAAAAACAAGATCAAATGTTTAAACATGATTTATTTTAAACTTTCTTAGAATTTATTTTTTGCAGTGCAATTGTCAAACTCAATATATTGACTGAAAAAGAAGACACTGAACTAGCTCTGGGAGATCGCTTTAAAGTGGAGAAATGACCTAAAATACATGATCTAATATTAAAGTCGTGCAGGTTTTATTACTGACGATGTTTTTCAGGTGACTACATGCATAGCTTGCCACACTAATTTGTGTTATTGTGAAGTTTATTTATAAAGCATTTCTTTTTGTTATCTTCCAAAAACATTTTCTCTTTTTTTGGTTTAAAATATTGCATATTGCAAAAAGCATATTTCAACAATTTAACCTTAAATTTGAGGTTATTTGCTGAAGTTGTTTGAGCGAAAAGCAAAATAGCTGAACCTGAAAATAAGATAAAGTTTAAAAAATCCCTGTAGGTCTGAGAAGATGAATATTTGCTGGCATCAGAACGTGTCCATGCTCGGTGTGACCTCTGTAGTCCTGTTGATTAAACACTGTAGCTGAGCGCTTCTATTCAGCTTGACGCTGCAGCCCGCTGTGCTACAACATCTTGTCTTCTCCTTGCTAATTCTCTTTTGATCAAAAGCTTGGGAGGTTAATTGGGTTGACTGGTTGGACCATCTGGTCATTGTGTGTTTTGAATCAAATTCTGTGGGTAAATCCTGATTTCTGGTTTTGGCACTTTTCCAGTCATGTGAGCAGGGATTGACTCATATTTGACTCAAATGCAACAATCTAATCATATTTTATAAAATAGTTCAAACTCACTGAAGTCGTTTTTTTATTGGGGGGTCTGAAACCTCGCTGCTCTCGGTGTCTGAGTGGAAACATTTGTCCGAGGCTGTTGCAGATGTCTGCTGGCTGCAGCCTGAGCGCTGTTTGTCCCGGCTCACTCGCCTCGGGGCTCTCATCATTAGCAGGGTGCAGGCTGCTGTGTGAGAATAAAAATGAGTTCACTGGAAAGTCAAGGCTCCCCCCACCACCTTTACACCAGCTTTGACCCTTTATTTACACCAGAGCTCTGCTACCAGTTTTTCTTTTGTGCAAATAAAATCCCAATATCCTTTTTTTGACTTTTGCACACCTTTGTTTTTTCTAGTTTAGCCTCATTTAGAATAATCTAATAAGGACATTAAATATATTTCAGGTTTCCTTGCTAGTTTTACTTTGAAACCTCGTAAACGTTTCTTGAAGTCGTTTTTTTCCATGTATGTCTTCATTAATCATTAAATTACCTCGTATTTGGAGACAAATCCTGTTTGGCCTCAGACGTATTTTTACGAGCGAAGCGGGCTTTTTGAACCTCCGTTGCGCCACACTCACTGTAAGTGGTTGTAGTTGCTCGGTTTTGGATTTACTGCTCTGCAGTCGCACAGATTGGTCTGTCTGAACCGAGCTTGCTCTTTGAAGAAGAGTCATAAACCTGACCACATGCTGCCACTTATTCCCGGTAATTACAACAAGCTGGTGTGGAGAAAAGTCCTTAAATTATCAGAAGCATGGGCGAAATGTTCGCCTCACACACGCAGTGTCTGGTTAGGCTTCGGGGAGGTCGTAACCATTGAAATTCTCCCTCCAAAAAAAAAAAAAAAAAAAAGAAAAAGCCAGAATGAGTTAAAGGTGGAATATGGAACATTTTAATAAAAAGCTATATTTTTGTAAAATAATACCTCTGCAGGGCGTTTAGAGGTGTCAGAATGAAGGTACAGATTTTCCTTTAAAAGCTATACGACACTGGGTTTATGTTTACATCTACCAGCCACTAGAGGGCACCGTTGCGGTAAAAAGTCCGCTCAGCAAGGCGAGGCTGGGACTGCGTAAAATGGCGGACTCGACAAGTGAAGCAGCTGATTCTGAGCCCAGAAGATGTTCTAACGGTAAATACTGTTGCAAAATAAACTTATTAGTAGAAATGAGTCCTTACCTTTTACGATTCATCTCTGGACATGGTGCTGGCTGCTCACGTCACGTATCAGCAGTGAACCAACACCCCGACGGCTGGAACATTAGTTCTGTTGTTGCAATACCTCCTCTGAACACCAGATGTCGCTATAGTGCTCGTGTTCCATATTCAACCTTTGAAGCCTTAAAGTTTTATTCTTTATCTTAAATTCGGTAACACTTTACAATAAAGGTCCCTTTATTAACATTCCTTTGTGCATTATTAAGGCTTAATTAACTATTAAAAAAGTATTAACTGCTTAACCATATTATGTAATGCATAACTAAGCAGACACCCTAACCCTGACACTTTGTCCTAACCTTAAGGACACTTAATAGTTAACAACACATTAATAAAGGGACTCTTTGTGTATTAATGCTTAATAATGCACTGAGTAACGTTAATAAAAGGATCCTTATTGTAAAGTGTTACTGAAATAAAAAGACATTTGCTTATGTTTTATTTCAACAAATCACTAGAGTAGAAATGGTTCTAGAAAGTAAGTAAAGTTTATTTACATGGCACTAAGAGCTTCACAAAGAGCAACAAAACAAATCATGAAGTCATAAAGCCAGAAAGCATCAGCATTAGAAGTTGTATTAATAAAGCCTAGGTGATGCACAACTTCTAATGCAAGATATAAATGCGACGGTGAATCATCTCCTTAGTGAACTTCCTGAATCATCTGCAGCCGATCTGGTTTGCGCCATAATGAGGAGCAGGATGTGGGTCATGAGTTCAAGCAGCCTGTAAGCTGCCACGTTAATGAGTGTTTAGGTGATGAAGATGCACACACACACACACACACGCACACACACATGCACACACACACACACACAGCTGTGACAGTCAGCTGGCAGCGTTATAGAAGAAAGGAGAGGTGAGGAGCAGTTTTCATAATTTCATGTCCATGTTTTAAAGTATAAATATGAATTAATGCCAGGATGTGATTCAGGTGTTTATAGCCGTATCTGATTGGGCCGTACACGGTGCACTGACCTTGTCAAAGAATGAGAACTTCCACCTCGTGCACTAACCTTGTTTTTAACGTGCTGCGCCGTCCCTCGGTCCAGATTGCTTGTAGATAACCGCTGATTTACATAAAGGCTTTGTTTTGAAACGCTGCTTTAAAATGCTTTCAGAATACTGATGTTAGAGTTAATGTGCAATGAATATTCATTAAAGAAAGGGTTCTTCACAACTGAACAGAAAAATAAATGATCGGTGTGACGTCTTCCTTTGTTTTTCAGGGCTTTACAGTCAGGTTGATGATTTGATGTTCTGCTGACCTTTTTCTTTGGGTTAAAGGGTTCTTACTGCGGCTGACTAAAACTGACAGTTGTGCAGGCATGATGGAAAACACCCTACTAAATGATTCTGTCTGAAGACATTTCTACAGCTCTTTGTGTGAGTGAAGTGAAAGCAGCCACCAGGCAGGATGTCAGCTAGCTCCCAGCAGCAGCAACCACCTGGCCCACAACAGAACCGAGGCTATAAGGGTCTCCCCACACCGCCGGGCTGCTCCATAGCCCAAGGGCACAAACAAAACGCTGATCCTAAAAGTTTTGGGTCACGAGCTTTGGGTAGTGACCAAAAGAACGAGATCACGGATATAAGTGGCTAAAATGAGTTTACTCCACAGGGTGTCTGGGTTCTCCCTTAGAGATAGAGTGAGAAGCTCAGTCATCCTGGAGGGGCTCAGAGTAGATCTGCTGCTCCTCCACATCAAGAGGAGCCAGTTGAGGTGGCTCAAACATCTTGTTAGGATGCTTCCTGGACACCTCCCTGGTGAGGTTTTCCGGGTACGTCCAACCGGGAGGAGACCCAAGGGAAGACCCAGGACACGCTGGAGGGACTATGTTTCTCAGCTGGCCAGGGACCGCCTTGGGATTCCCCTGGAGGAGCTGGGAAGTCTGGGTCTTTCTGCTTAGGCTGCTGCCCCCATGACCTGACCCTGGATAAGCGGAGGAAAATGGATGGATGGCATTACACCTTTACTAATTTACATAGGAAAGGTCTTTTGGGGATGCTACATTAGGCACCCCTGGCTGCCTATGTTCAACAACAAGGTAAATGTGTTTTATAATTCTAGGACACCTTTAAATCTGAGATAATCTTCTCCCAAAGCAGACAATAAATGCACATTAAGCTTGACCTTGATCAAAGTTGGAGCCAGAGTTAATGCTGGTGGGAGGGGTAATCACAATGCAAGCATAAATGTCACATCATCACAGCCTGTCAGAGACGTGAGAAAGTCACAAGGTCTCATTGAAGATGCATTGCAATCTGTTCGCGCGTTGGCCATAAAAAAACTTATTAACACATGGAAATCACCTTATTTCCTTACATATGGTACCTTTTTAATGGAAATGCCTCGCTGGGATGTCAGCCGTAGTCTGTCAGTGACCCTTTATTGGTGAAGCCATTTAGTTGATGTCTTACAGGGAGCGCCACATGTTCTGACAGTTTAGTCAACAGATTGCAAAACACATTTTAAATGGTGATAAAAAAAAACACTTTTTGGCAAGGATGATTTCACATTCAGGTTTAATGTGACAGACAAGTAAAATGTCTTTATAGGTTTTATCTAAAATATCTCTCAGTTTGTTTCATTAGATCAAATTTAAAAAAAGGACTGTAGTTGATGGATGACGTCTTCACCTCCTGTCATTGTAAAAAAGCCACGATAGATTTTTTTTATGTTGAATTTTTGGAACAAATTACTGCTTTACATTTATTTGAACACACAGTAGCAGAAGTTGACATCTGTGATGTATTTTTAGAAAAATGTCTAATTCGTTCGACCATTTACAACCCTTTATGGTCCCAGTGGACCCATCTTTGGATGGCTACTCCCAGCAGGGTAATGCACCAAATCTCAAACTGGTTTCTTGAACATGATGATGAGTTCACTGGACTCCAACAGCCTCCACAACAGATCTCAATCCAGTTCTAAACCTTTGGGATTTGGAAGAAAGAGATTCACCACATAGATGAAACTATGTGATGCTTTCATGTCAATTCTGGACCAGAACCTTTGCAAAACCTTGTTATATTTATGATATGAAGAATTAAGAGGGTTCTGAAATAATAAAAGAGGGTCCAAGCTGGAACTTGCAAGGTGTGCCTCATAAAGTGAGCTTTTGCTGATATCTTTTATGAACAAAATGATTCTGGATCAGGGTTCAAATTGTGGGGAGCTAAGGAGAGCCCGGCTCCCCTGAAAGGGTCATGGGCTCCCCTAGATGTCCTCAACTTAAAAGATCCCCCCCTTGCCCTCTGCTCTAACATCAATGATCACAAAGTCCATCGGAGTCGACCCCCCCCCCCCCCCCCCCCCCCCCCGCCCCCGCTCCGACGTGGCTCCCCCAGGAGCCTCTGAGTAATTGGTGCCCTGTTCTGGATGCAGTTAAATGTTTATCTTTTCGCGGTAATTACTAAAGTCGTTTATGCTAAGCTTGTATTTTAATTTTCATACCAGAACGCCAAAATGCTTTTGAACAAACCTCCAGTCAGACTCGGCCTTTGTTTAACTCATCACTCACACACGTCCCTTCACTTCTGCACACCAACAACAGTTTGGGTCTTTCTTTCTCCAGACGTTTCCATTGCAGCAGCGAGGGTCCCTCCATTGTGCTAAATGAGATATATTGTGTCTGCAGACAGTTTCAGAAGCACCGTAGTGGTGACGGCCCAAACACCGTCGTCGTGTTTACGCTCCGTGTCACTCATTAGAGTGGGATTGCTGCAGGTTGTTGACAGGAACCTGTCACTGGTTGTAATTTTTCAAGTGGGAGATGTGCAAGTGAAGAGGTTAATTGCACAAAATGTAAGCGCCGTCCTTGCCTCACAATTTTTGCTGGCGCTAATCACGTCCAGAACGCATACAAATCAAACGTAGGTTGGCAGCTCAGCGCGGTGGCAACAGTTGCTGTGATGGCGGATTGTCTGGTGGGATGAGCGCGTCCTGCTGTTTGAGATGGTTGGCAGGCTGGTGCCGTTCCTCCGTTTCCCTTTTTACTGCTGTTCGTTCGTAGCCAGAGGATAATAAATTGTTCTTTGAATTACTGACAGACTGTCTCGGTCCTGCTTGTGTTTGTGCTTCATTAAAACTCCATAGCTGTAAAAACAGAAACCATTTTCTGCTGTTCAAACACTTAGAAGTGAACACATGTATAATCCAAGTGGCTCTGAAGAAAAAATAAAGGTTGTGGCCTAAAATGACTGAATATGAAGCATTTTATTATTATTTCATCATGAGTGAGTTTTGTTTGGGCTGCGTTGTGTTTCTGGTAAAAAAAAAAAAATCTGTGTTTGTTAATATTTGTGTTTATTCTAGACTACAAGAAAAAATCTGATTGATTTTGCATGTAGGTAAAAATACCTCCCACTAAAGCTCTAAAACATCCATAATGTCCTGGCCTGTCACTGTCTTCTAGTGGTACGTAGGTTTCTATATTTCACGTGTCAGCTTCTGACAGAATACTCGCCCAGTCTTTGACCAATTGTTGTGCAACACAACATCTGTATAATCTGAACTTTGCTAAGAAAGAAAAGGCATCTTTTGGCGTCAATAGACAGGGGTGTTATTTGTTTGTGTGGAATTGCTAAAAGTGGGAAAACATGCTTCTTTCATTTAGAAGTCCCGAGTATCAAATACTGCAGCTACATTTGCTTTCATGTCTTGAATTACAAGAATTTGTATGTTTGGTCATGTTTCTGTCAGGGGTGGTTCTAGGAGGGGTCCATGGTGGGCCAGTGCCAGCCTGTAGGAAGCTTGGACCCCCCCCTGCTGAAGGTGGACCCTAATCATTAATAAGTACTGATTTTTTGTAATAATTTAGGTTAATGCCAGATGTGGAACCAAAGCATGTGAATGCATTTATCTGAAATTGAAAAGAGATTCTTAAACAAATATTTTCATGTAGTCATTGAGATAAATAACCCAAACAATGCATTTTTTGCAATACATTTATATTTTGAAACTAAATTAAAGCTATTATTATTTTGTAATGTTTTGTTGTGCTTTCTTACAAGGTGCCTCTCTAACACAGAAGCTGGCCCCGGCCTGCCCCCCTTCTAATTGTAGTCTAGGACCGCCCCTGGCTTCCATTACGTTTATACAGGTGAAACTAGAAAAATATTACAAATAGAATATGGTACACAAATCCATTCATTTCAGCAATTCATCTTAGACTGAGAGACCATCTAAAGGCTCAGGAAGTCTTTGCAGGATTCATTAGCTGATTAGAGTGTGATTTTTGTTGTTATTTACTTTGTTTCAGAGGATGACTCTTGTATTATAACCACTGTCACTGCAGCAGAGCAGCTAGAACATCCAAGGACTTGGAGAAGAATCCCACTAATTTATCTGCAGAAACATTTTTAAAGTTGGGATGAATTCATATTATTGCAAACCAACAACCGATGATTTACTCATGTCCGGTGGATGACTTTTATTCCACTGTAGGACCCTGCTGTTATTTTCTTTTATGATTATTTGTCTCTGTGGATCCCCATATGGAGGACGGTAAAGTTATGCAGATTCCCAGATGTATTAAAAATCGGAGAAGCAGGCATTCTTTATGATCCGTTTTTATGTCCGATATCATGGAATTTACTACGGTTCTGTTTGGCTGTCAGAGCTGAATCCTTTTTACAACAAAATGCTTCATTTGTTTGTAATTTCTTCCCGCTACAGGACAGCGTTCAGACTTTTTCTAGCAGTAATGGAACTGCATGAAACCCCGCGGAGAAGAGAACAAACCATTATGTGTTTGAAAACGCTCAGCCTCTTCCTTTTATAACAGAAGAACAAGATATTGTTCAAAATGGCAACCATGAGGTTATTTTTGGTGCCAATTTCCCCAAGGTAATGTTCATTGTGTTTTAGTTTATGTCGTTCCATGGCAACCGAGATGAAAAGCTTTTATTGATTTTCCTTGGAAGCAAATTAGGCCTCACCCAGGAGTCGACATTCAGTTCACTCTTTGCTGCTTTTGTTGCACCACGAGCAGCTTTCAGCAGATATTTCTTCCCTCCCTGTAATTACCACCGGTTACCTGAATGGCATGACGAACAGCGAACTGCCCTCATCATTAGCTGTCAGCTGTTTTAAGGCGCAGCTCATTGATCGGATCACGATCGCTAACGTGACGTGAAATCTGGCTGTCTTCGTGTTACAGATGGGGTAATAAATGCAAGTTTCACACCAACACCAGATTTGACTTAAATATGAAAAAGATAATAATCAGATGATGCGTGAGGATAATGATGTGTCAGTGATCATTTCTAGATAGACGTTCTTCTCAGAAACTTTAAACATGGAGGTAACTCAAATCCACTTTGGTGTTTGTGCCATATTTCTTGAAATGCTCTTCACGTACCGATGGCAGCCAACAAATTAAATGTTTTGTCAATAAAAGGAATTATTGTGATCGCCTCTGAAAAGTAAATTCCCTGCCAAGCCTCATCCAATCGTGAACGTCCCATTTTTAAAGATTGGCTCCTGATCCATCCATCAAACTGCCCTCTGACAGCGATCCTTCATGCTAAGAAAGCATGTAGCGACAGTGGAGAGGAAAACTCCCCTTTGTAACCGTACAAATCAGTAAATGCGTTTTGTCCTCACGGGCTCCTGTAGAAGGAAACATGGCATCCAATATGGCGTCGCCCAGAGATTTAGACCCACTCCCATGTGTTTTAGACCCAATTTTTATGGTTATATGTTATGAAGCCGCCAATATTTTTCAACAACTGGGCATCATTTAATTCATGTTCAACAACATTTCGATGGAATATTTCCAGAGATTAACGGTAAAAACTACACATCGTCTCTTTAAGGAAGAAACCTCCAGTATGAGCAGACATCTGCCACGACCGGCTGGGGGTTGAGAAGACAGAGCTGAAGCAGAAAAAAATAAACAGATGAACTAGTAGGAGTACTTTCTGAAAGTACAAAGTTAATATCAGGAGAGGGAAAATGTTCAGTGGATGGTAGTAGTGTGTATATTAGCTAGTATACCAAATAGTTTTATCATTACGTAACCTGAGTGGAAGTAGTGGTGGATAATACCCTCGCCCGAAGTCTGCATCAATGCAGACTTGGGCAGAGTGCAGATCAAGAGTGCAAAAGGGGTGTGGTCACCTTCTGCACTTGAGAATCGGGACACCCTACGCACCCCAGACCGGGAACGCGCAATTGAAGGGCTCAAGGGTGGAAGTGCGAGTATTGGAACTGGGTCTATGAGGAGTCCGTCAGTAGCCTGGGGGCTGTTATGTTAAGAATTATGACATAAAAGGTGGTAGGTTGCCTCACAATCTAACAGGAAGTGCAGGTGAAGTGTCTTGCCCAAGGACACAATGAATGAGATGGGTGGAGCTGGGACTTGAACTGGCAATCCACTGGTTATGGGACAAACTCCTACCATGTGAGCCACCACTCCAGCTGGTTCAGGACATGTTAGAGTACATTTATGCTCTCAGCAAGCAGATTAAAATCTTTATTTATTCAGACTACAGACGATTGTGATCTACAACTCTATTGAAGGTTTTTAGAGACTCGTGCTGCAAGGGGAACAAGAGATATGACGCATAAATATCTTAACATTAAGGTTAGGATTCTTGCAGAAAATCCATTAAAGGAAACATTTGAAATATTCACACATTTATTCATCTGGTGGCAGAATCAGCTCTGAGATGAATTCAAATCAGGTTCAAGTGATTCCATTGGATGTAAAACATCCCGGTCCTGGCAGGCAGCGTCTTTGTTCGTTTGCAGCAGTGATCTTCTCTCAGGGACTGGGATAAGTCTGTGTGGACAGGTGGGTCCGTGGCTGCAGGCGTGTGAACCCGAGGCAGCTCCATCATCCAGACCTTGTGCTTGGGAGACTTGGCGGATGTGTAGCCATCCCTCCTCCTCCTCCTCCTCCTCCACCTCCTCCCTCCATCTCTACAGCTCCCCAAACACAGTTGTTCATGAATATGGATTGCAAGCAAGGCTCCCTGGCATCATTAATGTGCCACAAGCCCAAATAAATCACATCACCATAAAACCTCCAAATGCTCTGATAGAGAAGGTAACAACTAGCTGAAGTCAAGAAGACAAATAATTCTCCAAGATGAAAACCGTGTACATCCTCAGTTTCTCCTCCACGCTGTGATTAGTTCCTAAATTACCCTGCAGTGGTGTGAAAGTGGCTCCCAGCCTCAGATATTAGGCTGACACGCGTTGGATTGTCAAAATGGGAAAAATAAACATTTCTTTGGCCAACTCTAGTAAACTAGTGGTTTTTTTAAGCTTTCACTTAAAAATTATTATTTTTTGCGTGTGACATGTGAAAATGCATGCATGTGACTTAAATGTGTGCAAATGATTGTAATTGAGATAATTGTTATACAATCTTACTGGAAGCATTTATTTGAGGTTCATTTTAAATATGTGAGAAGATGGAGCAAAGAAAAGCACCTGTTATATATTTTGTTTTACTTTTTATTTCTAATTGCTTGTTGGGTTAGAACGTGTATAATTTCATCTAAAAGTGAAACTATAATGCGTACAACTGTACAAGACTCTATCTAATATATTCTCTTTGCGTTTGAGCGAAGCTACATTTCAGAATCCACTTGTTGTCAGATTTTACTCTTTAAAACGACTCCCTGAAACCTTTCACACACACACACACACACACACACACACACACACACACACACACGCTCTATAAAAGCAGAGGCTTGGAGAGTGACTTTTTGTTTGATGAGTGAGTCCTCTCCTCTCAAATCCAGCCATGAATGTGAAATCCTTTGAGCAGTGGCATCTCCCCTCTTCTCTGGAACTTCAGACAAAAGTCCTCGTGGGGGGTCTGGAGTGGTTTCTGGGAGGGGAGGGGGGGGGGGGTGCCACAGTGCCATCTCACTTCAGAAACCTGGCAGTTTTGTCTTTGAGAGAAATCCATGTAAAATTCATTATTTTCACTCTGAAAAATATGGATAAAGATTTGAGGAGAGCTGTAAGGTCCCGTGGTTTTGTGTTGTGGGACTTTCCTCCTCCTCCATGACTGCAGCAATAATGGGTGATGCTGATCATTCACATTCACTGATCTCACCTTCCTTATTTATAAAAGAGTCGTGCAGATCGGGTTTATATGAGATTTCACTTGTAACTTCAACCCTTTGATGCCTTAAAGCCGGCATGCTCTAAGAATCTGGGCTTCTCTCCTGGACCTTTGTGACCTGACTGTGGATAAGCAGTGGAAAACGGATGGATGGATTCTAAATGCAAAGGTTTAATGTCTTATTTATAATGTGATGAACGCAACATGTTGGAATAAATGTATATTTGTAGTGTTTCAACACTGAGATTACATTTCATGTATTGCAGAAATTAGAATACTTGCATTTTATGATTTTACTTTAATTGTCTTGTTGACAAAAGCAACTCTTTTACATGATTCATGTTATAAATATAGATAATCACAAATATTCCAACTACAGTGAAGTTTTTTACAGTTGGAAACGGTTTTTTGAGCCTCTATATGAGACTTTGTTGGGGCTCACAGGGACCCAGGAGCCCGGCTGAATGGCCAAACAAAACCACATAAATTACTTCTGCAAGAAAAAGACTGGTTTGTCACCCAAACCAGTTTGGAGATGTGTGCATGACCAATCGTGTGTCAGGCCGACCCATTTTTTGCAGGGGTGGAGGGGGTGTGGACCGACAAATGAGGAACAAAGTGAGTGTCCGGCGGGTTGTGGAGCGCAGGTTCTGGACGGATGAGGAAGAGGACCACAAGCTGTGGATCTATCTGGCATTTATTCATAGTCTAGATATTCCCAGTACATCCTGGAACGTGAGTGGTGTGGTGCTACATCATTCTCCTTTGTTGTTTTCCTCTCCTCCAACAAGGACGTTAGCAGTAGCTTTGGCTAGCCTTGTTCTGCGACCAACGTTCATTTAGCTGGTGCTGAAGACGGTTGGGTCATGCAGATTTAAGGTGGTGCGTCAGTGCTTTTGCTTTTCTCAGATCAAACCATTTCTCCCACACCATTAGAACATGACTCATTTATGCAGAAAAGCAGGTCAGAGACGGCACAGACTTCTGCTACATTAGACACAACAAGCTGCCTGTAGTCAACATCAACAAGGTAAATGTAGTTTAAAATTCTAGGAAGGCTTTAAGTCAACCACAACCTTTGCACCAATGTATCCCAACACTGTCTTTTCTGAGCAGGATGATGCAGCTGAAAATTAATACATAAATAATTATCAGATTATTGCATTATTCAGTTAGTTAAATCGATGGTAATTATTTCTGAATCAGCTCTATAACATCAGTGATGAATGTTTTATTTTCATGGTTTTCTCTCTGCAGAGTCTGATCAAGCTGTGAATTCCTCAGGGATGATAAAAGCAAATCATCCCATTAAAGCGATGGTAATCCCAACCAATTTGTAACTGATACCCCGTAACTCAATTAGAATAACTTTTAGGCCGTCCTCCACCACTTTAGACCAAATCAGATTAGCAGAAGCCATATTCTGATATTAACTAGAAGATGTGATTACGACTACTGGTTGGTTGGTGAAGCTGTCATCAAGCTGAGAGAATATTCCCTGATCAGATTAAGACGGTGAACTTCAAACCCTCTACATTGTCTACAATGACATTTATTAACAGCATCCATGACTACACCTTGATTTATCCTTGCCTGTCTCTATTGATATTTAAAGATCTCTTGCTGAATCCACTGAAAGTTACCTTTGTTATAACTTTAATCCAATTAATTCTCCATTTCACACCTTGATTTGTTTGTTCCTGTGACTGGATGATCAGATTTTGGACTGAATTTACAATTTTTGCCCCCCAAAACCCGACAATACATTATTTGTATAAAACTCAATCTGCTAACACTACGGGTGAAAGGAGTCATGTTTGTTGGTAAAAGGGTGTAGCCTCTTGAACATGGGTCATTATTATTGCCTTGGGTCAGGATTATGGAAAAGCTAACAAGATATGCAATGAGCTGGAGGTGTGGGTAAAGCGAGGATTGACTCTTAATATAATTAAACCCACTCAGGGGAGGGAGTAAGACAGAAGTGGGGTGGGGATTTGAGACAAGGATGTGACAGCCTCACAATAGAGGACTGTCAGCAGACCTGTCTCTCAGGGTGAGGGTCGCCCTCGTGGCCTCGGGCCACACGCAAAAGATTAAAACATCCTGCCCTGAGGGCAGAAAACAGCACAGCATACAGAGGCAGAGACATTTGAATAATAGGACACGAGGAAGTTGCTTATAATTTATTAGCACTCCAGCGCTCTGTTTTCTGCTTCCACGCCAGTTCAGCAGCCGCTGTTTTCTGCAGTAAATTCAACCCAAACTGCGACAACACGTAATGTCTAATGTTTTACACGACTTCAGGCGAAGCACATTATTTCTGTCACGTTTGATCTCTGTTGGTGTAAATGTAGCATACTTCTTAACATGCAGACGCAGGATGGATTGGCCACTCTCACAGAAAGAAAGAAGGGAGAGGAAGGCTCTTTGATGAAAGGAGAGAACCCAACCCCTCCATCATGCTTCTTCCCTCCCTTTTTCTCTTCCTTGCCCTCTGGAGTTCATCTGACAAAGACGAGGCAGCGCCAATTTACACATGCAGCAGTAGCAGTGTGCTGCACCGGTCCTGCATCCACCCCCATGCACCGTTTCCCTTTGTGTGCACACTTGTTTGTCTGTGCACGCCGTTGTTCTGCATGCATTTGGGTGGTGGAGCGAAGATCGTGTACAGTAAGGTGATGGAGAGTCCAACCCCCGAGGCTGGAAAAACCTGCCTCACACAAGCTGTGCAGCTGAGGTTGCACCACTTTCCTTCACCTATCCTTGTGCCTTTGTTGTGCTGTGTGCCAGCAACACACACGTACCTTAATTCATCTTCTGTCTTCATTGGAGAAGATGCATTTATGTGTCTCTGAGCTAAAGAAAATTCAACAAAGCGTGTTTATTGTTCAAACGTGTCGTTTGCATGAAGAAATTATTACACCAATGCATCATATTTACATCATAGTGGATCATCCTGGACACAGATACATCGTCCATCATTAATAACAGTCTTTACCTAAACACAAGCTAGGATTTCCTTATTGCACTGATGTTCTTCGTGCTGTTACGACAACGTGTTTCTGCTTCCTGCCGTAATGTGTTCAATAAATCCTCCCGGCGCAGTGATTTTCTCACAGTTTGGAAGGAAATCCAAACAATGTGGCCCATCAATTTCTCCTCCACCAGGCTCGCCGAGATCCATTAAATCAAAGTTCATCCCAGCCAGACGTTAATTATTTAATAAATGGCATCTGGGCCCGGTGTGGCTGTGCATGCAATCCAACAGCCTCGAATAACAAGAAATTATTGTTTGTTGAATCATTACTCAGATCTAAACTGGATGTTTTCCCTTTCTTGTTGCAGCAGCTGCAGCACATTCAGCTGCAGGTCGTAGTTTAAGCATAAACTTGGTCATATTGCTGCAAATGTTGCATCTTTAATTAAAAAATTATCTTATAATTGAATATGTGCAGGCAGGCAGCATTTCTTCCTTTTGAACGTTTCTTTTGAGGTCAAAGGTGAAGGAGAGCAGACTCATCCTCATTTGCACAATGATGCATCAGCACTTAGTGTGCCCCCGTGTCAATAGAAGCCTGCCTTCGCCTCGTGCTGCCTGTCAGAGTCAATAGACTGAGGTGACGTGACACGTCCTGCACCACTGATTGAATTACAGACCGTTTCTCTGCTGTGATTGTCCTGCTGTCATTTCAGCGTTAATCTGCTTGTGGGGCGCTGTCCGTCATAACTTCATAAGACGTGACTAAAGAAGACAAGAGGACATTATGATTTTTATTGTTTTGGGATGTTCATTTTAAAGTCATCATTGTCCTCATTACTTACTGTCCAATGAGGGACTCTGATTCCGCTGCCTGTCTGCTTACCTTTTCTTTCACAGCCACAAAACCAGTAATGACACCACTTCGCTCAACGGCAATAATTGGATTCTAAATTATCCCGTGATCTCGCTCAGGCCAGTTTTTACTTTCATTGGAAAGATCTGATCAAGCCTCTGAAGAACAATGGGACCGTTTTCATTATCGGAGCGTCCAGGTAGTTTTACCGAACCTTTGCAGCATGCACGTTTCTCCATCTCTAACCCTAAACCCCGTGATATGCTGACGTCTTAGGAAATTACTGAAAGCGGCAATTTTGTATGGAGAGACACCAGCTAAGAAGACCGAGCCATCGTCTCCCCTTGCAAACTTTCCCTTTTAGTGGAAACACGGCTAATTCTGACTTGCAGCTCTGCAGAAATCCCTTAAACAGATTTTATCTTTTGCACGTATCGCTGCATACGTAAAGCGTGTGTGTGATGTATACAGTGTTTTTATGTGCTCTAACTGCTGCACTATATCTTCAGTAAATAATTGCCAGGAATGTGCAGTATGCTGTAATTGCCATGAAGACGCAGTGTGCACTGAATCCTGATGAGTACGTGTGAATAAATAGTCAGCGTGGATGACAACTGGAAGGAATTCTCCAGGAATACAAGGATGTTTCCACCTTAGAAGATTCCACAGAACTTCGAATTTGATTTGCATTTCTGTAACAAAGGTTTTTAAAGTTAATGGTGATTGTTGAACATTTTAAACACATGGCCTCACTCGTCACGTTATCGCCGATGGTGAGACGAACTATGACTCCTTAATAATTCACGTACCGTGGAACATGCATGCATTTTCTCTCACAGACTACTTAAGATTCACAGACTGAAACACTTCAAATATTGATTTTTCTCTCCTTTTAGCTTGGTATTTATGCAAAAAATGACCTAACTTCAATGCAAGGAATGTAAAGCGGCTTCAACAGCGACTGTTAACCATCTTCGTGTTTCTTGTCACATCAAGCTGGAGATTTGCATCAGCTCCCACTCAAAGCCACTGTAAATTTGTGGTTTTCTGTGATAGAAAAACACTCAAACTGCTCTCAACAGAGTGAGGTTGCTCTCTCGTTTAATCAGAGTAAATGCCTTTCATGTGTAAATTTCCTTTTTACTGCCTGTCAGGCCTCAGCGAAACGTACCGTGGGACAACTTCAGCAGAAACTCCTTGATGGTTGTAATTCACCCGCTGCAGCACTCAAAACCTCGTAGCTCACCTTGGTTCTGTGATCTTTCCCCAGCCTGGCACGTATTATTTAACAGCGAGATGAATGGCCAATCGGGCGCCGCTCATGTGTCATGGCGTGAGTCGAGATAAATAACCAGGCTGGCTGACGGCACGCGGGACAGTAAAGAGCAGAGACATCAATGTGGACACTGGCTCATCCAGCCTCCGTGTAATTTTGCAAGTCGTTAAATCACCGCCAGAGAAATATGAGTCCAAGGTTATTGAGCGCCACGTGAGTGATGGAGACTCGGAGGGGTCGACCGCGGCTCAAGTTGCCGCACAAATGAGATTTAACACTGAGAGGGAGAAACATCTGAGTGCTGCTGGCTTGTGTTTGTCACAATTCTTGAGATTTACAGAACTGAACTGGTAGAAGTGGACCGAAACTTTACACAGCGTCGCCCACTTCAGGGCTTTTTCTATTCATGAGGCGGGTTTAGATAGTGCTTGTCTGGGCCAATGGAAGAGAAAAGCAACAAAGAACAGCGTGCTAGGAGTAAGAGATGGGAGGCAGAGGAGGAAAAAAGCAGGGCACGCCATCCAATTTGTGACGGACCAGATGCTGTGCCCTCCAGCGAGGTATTTTACCCCAAACGGTACCTGTAAAAACTCCATCTGTTGAAATAGGGCCTGGAATATGTCAGCTCTAGCTGAGGGCTCTCTTGCTGTGCTCAAGCTGACTGTCTGGCTCTGAGGACCGTGTGTTGTCAGATGTACCCCATGGGCTGCAGAGGGGAGGTGGAGATGCTGCTGTGGCAGTCTGACAGCAGGGCTGTGGCAGCTGCAGCCTGTGGAGCCCCAGAGAGGAAGAATGGAGCGGGGGAGGAAGAGAGGGGGAGGAAGGGTCCTCTCATAACACTGAAAGTGTTGGTGAATGTCAGAGAGACTGCGAAATTCTCCCTTTTTTCTGAATGCAGCAAAAGGTGCCGTATGCATAGATGTGCAACATTTGCTGTTTTCATTGACAATGATGGCCAACACGACTGTGGACAGATGTGTCAGGACTCTGCTTCTGCAGGAGAGTCCATGAGGGTTCTGCACTGGTGAAAGGAAAACGTGTTTCAAACTGTCTTAAGAACGTTAAGATGTTAGCTAAACGTGTCTGAGGTGATGATGTTACTGTAGCCCTGCAGATCGCTCAAAGGACGCTTAAGGCACAACCTCAGATTCTCAGATGGAGTGAGCTTTTGCAAAAGCTTTATTGACTCAAAATAAATTACATCCTTAAAAACCTTCTGTTCCACATTCTGATGTCCAGAAATACCTTAAATGATTTCATTTTAATTTAAAGCTGTTTTTATCTCTACAAGCGTATTTTTCTCTTATTGAAAAACATGAAGTCTTTTTTTTGCCTCAGTTTAAACGATCCTCACCGAGGCGTGAAAATGAAAGACTGACTTGTTGGAAATCAAAGCACAAAATTATTTTCTCATTCACGTAACATGAAGAAGGACGACTCTTTGGCCAAATTTAAGCAACCTGTTTGCCTCCGAAGCACGACAGAAGTGACAGAATTTCACGCAGTGCGCCCTTTGTTCATTGATATTAAACATTTCCAGCCAAGCTGCAGAAGTAAACACAATTTATTTAAATGTAGGCACAAAATTTAAAATTTAATGTTGCAAGAGCTAAAAGCTTGGTGGATGTTTATTCAGGCCGTTGGAGGAAAATATGAGTAAAATCCGATGATGTTTGGGGATATAATTCATTTTCTGCATACTGGAGGAGATCCAACGTGACGTTATGTAAACATGTTACACTTGGAACTTGAGAAATTTGGGTCATCGTTTCTTCTTAGATTTAACCCCAATTTTTCTTTGCAGATGACTTTATAATATAAATCTAAAGAGAAATAACTTGTATGAAACATTTTAAGAGCTAAAGCTCCAAGTCTGCGAGGTTGCAGACAGTAGTGGTTCTATTGGGGTTCCCTTAGTTTTAACTCATATGCATCGGGGACTCTTCAGATATTAAAAGTAGTTTGTTTAGATGCAAAAATGAAAAACACCAAATGTAAAACCTGTTATCTTTAGCGCTATTTTGATCTTTTTTATGGAAATTTTAGATTTTACTTGACATTTTTATTCTAATCTTTATCCGTCCTTATTGGTTTTCTTCTTTTTCCCACATTTCTATTATAAACCATTCTTTAGGGAATTGTTTGTCTCTTTGTCCTTCATCTGAAAACCTGAAAATATTTTAATGTTTGTTTTTGCAAAATGTCTTTTCATGCACGTTCAGGCTTCCATATTCATTTGGCAGCATAAAGGACATAAAACACTACAGATTGCATTAACTTTGGTGATCCAGCTCAACATGTAATGTGCATCATATATGGGCTGTGCATCAAAAATAATAAAGCAAATTTTATTCTGAAAATCAAAAAGTAACAACACTTGTCGTCTGCTTTGTCAAATCATTTATTTTCGTTCATTCATTTTCTATTTTTATGCTGTAAAGTGAAGGTTCTATTTTAAATTTTAATAATTATCAGACAGACTAAAATGTGTTCAAAGTATAGTTTTCACACCTGCAGCGGTTGTGTGTGTGTGTGTGTGTGTGTGCACATGGAAATAATCAATCCCCATGGCAGTAATCAATGGAGGGCGAAGTTTGCAGTAATTTTGTTAATTAAAAGCTGAGGGGCACCAGACAAGACTGGCTGTTGGATCCTCATTTCAGAGGAAGCATAATTATGTGCTATAGTTTGTAAAAATGGCTGATGGGGATTTCCTGCCCGGGCAGGAGAACGCTGAATATTCATCAGGCTTTGTTAAACGGTGTTTGTAGACATATCACCACTTCAGGTGATTTAAACTTGCTCTCCTCTCATTCAAGAGGTAAAAAAGCTCACTGGTTCACCCAGAAATGTGACGCTCCAGCTCCAGCTGAAGCCAACTGTCCTGGCAGGAGGAAAAACATTAATTAGCAGTCGTATGTTGGGACTAAGTAGGCTCGGAAATCAAACGGGAACACAAGGGATGAGTCGTCTCTAATCTGAAACCATTTCGATGGGAAACCTGAGCACAGCGAAGCATATGGCCGTGTTTTGATAGCGTTCATAAACAGACACCATCGCCGTGCCTCATTTCAACCCAAGTGCACTTTACTAAAGATAAATGCAGCGCAGAACCTTGAGGGGGTGTAAATTGGTACGTAATTGCATTTGCCAGAGAAAAACCTGTAAGAAATCTTGTCTCGCGTGCGCTGGAAGTGGAGCACCTCCTTATTTAATTCATGCAAATATCCGTTCGTCTTTTGCACCGATTAAATTTGGTTTATTTTGTGGAACAGAATGAAGCGCTTTCTAAATGTGATGGAGGACATGGGAAGTAAATGTCTGCAGGAAATGAATAGACTTGAGCCACACCAGCTACTCAAATATCAGTTTGGTGACAGCTTTCTTATTCATTTAGTGAAGCAGGAATGGCAACGAGGAGCTGGATTTGGATACATGTCTGATGTCTTTACATGTTGTCACCTCTGTTTGGCTGATGGAAGCTGAAGGTTTGTCTTTTTATAGTGATTTTAATTAGTTTACCAAGAAAAACATAATTGCGTAAAGAATATACAAGTGTGTTGTTTTTTCTGTGCACACCCATCTTTATTACACATCAATCATCATAAAAATTCTACTTCCTGAATTATTTTCAGTCACAACAAACGAAGGCCTGTAAAGATGCTGTTTTCAGAAATGTAAATGAAAACAACTAAAAAGCTCAAATTTACTAAAAATCACATGCATCTGCAATCACAACAACAAACAGCAATATAAAGGCTAAAGTAGCAAACACGTTTACGTGATTACAGGTTAAAACAAACTAAAACAATTAGGAAGTAGTTGTAGGAGGACATCCAGAGGTCTATGGAGGTTGGAGGTAAGCACGTCTCTTATTAGGCTAAATTATCACAAAAAAAGTCCGTACTCATTAATGCCTACCCCGACTTCACACTGGAGGCATCAGCGGTGCAGAACGGCAGCAGAACGTTGCTGATTTCAAATAGAATTCATTATAGTCTGTGGGTTGATCCAAATCGGTCGTGGCACGGAAATTTTCAGGCGCGTCCTAGAAGAGACTGGCACGCCGCGCTGTTACATATATGATCGGGTTCTATTCTTGCCGTGAGACGCTCCTGGGACACGTCAATTTCTGCAGTTAACATAGGGCTAGACAGGAAATCACACATGGTTTTCAAAAGAAAAGACTTATAGTTATGTGATGTCATATCTATGTAGATTACGTCTATACGTGTGACCTAACGGCTTATTTACTCTCAGCACCTTTTGAGAATTACAACGGTGTGTTTTTCATGGCCTTAATCCTGTTAGTGATATCAAACGTGATTTCCTTCTTCTTCTTTTTGGTTTAATGGTGGATGGCGTAAACAAACCGTGACCTTTGAAGTCTAGAGACTTTGTGATCTCGTGAGTCTGGTGAGGAGGACACGAGTAAACCGTTCCACACCGCTTGTGCCTTCAGTGTGAAGTCGGGATTAGGCTCTGCCCTCAGCAGGGGGCCACAGAGAGTCCAAGCTTGCTGTCAGGGTGGCACTGGCCCACCTTGGACCCCTCCCAGAACCGCCCCTGCTCACAGCTTTTCCTAAATTCATAAAATTCATCCACAGTGATTCCTTAAGTCTGTTTGCTCGTGCTGAGTTGTTTTCTTTGGCATGAAGGGAGGACCAGCTGGACGTTGAGCCTGATCTCCAAACCCTCACTCCATCCTGCTGGGAGGTGCTTGTACGATGTCCTCTCTTATCAAGTCTCCGTCCCAGCAGGACCAGCGCACTCCTTTCACCTGCTCCTTCAACAGGAGGAGAGCTGCTACAGTATCACGCAATGTTTTAATTAATAGAACCGCTTCGGGGGAGGGAGACTCCCAGGGTGAGAGGTGCATCATGAGGTGAGACATCTGCCCTCGCAGGCACCAAGACAGATGGACACTTTCGTGAGGTCCTTTCATGCTAATGAATATTGAGATGAGATAATCCTAAAGACATGGAATTTAACGTTTATGACGCCCCGCTCAGATTCTTTTTGATCTAAAATAAATCAAATGAATCTGGTGGAAACTTGTACTTCTTTTTATTTTTTAGAGGATTGTTTGTGTCACAGAGACACATTTGCATCCTGATCTGCCTCAAGAACTGAAGCTGTGTTTTGATTTTGTGATGAAGTGTAAAACAGGGTAGCTGCTTCTTGATTGAACATGATGCGTTGCCTTTAATCACTCTGTGCCAACTGAAATCTTGTTTTTGAACTTGTTGCATATTTGCATCATGCAGATTTCAGTCTGTGATTTTGTTGTGCAGAGCACGCTGTCAGATCTAGGATTCATGCAGGAAAACGAAGCATTAGTGATAATAGTTTGTTTCCCGTCTGTGATGTACGTATAATCCTATGATCTCATCAGTAATCCATGAAAACTTCAGATGAATTACGGATGTTCTTGGACACACTTGGTTTTAAGGGAATTAAAAATCAGATCGGGTCAGTTTATTTAGGTGTAAGTCTTGTTTTTGTTCATTTTACACTCATATGTATTGTGTTGTTGTTTTTTTGTTTCTGTGCTGTTTTCAACACTTTTAGGTGTTTTTCTCTCATGGATTAAAAAATCAACAAGAATCCAAGTTTGAGCTTCACTAAACCAGAATGAGTAGTTAAAGGAAAAGTTCGCTTTTTTAGACATTAAGTTTTATGTGTTCCTTCACCCACCCAGTGCTCTGTAAACTTTGACCCATTTCACACACACCCCCCTGCCCAGAGATTTTCAGGGGAGAAGTGATTCAGAAAGGTAGTTCTGGCTAGTTTCGGGGGCGCTTTATCTGCGCCGTTTAGCTTCACAAAAGGATTAGCCTCTGAAAGCATGGCTAATTTGCATCTCACAAACAAAGAGAAAAAATTTACAACGTCACATTACAACGGGACTAGTTTTTGTCATTCGTATCCCTGCGCCGGTCCCCGCGGATATTAAACAGCGCTTCGTATGTCAGCTGTTTCACTGCCGAATGCCGAAAACATGTCAGACTCCGTCTCATCTGATGACGAATTTCATTTTAACACTATATCAGATGAAGAAGAAACTTATTTTACTACTAGGATATCTTTATGAGCCAGAGTACACGGATGAAGAACTGCATTTGCTACACAAAACACACACATCAACACAGATTGTTGACAAAGCTACTGCAGTCTATGATCAACCATCGGTGTAAAGATGATTGCATAAATAATGCGCTAAAATGCGAAGATGATTGCATGAATACAGCAGACATAGCGGAATAAATATTTTTTAAAAACAAAACTTACCCAGATTTCTGGTACGGCCGAACTCTTCAAAAACAGTCTTTCACTTTTCCCGAACTTTTTCCTGATGTAATCATCCTCTTTGAAGTGTGCACTGCACAAACGAAAGGTTTTGACTCGTTCCAGCCGAGTATCCTTGGAGTAGCCGATTGCTAAAAGCCACTGATGCCTTAGAGAAACGTCCTTAGCAGGAAAAGTGTCAAACCGAAAAGGTGATCCTGTAACATCCTTATTGTTACAACCCGGGAACCTGCAGGTACGCACCATGGCTCGATATATTTAAGAAAAACTACTTTTAAGTGACTTTAGAAGTTGTTGTTTCACTCATACAGCTAGGATTAGCAGCCAGACGCGAGTCACGTGACGCCGTTCTAGCTGCTGCGGTGACCGGCGCAGGGATACGAATGACAAAAACTAGTCCCGTTGTAATGTGACGTTGTAAATTTTTTCTCTTTGTTTGTGAGATGCAAATTAGCCATGCTTTCAGAGGCTAATCCTTTTGTGAGGCTAAACGGCGCAGATAAAGCGCCCCCGAAACTAGCTAGAACTACCTTTCTGAATCACTTCTCCCCTGAAAATCTCTGGGCAGGGGGGTGTGTGTGAAATGGGTCAAAGTTTACAGAGCACTGGGTGGGTGAAGGAACACATAAAACTTAATGTCTAAAAAAGCGAACTTTTCCTTTAATGCTTCACTAGTTCTGCATTTAAATCATTTAGTTTAATGCAATTACTTATTCGATATGGCAATATAATGTGAAATTTTTTCCTGCGATTTTATATCGATATTCAAAAGCCATGTATCGAACTTTTGGAAGAATTTACATGCAAACATTTGTGTATTTTCTTTTCTTTTGGTGCAATTCAAACACTGGCCACTAGTTGGCAGCAGTGTGCAATGGGTTTTGTTTCCACCATTGAAATGTAAATCCCTCTATTATGGTTCAGACACCTCATGTTAAACATGTTACGTATCAGTTTGGACTGTTTATTGAATTGGCTGAATGTATTGCAACGATGTGTTTAAAATAAGGAAAATAAAACATTTCTGCAACATGTTTGAATGGTAAAACGGTCTGCCGGCAAATTTGATGCATCCTTTGAAAATCCTGAATAATCAGATAATTATCTCCCTTAGCAACAGGATTTTTTTCAGAACTGCTCTATAAATGGCAACCACAGCAACTTAGATAATTATAGTGATGAGGTCTAAGAGTTGAAGGAGGCTTGAATCATTTAGAGTAAAAATGGGATGATGGTTTTCTGTGTTTTAAAAAACTCGCTCATCTTCTAAACCACTTTTTCTCGTCGTGTCGCTGGGAGCTGATTTCCAACCCACCCTGGACAAATCTCCAGTCCATCACAGGGACACACAACTAGTCACACACTCACATAGGGACATATTTAGAGTCTTCCTGTATGTCTTTAGCCTGTGAGAGGAGACTAGAGGTCCTGGTAGCTACACAAGGAGAACATGCAAACTCCATGCAGAAAGGCTGCAGCCGGGATTTGAACCTGCAACCCTCTTGCTATGAGGCAACACTTTTACCAACTGCACCAGCGTGTAACCCAGAGATAAATCTGATGTAGGCAATACATTCCACTGCTGGAACAATGGATCACATCTGGTGACTCGTCATATTTGAGTTTTTATCAGATTTCCACAAAATGCTTCATTTATTATTATAATTTCTATTTTCTGTGCTAAAACACACAATCTGACAAGCTGTAGTTAAACGGTCGAGCGGTGAATATAACCATAAACTACGATAAATTACTAAGTCCGGTTTAACCGAATAATCCATTTTAATATCAGAATGAGGTGAGCGGGCTGTAAATACCGAGGCTAGCTGCGGTGATGCACGGCTGTTGCAAATAAACTCTTAAATCCGGGGTCAGGATCTCATTTCTCCTCGTCTTTTCAGGCTCTCTGTTGGTTTCCGCTGTTTTTCTTGGGTTTATGTTCTGTGACATGTAATGTTAACCGACTCCCTTTTATTTGTGTCCTTCCTCTCTGTTTTGAGCGAATTGCTCTCAGAGCAATAATAATCCACTCAGCTGCACACACCAGTTGTTTCCACTCGACTGAGGATGTGTTTTTTAAAACTTTGTCAGCTTTATTGCGGTATTGATTTCCACCGAACATGTCATCTTCATCAGCGTTTGCAGTTTGCATTAGAAAAATGAATTCTCTAGATCAAAATGGATCAGAAGCGTTTTGAAAACCATCCTGACAAGTTTGATCCAGAGCGAATGGGAGCAGAGGAGCTCCCAAAGGCAGCAGTAAGTGAACTAAACACAAAATGAAGTGTTCATCTCTTAATGAAGCTGCTGTAATCACTCCTGTGCAGGACGGTCGTTTCTCATTAGTGCTGCGGTTGGAGAAAAGTGCTGCAGCTCTTTGATGCTGTCAGAGATTCCCATCAGTGTGCTTAGAACAAAGAACCTCCAAGATACGGGGAGGAGGATGCTTCCTTCTAACTCTGAATGTCAGGAAACTGTCTGAGTTGTGAACTCCTTTTGTTTTGATCTCAAACCGCATCACATCAAACATGTTGTCCTCAAACTCACATTTCCAGAAAACAGAAAGGAAAGTGAGAAATGCGAGGGGCTAACTCTTACTCGTGTCGACTCATTTTAGATTGTCTTGAGGGGCTTTGGTCGCACATGGAAGCTCCCCACATTGGTGCTGATTAAAAGGCACCACCACTCTGCTGCCTTCATCAGAGCAGCTGCAGGAAATAATACCAAATACAGGCCTCGGTAATTGTTTGCACACCTGTAGGGCAGTGGAATTTAGTCAGCTAGCCATGCACTGTTTACTCACCATGCATGAAAGGAAACAATTATGAGGAAAAAATAACATGAAATTAATTTCAGCCCTGACAGCCACACAGGCCACTCTTCCCACTGTGTTTACATTTCTGGGGGTTTATTATCGGAGTTTTGAAAATAACAACAAACATTTTCAAGACTGCTGCTGTTTGTTTGGCCACCAGAAGACAACTTAAGTTTTATTTTTCAACCAAAAATGGACGGAAATCTTGTAAAAACAGGGAGGGGAATGAAAAGGGATTTATCTGTTGTGTATTGATGGAGCTAAGTGATTAGTGTAGCATTTAACTTTTTGGACCGTCTTGGCCTGTTGTAGCGGTAGCAATGATAGCCAGGTTCCTGATGGTTTTACATGTGGAACTCTGCAGATTTGTCCGGACCACGCTGTGCGTTTTTCGGCCGTCCTAGACAAATCTCTCATCAAGAACAGAATCGTGACCAAAAAAATGGTGAACATGAAGGTGATTTGCACGTCTCTGGCCATCCAGTGTGAGCTCTCTGTGAACGCTTATTGAGCACTCTCACGACCAGTCAGCCTCCAACAGTCTTCAAGCACAGCTTGAAAACCTACGACTCCTGTCTGCAATCAACCAATGAAAATACACCCAGGGATTGATGCGATCTGAGAGGCTGGAGTACAACGCGAGAGTAGAATTAGCAACACTAGCAACAGTGGAAGCTCCACGCAGGACCACTCCTTTCTGGCGTTTGGTTCAGAGCCAAATTAAAGAAGTGTTAACAGCAGCGCTTTTTTCAGCATTGTTGTTTTAGTTAGCTGTCGGCTTTTCGGAGGGTGCACTCGTCACGTTAGCACGTCCTGCTAGAGCGAGACGTCGTGCAGTTTGGCTCACTGAAACCTTGGACTGTACAGAGTTCCACCTTTCTGGAGCCCTCACAGTGTGACCTGTCCTGTGCGACAGCTGAGAAACACAGTGTGGTCCGAGCTTAAAACAAGTGATTAGCAGCTCCTGCAGAATCTGATGAAAGCTGAGGAGATCATTCAGCAGTTAGAATCTGGTGTGTCTGAACAGGAACATATCGGAAACATTACTTGTCCGTTAGCGCTACAAGGCTGTGTGTGTGTGTGCAGAAAGAGGCGTGGCTTTCAGTTCCTTCCAGAAGGGGAGGAGGTGAAGATGTGGGAGCTATAGCCGTTCAAATTTCAAAACCTCCTCTTCTCCTTAATTACATCAACGCTACGAACCACAGCTTTAAAGGCACACTATGCAACTTTTTTATAATTTTAAATCATGTTCTTGAGCCAGTTTGTGCTAAAATGACCCTTTACAGGGTTAATGAAATGTCACTCAGACCCCCACCGCCCTCCGTGGCCAGAATACCACACTTGCAACTTCAGAGTGGCGGTCCGGTCTCTGTTGGACTTAGTAACGTGGAGCTGACATGCCTGGCGCTGCATTCTGCTTTCTGCATGTTTCCTGCATGTTTTAGATCATGAACACAGCTGATTTGTTTGATTTAGTGATGAACCGCTCCTGTAGACACTAATGAAGGCTGAGGAGACATTTCAGCTGTTAGATTAAGGTGTTAGAAAGACGAACAAACAGCGAGGAGATAAGTTTCACTTTGGTTTCACTAACGGACACTAGGGGGTGCTAGAAGAAAGCCAAAACTGCCAAGTGTTCCTTTAAATGACAGAGAAACGTTCATGACTTGAGCATCAACAGCTTTGTCAGGCACTTTTTAGGCTCAATAGTAAATATCATCAAACATCCTCATATCCTGAGTCAATACCAGAGAAAGTGTTTTAATTTAATCCATTCTAGTAAATTAGATTCATAGAGAGAAGGCACATTTGTCTTTTGTGTGTTTTAAATCTGTAAAAAACCTGTTAAACATTGCCTCACTGACTTCCTCGTCCTCTTTGTGTTACCAGGTTGTGTTTTTTGGGTTCAGACTAGCTTAAACCAAGAAAAACACATTCAAGGCCGTGATGTTCAGGGATCAGAGCTCTATGGACAGAATAATCTGCCTCAGAGCAAACAAACCGCTGCATTAAAGCAGCATAATTACACCACCAGGACCCTCAGCTGAGGGAAATCAAGGTTTTAATTTAATTAAAACGTATTTCCACACGGTTTGCAAGGTGAAGGTCTTAAACCCGGATCAGGAGTGGCGGTGCTCTGGAGGAAAACAAAAACAAGCCACAGTGGTTTTAACACGAAGGTCCTTGCTTACAGTCCAGTCCACAACTTTCATGTCAACATGAGAAATTCTTTAATAACGTTCAGCAGCTTGTTATTGGTTTTGTCTTTGTCTCCTGTAACGAACAAGCACACGCGTCCCTTTTTGTTTCAGGCTGAAGGAGAACCGCTTCATGAAACCAGTTAGAAATCTCAATTATTTCAATTTCAAGTTGAGTTTGTTCCCAGTGCATGATGAACTCTTCCAGGGCTGCTCCTGGACTCTGGTCCTGTTTGTGCTGATCATGAACAGCATGCTAAGGTGTAGTCATGACAACGAGGGTATCTGGTTTGGAAACATCAGGGTTTCTGCATAGCTTTCTGCAGATGATATGGTTCTTGTGGTGTTTTAGGCCATAACCTTCAACATTTAGTCTCTGAGAAGGATGATGGGATGGAGCGAGAGGTGGACTGACCAATCTGAGCTTCATTTGCAGTAATTCAGGGCACTGCTTTTAGCTTGAAACCGTCCAGATCCTGGATACCAGCAGCTAAAATAAGCTTCAGGGTGGCCGGGCTCAACCTTAGAGATAAGGTGAGGAGTCGAGGCTCTTCATCAAAACGAGTCTGTTGAGCTGGTTTGAGTATCTGACTGGGATGTCTCCCAGGATCCTCTCTGGCCTAAAAGATCACTCAGGAGGAGCTCCTAAATGTTTACCTTCTCAACCCGAGCTTTTGTAAATCAAAAAATAGAAGAACTGACCGTTAGAAGACCTTTTCTGAAGTTATGAACATCATTTGCATCACAAATAATGAATAAACTACCAGACGAGTCGCCATAAAAATGATGCTAAATTAAATATAATTTTAACCGTCACATACTGAATCATTTGAAATCTAACATTGATTCACTAATTGAATTTTTATTCTTGCAAACAGTTTAAAAAAATAACCGGATCCAGTTAAACTTTCACAAATTTTCATCCTTCCGTTCGTAGAAACATCTCGTTCAACTTAAGCGCTGAGATCCTCTAACACGCTGCTGTTCTTCTTCTCCTGCTGCTGAAGCGGATCTTTAGAGGAACTCGGGCTTTTACAGCTCTCAGGTGACGTTCAGCCTATCAGCAGAAAGCAGCAGACTCCTCTGAATACTGATTACAGCCACTTTGTGACACCTGGGGGACCGAGGAAGACGTCTTTAAACCTGTCATAAATATTCACAGCAACTTAATTGTGCGTGCAGAAGAGACGTAAAGACCGAAGGGCCCTGATGCTGCAGAGTTAGCGCGTCACTCGGACGTGACTTTGGAGAATCTGACAGGAACAGCGCGTCTTCGGATTTTGGTGTTGTGGAAAATTTGGCGAGGTCCCGCGTTCCGCCTCCTGCTGTGGGACTCCCACCATCGTGCCTCCACTTATTGACCACTTCACTAATTGCAGTCTGCATAAACAAAGCGTGGAGGGGACTTGGCAGTAAAAAATGCTCAGATAATTAGTTTTGCTGCGGGGGGGGGGGGGCATTGATCTGAAGGTTTGCTGCATTGAATGGATGAGGGGGGTTCTCCTGTGATGCTGACAGGTACCCTGTCTCATGGATCACAGCTTCTCATCAATACCATTCCTCCTCTTCAGTGGTGTGCTGTGGAGCATTTCCTACAACGACACAGGTGCCAATTGATTCGGTGCATCGCTGGGGAGGCGTGCATTGTAATTTATTCAACAGTTTTTATTTTTCTTAGTCTTCTTTTGTCTTTTGCTAAATGTGCACAATGTTGCTGAAAAGACGGATGAGCTGCTCAGAGATGAAAAATGTCTTCCTGGGGTGTTTTTCTCCAACCTGAGGTTTTCTAAGTGTAAGACACACCCACAGCATCTAAATGGTTTATTTTCTCCCCAAGGGGGGTGGTGGTGGTGCATGTGTGTGTGTGTGTGTGTGTGTGTATGTGTGTGTGTGTGCAAGGTGCAGGAGGAATAAAGATGAAGGTGATGAAGGCAGTGTTGGGGTGCAGGTGCACCATGCGTAGGGGAGGTGACCTTGGCTGTGGCTGAGACTGCAGAGAGGGACCGACCATCTGTCTTGGGCCAGGAGGAGGTGACCCAGCATCATTGTTTAGCCCCACTGAGTACACCAGGGTCACTGGGAGAAACATACCTCCTGGCTGGGGAGAGCATAGATATATATATATATATATATATATATCACTAGATGCCTTAACTGGGAGTCGACAGCGTCCCTACACGGCGGCCATCTTACCTCGGACAGCTTACGTTCCGTTCTCAATGGTAGCAGATGGAAGGTGAGTGAACAACTTAAACAAAAACACTCATAACTTGATGAAATATTAACGGATTTACAAGCGGGTTGCATTATTACAAACCTTATGACACATAGGCTTGATTGGACATACTTGCACATTTTTAAATTAACGGGCCAAATCCGTCATATTTTACAGCCACATCTCTGGCGTTTATAACAAACCAAACCGTTTGAAATTCGGATGAAAATTGAGCAAGTTAGAGTTATTTAAATAGTACATTCACCATTGACACCAATGTTACGAAAGGGGACAGCTGTCCGAGGTAAGATGGCCGCCGCGTAGGGACGTTCGTCCAATCGACGAAGAGCGCGTGTAAGGCATCTAGTGATATATATGATATCTATGGGGGAGAGGTCTGAATCTTATAAGTGGGAAAAAGGAGGGAATGAAGATGTAGACCAGCACCATAAAGCTGTTCGTGAGATTTCCTTTTAAATGTTTAATCAGTTTGCAATCTTTTGTTATTTTTGGAGAATTCTGCATCACCTCTGCAGCCTCCCCCTTTCAGATTACACTTTTTACTCCAAGGAAATAGTCTTTCCTATAATTATTCTGTCATTTTGATGTGGCACCTTCTAACCCCTGAAACAATTGTGAGGCCTTTTATTGGAGGCATTAAGACGAGAAGCGATTTGGAAATAATTTGCTCCCTGACTCAATTCAGAATGGGGTTTTAATCTTGGTCGTAAGGGAACAATTCAGCCAAAAACGGCTTTATTTTTATGTATCAGTGCAGCCCTGCTAGTACTGCATGTAGATCGGAACATTTAAAAAGAAAAATGCACAATTAATTGGTTTTATGGAGGGTTCTTGATTTAATTCATTTCAAGTTAATGGCGTTGGACGTAAAGCTGAGAGGCTGGATTTGGTCTAATATGAGCTGCAGCAAAGCAGCAACCTGGATTAACTTTTATTAATATGTTGGAAAAGTCGTGACATCAGCCTTTAATTGTTTTATTATATACAGGCATTTACTGTGTGTTTTTAAGAATAAATGAAAGTTGCAGGATGTTGCGTTTAATGTCCTCAGAGAAAATCGTTGAAAGTTACATTAAACACAAAGTGGTGAATCTATCTCGTCTCTTATGAATATGCATTTTTTTCTGAATATACAATTATTAGAGCCAAAAGAGGGATTTTATTTTGTTTAGGTAATAAACTAAGTTTAGACCATATATTTGAGTTAATGGCTGGAACATATAAAAGGAGATTGTTCTACGTTAAAGGGGACATATTATGACCTTTTCTTAAATTATAATGAATCTATGGTCCAGGCAGAACATGTCTATGACGTTATTTAGCACTAAATCCCTCTCACATAAAAAGATTTCAGCAGTTTTATTCTTGACAGTTCCAGTGTCTTCCAGAATGAAACATTTCAGGGCTCTGTCACTTTAAGAAAACCAGCTGGAATTGGCCACGCCCACCCCCTCAGGCTGCTATAAGCTGAGAAGCTCTGAAACCTGAGAGGGGCTCAGAGTAGAGCCACTGCTCTTCTAGCAGCTGCTCCCTCTTGCACATGGTTGGTTCTAGTCACATTTCCCCGTTTGTGACATCACAAATGGGGACTTTTTAAAACAGCTTGTTTTGGGCTTATAATTCCAAAACTGAACACTGACAGAAAACAAATGGACATTTTTTCCACATTTGGAGTGTTTATAGGGACAGTAGAGACCCACATGACAGTCATGACTATAGTTGCGTCTAGAAGCCATTTCTTTGCTCTCTCTAAAAATCTTCTCTGACTTCTGTCCGTGTTTACAAAGATGAAACAAAATAAATACAACAATCCTGTTTTGGGATATTTTCTTCTCTTTTCCTGCCCTCTGTGATCCATGAGGAATACTCCAGAACCAAATGGTGTCTCACACCAGACAAAGAGCTTTGATGAAGCAGTCAGACTGACAGGGAGGTGACAGACATGCAATCAAGGTGTTAGATGACCGGGCGGCCATAATGTCTGTCCTTTCAGTCCAATCACAACCCCATAGCTCAAGTTTTACTTGGCACTTTCCATCATCATCTCCCTTTTCTTCCTCACAAGACTTGACCCTCTCAGCTTGCTCCTCATATTGTTCCCTCTAATGACAAGTTTCACTTCTCACCTCGCGCTCATTAGTCACCTTTGTAAGCAATAACACCGTTGCAGCAGGGTCTATAAATTCACAGCAGCGCGCTCACATAAATGAGACGCTTTAGTCGGCACGCCGTCACATGAAATCAGCTCGTTCTGTGTAAACAGCCACGAGACAAGTTGTTTTATGCTGCTGAAGAGTCTTAAGAAATATTTGTTAAAAGCAAAGAAATGTGTAATTATGTGATAATTAGAGCAAGCTTCAAAGGGTGCGTTTTCGACTTCCTGGACTCCAGCTGGACTTCAGAGCTCAAAGGTTTCCAGTGTGAGTGAGATCAGAGGTCGTGGTCAAGCTGTGGCTTGTCGGCTGCTAAAAGGATAAGGAGTGACAGAGTAGCTAGAGCCTCATGAAAGGCACCATAAAGCAGGTTTACAGCTCCACGTAGTAAAACTGTCCCCGTCACATCTCTACTGTGCTGCACGACTCAAACCGCTGCAGCGCTAACTCAATCAGGACTAGATGAGAGGAGTGCTGAGCATTTCCACTCACAACATCGCCAACATTTCTGTCACTTACTCTGTTTTATGGGGGAATTTTATGGTTAATTGATGCTGTGACTGTCTGAATCAGGTTTGTTGGGTTTGCAGAGACATAGCTTTCACCCACAGCACACACTATTTTCACACTCTTGCATCTCCTCCACACATCAAGAAAATCAGTGCACTTCTGGAAACTCTAGGGTTACCAAATGGCAAATTTTGTGACGCTAATTGACATTGCACTCAGCTAAGCATTTCTCCAAAGGGCCGTTTTACAGAATTGAGATTGATTCCAGATCTGATGAATACAAATCAGATGATTAAATTAACTTTGTGCTAAAAAGAAATAATCTGCAGAAACACCATGTTGTTACCTGCTGAGTTCCACTTTCTTGCAGAGAACATTTCCTTTTATGTGCAGAAGTAATATGATGTATTCTATGGAGGTTAGGTTGTTTCTTTATTAATCAATCAAAAAAATGAACTTCTAACAAAAAAGTAACAATGTTGAAACCAATTTTAGAAAAACTGCAAACAAAAAAAAGCCAAGCTTACCTTTGTTATAAAAATAAAATAATATATATTTATTATAATCGAGAAGCTTTGCTTACTAAAAGAAAAAAAACAAACATTTTTTACCTTTGGAACTTTTGTTTGAGTAAAAAAGTTTATTTTTTTTTTTAGAAAACTGGAAAAAATTTTGAGCATCTTTTTTGTGCTCAAAATTTTTTCTTTTGCTTGAATCCTCTCTTTTTTTTTTTTTAGGTTAAAACTAGTTTTGTGGGCGGGGCCTGGTTGAGGGTGATGAAAGACCTCTCTTCATTGGCCGTTGGAAAGTGAACCAGTCTATTATAAATATGGACTCAAAAAACCCAAAAAGTTCAGCCTTTAATTGACAAAAAAAGGTTTTAGAGTTAAGTTTTTTTTTGTAAAAATTTTTTGGTTTGCATTTTTTTTCAAAAATTGGTTTCAACTTTTTCCATTGGTTTTCTGTTCTTGTCTAACATAGAGTAGCAAAGTTTTTACCGTATTTTGCTTCGGCTACTTCCAGCCGGTCTGATGAAGGCGACCGGAAGAAAGAACATAACAAGGCGGTTTCAGCTTTGTTTTTTCTTTCTTTGAAGTGCTTTTCTTAATTGAGCAATAAAGAAAAAATAACCTCCATAACATTTTGCTTCACAAGTTGTGACTTATAAAAAATTACCTCTATTTTGACCAATAATTAACACAATATGGTGCTAAACTGCAGAAATCTATAGGTGCAAAATAATAAATTGAAAAAATAATGCTGTGTTAAATGCAGTGTGCATGCTAAGGAAGTAGAATAATATCAAAATGCAGATTGAATGCAATTTTCAATCACCTCCCTTGCTAAGTATTTACTTTTAATAGATATTTTGAAATTACAATCGGATTAAAAGATTGAATTGTAATTCAAGTTGAATTCCATAAATTGAATAAAAGCCCAGTAAACCGTGTTAACGCCCTGTTGTGTCTGCTGTATGGAGTCTCCTTCCTTCCATGTCTGCAGCAGAATTACACCCAACGAGAACATGGAGCCTTACAGCTGTATAGAACTGTGCTGGTTTATTCAACATGACGAGTTTCTCAAATAGTTAATTTCACGGTTCAGACATCTCTGCACAACCCCCCTTAGTGACTGAGAGTTAACTCTGCTTAAATGCATAAAGTTCCTCAACAGCACCGTAGACGTTCATTTTATGCCCGAGCCTTGGCAGTGTGAAATGGTGTGTGTTGAATCTCACTTCTTTTGATTTCAGCGGTTCTATTACTCTTTAATCTGGACCCTGCTTAAAGGCAAAAAGTTCATACGGCTGCCCGTGTATCAGAAAAAAAGATGTTATTTTTTTAATTTTTGAATTCGTGTGAGCATAAACGGACTTCAAAGGTTGAATATGGAACACGGACACTATAGTGACACCTAGTGTTTAAAGGTGGTATTGCAACAACAGAACATAAACCCAGTGTCATGCCCGTCAAAATAAAATTTCGATTTTTTTTTAAATATAGTTTTTAAAGGAAAAACTGTACATTCATTCTGCACACCTCTAAACACCCCATGGAGGTGTTTTTTTTAAATATAGCTTCTTATTAAAATGTTCCATATTCCACCTTTAACTCATGAGATTAAACTAAAGAAAAGTTGCACCATTAACCAGAAAAATGTAAATCCCAGCAGTTTTGCTTCAATCAAGCTTTGTATTTGAAGATGCATTTGATCTGTGTTGCCGAGGAGCAACTCCCACACAGTAGTTATGTTATCTAGATTAGGCAGTTTTATGACTTGTTTTTAAATTTACGACTTCATGACCTACCGCGCTGCAATCCAAGGCGTGTCTGCAGCTAGTAAACTCTTCTGTTGCTACCAAATACATCCAGAAGTGTCCTGTTCGTGACCCCTAGAGCCGGTCCCCAGATGGAGATCCATCCAAACCACACCATGTACCTTGAGCATGAGTTTGACCTTTGACCTGGGTCACTTAGCTTGACAGGATGTCGACCTTGTGGAAGATGGAGCATCAAACAATCGTGATTTTTTTAAATATACACCATTTGACACTGACAAATGATCATAATTTTCCTTGTTTTGGGGAGAAACAGTGACAGGGTGGGCCATCTTTTATTGACTCAAGCCTTCTATCACACATTTGAATGTCAGTCTAGCAAAAACAACCTTTTTTGGCTTCTGAAATGCACAGATCTAATGAGTCCATGCACACAGAGATGTGTTCTTCCCTCGCTGTTGTGTGTTCAGATAAAAATAACATTTGAATATACTAGAGCCAAATGCTGGCAGACAGAGAGCGAGAACAGTATGAAACAGATGTCACCACAGATGGGGGATAAACAGATCCATTTTTGGTGTTACAAATCCTGCGTGTCACTTGTCACTTAATGATTATTATGTTAGTGTGGGAGTACAAACTCAGAATCGGTTGTCTTGTGGATTTCATGTCATTCAACACATCTGTGGAAGTCATACATGCTGCAGGAACTTGGACTATTTCATGTTTTTTGCCTTTTCGTTTCTTCTCTGCACATTTCGGCTTTTATGGGTTAAATTGTAGCAGTTCTGCAGGGCATCGGTTCAGCTGTTTGGGTTCTGTTCATTTCCTATTCTCATGTAGATCTAAGTGTACAAACATGACACTCTGCTTCTGTAGTCATCCTGCATGAGCGCGGATATCTGTCCACTTGTGTGAATGTGGAGGAGAAGAAGAGAACTGGAGACAAGTTCTGGAACGTTCCCTTCAG
>SSNS01000003.1:1409881-1423211 GCA_006937985.1 Aphyosemion australe | reverse complement strand
ATCCATCCATCCATCCATCCATCCATCCATCCATCCATCCATCCATCCATTCAGATTGCATTTCTTTTATCAGGATTTGGATTCTATTTGAAGCTTTTGGATGATTTTTCGACTAAACCATGAATCTTTGTACCTGTTGCGTAAACAGGTTTAAATATCCAGCAAAGGCACCCGTCTTTCTTATTTGTTTTTATCTGTTACAAAACTGGCAGACTTGATTTACCAAAAACCTCTTCAAAAGAGATAAGTTTGAGTCATGCTGGAGATTGTTTCTGTTGGTATAAAACTCATGTTAAACATCTAGAGACACACTCAGGGATTTGTCTGACTACAACAGTAATAGAGTCATAGCAAGAGGGAAAAGAATACTTGTTATTTGTCAGTAGCCTAAAGCTATGAGAGCTACTGTATGTAGCTGTGACTGTCACCAGCTCTTAAAATGTCACTTATCATGAAGGCCTGCTTCGGCTCTGACTCGACACTCCGTCAGCACTCAACCTGAACTCTTCCTTCGCCTCTGATCAGCTGATTCACTCTGCAGATGGTGGACCGCAAAATTCAGGAGGAAGAGATACCAGACGAGGAAACGGAGCCACCGAGGGGCACCGAGATGACAGGTTCAGCCATTCTGAGGGTTTTTTCATTCCAAAGAGTGAGCACTCATGGTTTAGAACACCCACACACACACATTTTAGAGTGCAGACAGATACTTTTGTGTGTAGGCGTTTGTAACTGAAACACTCCTGCACACAGAGAGGGAGAGAGCACAGGAATGTAATTTTTTTCTGTTTTCTATGCCCTGGGCCCAAGACACACCAGGAGCGACAGAAATCTCGCCAAGTGGGATAAGATCATAAAACTGTAAAGTACTCTCCCCTTCATTTTCAACTAAATGGATAAAATGGTGTCAGCATGTTACTGCCAGCCCCTCAGGAACCAAAATACTGGCAGGGCTATAAACTAAAGCAGTTACTCTGTGAAAAGACCCTGAATCCTTTCCCATCAGGACAGATTTCCCACTGAAATGGTGCAGATGAGTAAAAAATATCAAAAAACACAAATCGATGTTGTTCAGCCCCCACATGTCACCCGACTTTTAAAGTCTTTACAGGCAAAATATTAAACATTATTAAAGTTGCAAATCTGATAAAATCTTGCTTTTGCAGCAGCTGCATTGTGCCAGTTCATGTGTCTGTTGCACAGAAAACATTAACAATAGGACTAATCTGGGTTGGAAATCTGACAATATTACTGTAGATTGTGAAGGATTTGAGTTTATTTGACGACCTGCCAAAGCAGGGAGATCATAAAATCATCACAATTAGTCAGAAAACAAGCAGCCCTGTCAGGAAGACCCAGACTGTTCTCTCCTAACGCATTTTCACCTCTTTGAAGGCACGCTGGTCTAGAGATAATCCCTGCATCGTGTCCTGGGTTGGCCTCAGGCACCTCCTCTAGGATGAGCTAACCGGAAGGCGTCCATCCTGACCCGGCGCTTTAACCACCTCAGCTGTTTCCTCTCAGCGTGGAGGAGCAGCGGCCTTGATGTCCCATCTTCTGATGAAAGATAACATTTTGGCCGAATTCATGATTTTGTTCCTCGTCTCTAATTAATCGAGTGAATTGGTAAATTTTTCCAAGTGTTCCGACATCAGACGGCTCCGTAATGTTTTTAATTTATTTACAGTTTTTGTTTTGTTCCCATCGCTGATTTTTACTCAAAATCATCGACGGCAGAAAAGCTCGTCAGTAAATATAACAGGAGCATTTTCACCAACAGGTATAATTATCCTCAATTTTTCAAAACACAGATTTGTTTTGTTCAATAAATGTTGTGTCATTTGGATTTTGACGGTGGTGCAGAGGGCTGACACCGGGATGGAGCCTCACGCTTATATGGACCCGGTAACAGAGGCCGAATGTGACACGTTCTGTGCCGCCGTATCGAGTATGAGTGCACGGTTGGGAGTGAAAGCTACTGTACCTCACAAAAGCCTCCCCTGAAGGCATAAAGCAGCAGCAGGATGGAGATCAGCTGCTGGTGCACGCCGTATTCTACTGTAAGATGTCATGTTAGCATGATGGAACCGGTTCTGCAGCCTGATGGCTTGCTGTTTAACCATCCTCATGTTCTTTTACTAGTTTAGTGAAATTATTCGCTGTGTTTTTGCTGGTTTTAAAGGGATGGCGGTGGTAGAATCAGTATTCAGCCCTGCAGCATCACAGCTTTGAGAGAAGGCTTGAATGCTGCTGAGTGGCACCTGCTTGCTGCAAAATATTGCTGCATTCAGAGAAAGCAGGACTCCACCTGCATGCCAATCAGCCTGTCAGGCTAATCCCCTCCACCGACATCACACACCAACACACTCCCTCTGTGTCGGAGTCTCTCACAGCCCCGTAGGCATGGACACGCGTGCCCATCACATGAACACTGACAGCACTTTTAAACGGGACTAATTAGGTTTTGTCAGATGGATCCTTTAACCTAAACATGGAGACGGTGTTTAATGCCTGCTACCTCTTAGATTACATTGATTGAAACTAGAAATCACAGATTTCCTGTTTTTTTCTTGATTTTTTTTAACAAATAGAAACTTTAAAGACTCTTTAGCAAAGTTTGTGATCATTTGTTTTCTGCAAAGAAAAAAGCTTAAAGGGAAATTTTAAGCAATCATCAGCAAGAAGACCGTTATGCACAAAACACTAAGCCCATTCTCCTGAGCCCCTCTGATCTGTTTTCTCAGTCATGTCAACTCAATAACAGGTGTCTCACCTCCGGCAACAATACTGTACTCCTGTCTCCTTCTTCATCTCTCCGTGTTTGTCTATTGTCTCTGAGATGAAAGGGAAGCTGCACAGATGATTTGGTTATTCTGGCTACGTCTCTGTCACGGCGTCTCCGAGCTGCCAACCTTGTAGGTATGTTTGGCAGCGCGGTTCCATCCAGGGATTAGCCACACGCCGGGTTTGGACTCATTCCCAGCAGAGCATCTGAGCTGAGCTGGCTGGTCCAGCAGAAGGTCAGGATGTGGAACGTTGTGTAAAGCAGCAGCTGCTCACCGGGGACCAGAACGTTCCCTGGAATCTGGTCTAGGCGACTCCTCGAGAGAGCGTGAAGTGATTTTT
The DNA here is from genome assembly GCA_006937985.1 of Aphyosemion australe. NCBI lineage: Eukaryota > Metazoa > Chordata > Actinopteri > Cyprinodontiformes > Nothobranchiidae > Aphyosemion > Aphyosemion australe. The sequence continues at coordinate 1,420,085 of SSNS01000003.1, read as the reverse complement.
TAGAAAACATAGTTCTGAGTCTGTTTGTGTTTTGAATGCTAGAAGGATTTGATCTAATATTAGTTTGTTCTAGATGTGACATTTCTCAGTGAGTTCAAATGACATCATCTGCTGTCAATGTTCACGTTATGCACCAAATGAGAGATCATGGTGTGTGTCTTCTCGCCCTTTTAGCTTCATAAACCATCTTCAGTTTTCATATTGCTGCATTTAAAGCACAATCAATGGTTTATTCACTTTCCTCATTTTCCTACTGGTTTTAGTGTTTGTGAGGCTTTGTGATGGTCAGGTAATTGAAAACCAATTTGTGCATATTAGCTTAACTCAGGAGGGTGCGAACTTTAAGATTGAAAGAGACATTTTAAAGCAGAGGGTCACTGAGATATGTATACTTGCTCTTTATGGAATACAGTCGGTCACGCTGAGTTTCACATGCATGCAGAACATGAAAATAGTCTTCTGCACTGATGTCCTGCATTTGCCGCCAAAAGAAAAAAGGGAGGGAAACGCTCGAGTCAGACAAAGCCACTCAGATCTACGTCACACTCAGTGTTTACATGCATGAGTTATTTATGGAGATAAAACATCAACGTTGCATTTTTTACTTAAGAAAGAAAGAGGAGCGAACGAAGGCAGCAAAAGAGTCGCATTGCTGTTAGCCAATCAGAGGCGAGATGTCTGATTTTCATGAACAACTCACTAGACGTTCATACCAGACACAAAAATTGCTAACATAAAAATATCTTGCTGTGTGGTAGTAATATGACGTATTTTTAGCTCTTAAATTTTTTGAATTTCAATAGAATTCTGGCAATGGAATAAATGCCGTGGAAACTTTACTTATTGCAAGAATACGGATGGAAAAACTGCTGAAACATTTCTTAAATGACATCGACTCAAAGATAAACATCAGAACAGCTGATAAACCACATGTTGTTCCAGAGGTTGGATTAATCTGTATATTAAAAAAAATCTCCTCAAGATCTAAAGGCATCATGAAGATCTGTGGTGCAAACACTGAGGAGAAAGCTGATGTGAGCAGAAATCATGATTTGTTTTTCTGTCTGATTTGTGTGTACATGTCATTAAATAGAATTAAACTGACAAATAAAATGAAAAATATAAAACTGAAAACTCACTCCTTATAAGACGAGCACCTACATTTTGCAACCATTTCCTCTACTTCCTCTAATGAAGCGTCGAACCAAGCGTCTGACTTCTGCCTCAGGAGGAGAGTTAAAGCAAACATTTAGAGCTCCGTTCCCTCTGAGCCTCGTTCAGCAGCAAGCTGCTGGATGAAAGTCTGGAGAAAATATTGTTGGGAGAGATTTGTTCTCACAAAATTTGCACATCAGGATGGGAGAACTGTCAAAACATTTCCTCAAGATTTTCAGCACTCCTTAGGTTGTTTCTGAGGTCTTCTCCCCAAAAAGTCTCGTCATTTCGTTTCTGCTGCCTCTGTTGTGTCTATTCAAAAACTTGTCACGTCATCTCAACTGTGCATGGGCTTTGCGTTTGCAGAAACTGCATATATATTTTATAGAGAAACAGTCACATTGCGTCTATGCATGGGTACACTTTTCTGTTTGGACTTATTTATCCACCCCATCCTTTTCTGATTATTAATCACGTTTGAATTAGCAGGAATGGATCTGTTTATATCTGATTAAATGTTTACATTTTATTCAGATTGGACCTTTCATTTGATTATGATGGAACATGCATTTATTTAATTACTTCCTAAGTTACATTTAAAAACATTTGATTCTTCTGAGGTGTTTGCACGAGAACATTTAAGGAGCAGAAACAACAAAACCGATTGATGCACACATATTTGCACACAAAAGAGGAGTGTTGGGCTGGCCGATGTCTGTGGATGGGTGCGGGGGTGTCAGGGTAGTCGTAGAGGACAAGGACTGGACCAGTGGATCTGCTGGCATTCAATCATAGTCTGGATATTCCCAGTTCATCCTGGAATGTGAGTGGTGCTCTGACATTCTTCTTTGTTGTTCTCCTTTTGTCCAACAAAGACGTTAGCAGCTCATCCTGCTGGAAAAACCAGCATATGTTGTGTTTTGGTGCTGGTTTATGCTAGTCTGGTATGCTGGTCCAGCATCCAATCACCAACATCCCATGGACCAACATCCAAGCATCCAAAACACAACACATGCTGTTTTTCTATCAGCAGGGAAAGCGTTAGCATAGGCTCAGGCTAGCAGTGGTTCGTGCTAACATTAGCATTGGCTCAGACTAGCTGTGTTCTGTGGTTAGCGTTAGCGTGACCTCCGTTTATACGTTGCTGACTTTAAAGTGGGTTGGGATATGCAAATTTAAGGGTGTGTGTCTCCGCTTATGATTAAAGCTTTTCTCAGCCCAGCTGAAGAAACCAGCATAGGCCACCATAGCTGGTTACCAGCATACCGGTATGTTGTGTTTTGGTGCTGGTATTCTGGTCCAGCATGCAATGCTAGTTTAGCATGGGATGCAACTAAACCAGCACCAAAACACAACATATGCTGCAGCTATGCTGGCCTATGATGGTTTTTTCAGCAGGGAGAACAAACCGTTTTTCCACGGCCATTACAACGTTACTAATTTACAAAAAGCACAGACACAGTCCTTTTGGTATGCTACGTTAGACAAAGTCAATGTGGCTTTGAATTCTAGGACCACTTTAATGCATTGCAACCTCTCCAGCCTCAAAGTGTAGTGGGTGCTTTTGCTTCCCAACTAGGGACTCAAGGATTGACAACAGGAGCCTCTCTGAGCAGATAACAGTCATTCTGACTCCAATCAGTTTCTCTGGGAGCTACGGCATTTTAGATTTCATTTGTAATTCTCAACACCAGGAATGATTCAAAGCAAACACCAGAAATCTCAGTCCTACTTCTGCCATGATGTTTGAAGAAACACCATAACCTGAACAAATGAAACTGTTTTCTCACAAGTGTTCCAAGGTCTGAAAATTGGTGCAGGACTCAGATCAGATCAAGGAACAGCAAACAGTGTGGCTGTGCTGCAAAAACAAGTCACTTTGAATTAAAGCTCCACTCTTAACAGATCTGCTGGTGACATCTTGGTACTGGATATCACAAAACACCTTCGGAGTTCCTGTGGGGGCACGCCTTGATGGGTCGGTGTTGTTTGGCCAAAGGAGAAGGAGCAAGAAAGTTTTAGACAAGTAGTTCTCGCGTCTCGGCTCACTAGTTGAAATTAAACAAAGGAATTAGAATTTATTAGTAATATTTCTTTTTTTTTCTTTCAGTTTTTCATGAAACTGTGTTTTCATTTCCTCTAATGAAACAACTGAATGCTTCCAGGGCCTGAGTGTAATAATAACCCGAGCACAATGAGGGCAAACACCAGCTGGCAAATGTCACAGCCATGCCGAGTGACAGACAGGAGGGGCATGTGTTCACCAGCTCAGCCCTAATTGTGTGTGATTGAGATGTTACAAACTAATTGTATCTACAATAATTTGATCCAGTCTCCACAAACCGAGGAATTTCTCTGGAGAAGCGGTGCAGCAAGGGAACGTCTAAAAAGTATTTTCTCAAGAAAATCAGACTAATTAGAAATGGAGTCAGCAGGGCAGATGGAGCTAAATGCTGTTTTTTTGGGGGGGAAATTTTCTTCTCTGAAGCCAGTCAATAAACAATCTGCATAACTTTACCTCATCAATATTTAATGTGTCAGCTAAAGGTCTCCTCTCCTACAGGTCACAGCCAGTCTGATGTTTACCACTTTCAAATTCGCCACAGATGCAAAGAGTCCCGAGGGGGAAGTTTCCTCTGAAGTGTGTGTACTTCCGCGTGTTTATCCGTGTGTGTGCATAATGTCTGAATGAAAAAAACTAGTGTTTGGTGTTTTTTCTTCTATTGTACTTTGTAAGTCTGCCTTTGTTTGTGCGTTTCCTTACATCAGAGACAGCGAGAGCCCTCAGAAGCCACCGGAGGAGATCCACACACCCCCTCCCCTCTAACAGCTTACAGCCGGTTTACCGGTGGGGAGGGGACAATATGAGGGTGAATTTTTAACGATGAAAACAAATGAGCCAACACAGGCACACAATTAGGAGGAAGTCATGGCTATGTGTCGTGTTTAGATGAACAACATGATGGCCTCTTTACCCCTGGTGGGGGTAAGGCCCTGCCCCAGGAGATGGCTCATTAGGGTCGGAGAGGGGGAGGCTGGCGAGAGGAGAAGGGGAGGGGTCACCGTCACTCAGGGGGAAGAGGCGCCATTCAAAAAGTTATTTTATGCAAATTTTAGGTAATATTTCAAATACAGGCATAAATCACGTAGAAAAATATGTATAATAATCACAAAATGCATTATTTGATACCAAACAACAGATGTAATATTTTAGACAATCTTGAAACTCATAAATCAGCAAATGTAACACGAACGCTTCGGCAGATCAGTATAAACACAACCTGTTGTTTTATCTGAGTATGAGAACAAAGTCAACAGCAGCCTTTGTTCAGAGCTCTGCAGCTTTGGTCCAGTATGGTGTGGCTTCCACCCGGGTCCTGGAAGCTGGAAGAGCACCACCAGATGGTTAAGAGCAGAAGTGACTTTTCATCTCCCTTTAATGCTAAACGGCTCAATCTGCCTTCATTAGAAAGATCTGAACAGATTTGAGATTATTTCATTAACAAGGCCCAAATTTGACTTTTGAAAGAACAAACCCTGACCACAATATTTCAAAAAGTTCCTGAAATTCCTAAAACAAGGATGCTTCGCTTCTCTGCTCATCAAAGCAACCAAACCCAGACTGATCCATTTGTTTTGCGTCACTCTTGCTGAGTGAACATTTGCATATTGGGTATTAACAAATCGGGCCCCACACAAACAAACACATGCAGCTTTATTTAAGCAGCTAATTGAGAACCGAGTAAGCATCTCTAATCTGTTTAACAAAAAGAAATGGTGTTTTCTCAGCTACTTAATATTCTCAGTTTAGCTAATTGAAAATGCGAGCTGCAGCGTACTCTTGGGGTTTTAGTGTAGAGGTGTCAACTAGCAGCAGTGCAGCACCTACATGATCAGAACCAGAACCGCTGAGTTATTCTGTGTTTAATCAAGATGCATGAGAATTTTCTCCCTCATATCGCCCCATCAGACAAATAATACAATCAGAAGAGATTTGAATAAAGTAAAATTTGATGTTTTTTTTCTGACTCATGCATCTTGAATCATTATGACTGCATTAGCTCAGATTAAAGAGAATTCATCTGAACTGAAATGTCAGAAAATGCTTCTTTCCTTCAAAAGGAGCCTTTGTGATTGACTCCTTCATCTGCCGTCACTGCTGAGTGCCATTTTCTCTGCACTTATTGAAAATCTGCCGTTAGGGTTAGGGTTGGGAAAAAAAATCTGCCTTTAGGGTTAGGGAATATCTGCCTTTAGGGTTAGGGTTGGGAAAAAAATCTGCCTTTAGGGTTAGGGAAAATCTGCCTTTAGGGTTAGGGAATATCTGCCTTTAGGGTTAGGTTTGGGAAAAATCTGCCTTTAGGGTTAGGATTAAGGAAAATCTGCCTTTAATGTTAGGATTAAGGAATATCTGCCTTTAGGGTTTGGATTATGGAACATCTGCCTTTGGGGTTAGGATTAAGGAAAATCTGCCGTTAGGGTTAGGGTTGGGAAAAAAAATCTGCCTTTAGGGTTAGGGAATATCTGCCTTTAGGATTAAGGAAAATCTGCCTTTATGGTTAGGATTAAGGAATATCTGCCTTTAGGATTAAGGAAAATCTGCCTTTGGGGTTAGGATTAAGGAAAATCTGCTGTTAGGGTTAGGGTTAGGGAAAATCTGCCATTAGGGTTAGGGATAAGGAAAATCTGCCTTCAGGGTTAGGGAATATCTGCCTTTAGGATTAGGGTTAAGGGAAATCTGCCTTTACGTGTAGGATTAGGGATTATCTGCCTTTAGGATTTAGGGAAAATCTTCCTTTAGGGTTAGGTTTGGGAAAAATCCGTCTTTAGGGTTAGGGAAAATCTGCCTTTAGGTGTAGGATTAAGGAACATCTGCCTTTAGGGTTAGGGTTAGGCATCCTTTTGTTTCCACCTTTTTGGCTTCTTCACCATCAAATCTGAGTATTTAACAGCTCTGGTGTCGGTGGAAACGACAACCCTGCAGCAAAATATCACGAGTAAACAGAATTATTATTTTATTATCCTCTTTTTTCAGCTTAGATTTAAAAGTCCATTATCAAAGTAGCGCATCACTCGTTCGAGCTTCTCCGAATTACTTTTTAATATTTTCCTGCGGTGCACTTTCCAAGGACACGCCGCACAGCGAGTTTGCGTCTAATACTCCTTCTTCTGTTGACCTTGGACAAAATGGCCAACACCTCTATCAATCACCAGCTCAACCAAGAACAGGAGAAAATGATGCTGGCTAACAACATTATCACAGCACTTGTTCACATCTCATTGATTTGACAAAAGCCATCAGTCACACATGTCAGACTCACGGGTTTTTCTGCTCTTATGCCAGAAAAAAACAAATCTGTGACACAATCCTTCACATTATTTCATTCTTTCCTATTATTGGGTTTTTAAACCAAAACGGTTAAAATAAAAATAAACTGAAAAGGAAAAGAATATATATTATAGTTGGTATCTCAACGTCGTTCCATTCAGATCACTACATTTTTGCAAAACTGAATTTTTTTGTACTTTTTCAGAGCTTGAAAATAGATGAAAAAAATGTTACATTAAAAAAAAAGAAAATGTTCCCAGAGGAGACAAATTCATTCCTCGTGTTTGACACAGACAGAGGAAAGCAAAAATGTTCTTAATGTTTTGATTAATTATTGATTTGACTTGAGCCTCGGCCCCCCACCCCTATGCTCGATCTCTGCCATGGTGCTCGGTTTTCTTGTGACAGCGGCACACCCCTGTCCACCGACGAGATACTGATGTCCCACTATTCATCATCTTCTATTGAGAGGAGAGAGGAGAATGGATTCAGCCATGACGGTCCCCGGCGGTGGCTTCCTCGACAACCTTCCCGCCCTCTCGTCCCCTCTGCGGTGTCCCAGGGGAGGTTTCAATTAAACCTCCTGAACGTTGGGGACATTTTAATCCCTCTCCCACCTCGTTTATCTCTGCACCCACACCTCTTTGAGCCGAGACAGTGGAAGTAGAACATGTCGTTGTTGGCTTTGTGTTTTTATCTCAATGCCAAACTGGGAGGCTGAATGCACTATTGAGATTTAACTGAGCATCACTGTTATATTGAACAGAAGCAATTGTTTTGCTGTTAGAGAGCACATGAGGGAGACCGGTTTGCTATTTACGCCACAAAGATTTTAAAACTCCCATGCAAGGACAGAGCTGTCCTCTGCAGACATGGCAGATTAATTATTTACATTTTTGTGATGTTAGTAGGAGTTTATAATGATGTTTTTCTTGCATGTGTTTTAAAAGATTCATTTTCTTTCAGCTTTATTGATTTTCATGCAAACAGCAGCGACTATGCATTAATCAATAGGGTCTCCCTTAGAAGAGAACTTCTAATGTATTAAACTGATGCATATGGAAGTTAATGTGTGCACTGTTTAAAGGTGCAATATGTAAGAATGAATTAAGAATGACATCCTGTGGTCAAATTTGGGTACTGCAGCCCATTTTTCCAAACAAAAAGTGATTCTCTCACTGTCGTTCTGTGAGTTTCATGGCTGTTATGGTTACGGCTCAGCACCAGGAGATTCTAGAGGATGAGTGACTACGAGTCATACACAGTTAAGTAGATAAATACATTTCACTTTAATATCAAGTTGTTGGTGATTGTTAAATTAGCTTGAAATGTTTTAGAAGTGACTATTTTTTCTAATTTACTGTTAGCATTGTTAGCTCAACATTAGCCTCTAGCCTGGTTCACCCAATATTAGAGTAAAACCAAAGGATGCCGTGGCTTCTTAAAGTTACAAGAAATAACTTCTGGGTCGCTCCTGTTTACTGGCATTGGTTCTTTACAAAACACTGCTGCGTTTTGCCAGCTGGTTTTGAATTTCAAATGCCGGCTGGTGTAGATTCGACAACCCTGCAGGCTCAGATTGTAAACAAAGACTACATCCCTCTTCAGCCGTTCCTTTAGGTAGAAAAACTGACAACCCTCCAGTTGGCTGAGAAGGAAATCTGTTTCAATGTAACCTTCCTTCCAACATTTTTTCACTCTAACCCTAATTAAAAAATTTTCTTTCTGCAGTTTTTGTCTCGTTGTCTTTTGAGAGGTAAATAGATCTTTATTGGACTACAAAGTGTTCATGTTTAGTTTGATACATTTATCAGAGAAAAACTGACTAAACTTTTAATTTAATAGATACATTTTAATAAAAATACACTAAACAAAACAAATGCCAAATTTGCCACTGGATTTCATTTAATTGTCTCCATGGTTTTACATTGCTTGTGATTTGCTTTCCATAACCAGAGATGACTCTTCAGCTCGCTGAGAAACAGCTTGTTAATGGTCAATTGATTAGAGCTTAATGGGTATATTGATTGAGGTGATCCAGAATGTAAATTTTTCATCCAGTGTTCTTTCATCAGAATGGCTGGCGCGCCTGTGCGGGTCATGTGTTAAATGTTCACCATTAGTGTTTAACTTTCAGCTCCTCACTAAACGGACAGCTGAAGCATGCAGAAACGAGGGAGAAATAGAATTAACCTGAGTGATCTTCTCTCTGATCATTTAGTTCTATATCTATCATCACAGATTTTTATGACGCTCATTAGGATGATCTGTGTAAATCCTCCGTTCATTAGAGAAAAACTGAATCATTTCACATATGTGCTGAAGGTTTCTGCACTTATCATCTTCATCACTTTAAACTGTCTTGCTTTAATTCACAGAAAAGCTTCTATTCCTACCAAGCACACCTCTGTCCAACTGTTCCCATGCACACGTCACTTCTGCCATTCCCCACCTTCTCATTACGTCTGCACCATGTACACAGAGATGTCCATCAGTCTCCCGGAAGACAGGACCGTCTAAAGAAAATCAGCGAGTCTCCGGTAAATGATGAGAGTGCCCAGAAGCCGGAGAGATTCATCACTCATCAAACGCTGTTAGGGAAATTTAGGTGCTTAATTTTGTCGTTCCAGGCGGTTGATGCAGCCACTGATTCGACATTGTTGTACTAGAAACTTGATGTCCTCTCTGTAAGTGATGTGCAGTTGGGTTGCAATTCCTCAAAGAGAGCAATGGTCTCTCGGGCTGGAGTTAATGATGCCACGCTGGTGGATGATCAGGCTCTAAAGAATAAATGCTGTTTTAACTGTCAAGGGAAAAATGATTGGGTGGTTTAAGACAGTTAGGTGTGCTGCTGCTAATGCTGGCACATATTAGCATTTGGGTGGATTTAATGTTGTCCAGGGCCGGGGGTGGTTTTAAACACTGGACCACATCTGTCTATATTTACACAAAGCATCCGAAAAGTCCCAAAACTTAATGGATCTGAGTGAAGCAGCAGAATTCATTCATGCAGAAATAAACACAGGTGCCCCCATCAACGACACAGAAAGTTCTAGATCATTGCAGCTACCGAGAGTCTGGTGAAACTTGAGCACTTTCGGAGAAAGTAGACTTAAAAAAATCCAGGTTTATCTATTCAGATTTTTATATTGGTTGGTACAAAATAAAACTTCTGGGACTCCACCGGTTCCCCTTTATAAAGATGCTTATTAGAGCAGAAGCTTCGTCCCAGAACCATTGCCATGCACACTGAGGTATTCCTCTATCGGTGATAAGGTCATTTGTGCCCTTATGGTCCAAACAAGTCAGGAGGATCATTTAATCACGTTCACATGCAGTATTGAACCATGGTGTTATGGTAAATCCTGCAACTGCCACTTGGACCGATTCACATGGCAGGATAATCGTGTTTGACCCGATCTTTCCCTTCCAACAATCTAACCCTAACACTTCCAACAATATAACCCTAACCCTTCCAACAATCTAACCGTAACCCTTCCAACAATCTAACCCTAACCCTTCCAACAATCTAACCCTAACCCTTCCAACAATCTAACCCTAACCCTTCCAACAATCTAACCCTAACCCTTCCAACAATCTAACCCTAACCCTTCCAACAACCTAACCCTAACCCTTCCAACAATCTAACCCTAACCCTTCCAACAATCTAACCCTAACCCTTCCAACAATCTAACCCTAACCCTTCCAACAATCTAACAC
>SSNS01000003.1:1239213-1409317 GCA_006937985.1 Aphyosemion australe | reverse complement strand
CGACAACCCTTCCAACGCCCTAACCCCAACCCTTCCAACAATCTAACCCTAACCCTTCCAACAATCTAACCCTAACCCTTCCAACAATCTAACCCTAACCCTTCCAACAATCTAACCCTAACCCTTCCAACAATCTAACCCTAACCCTTCCAACAATCTAACCCTAACCCTTCCAACAATCTAACCCTAACCCTTCCAACAACCTAACCCTAACCCTTCCTACAATCTAACCCTAACCCTTCCAACAATCTAACCCTAACCCTTCCTACAATCTAACCCTAACCCTTCCAACAATCTAACCCTAACCCTTCCAACAATCTTACAAAAGTGCCCAATTACCATAATGGCTCATAAGATAATCTTATCAGATTTTCCTGCCATGTGTGGTGTGTTAAGAGCGTCTGGTCTGCTCCAAAGCATGTTGGGACTGTTCCAATCATAAATCAGGTGATATTCAACATGTTGGATTGTATTGGTTTCGTGAAGCAAGCGTGCTGCCTGTTGAATGTGATGTGTAGTCAGTAAGAAAGTGAAGTGGTGAAAACTCCTCCACCGCTTTTGTTTACCCCAAAGTCGCTTTGATCTTGAGAGGTTTTGTGAGATTTCCCGTCTAATCTGGGAATGCCCATGAATCGGTTTGTATATGGTGTGTAGATTTTGCTGTGACTTTGCACCACAGAACTTTTATCAACATGTGTGATTTTTCATGTTCAGAAAAATCATCCAACAGTTTTTAAATCCTGCCGTATGAACCGGGTCTAAGTCTTTATCCTACAAGTATCCGTGTGTTTTTAATGAATCAAAGTTTCTTTCTCCTAAAACTGATTCCTTTAGTGTTTTAAAGCATTATTAGACAGCTGAACAATAATCAGACACTTTCACCCCAGTCTCCAACTGGAGAAAAAACACAAAGACAAATCCTTCTTGACATTGCCAAAGGCTTAAGATATGAAGGTGGCTGATCTTCATATTTCCGTTTTACTCGTACCTGGATCTCCATTTTAATAAGCTGATTAGCGGACAGCTGGCAGGATGGTTTCTGCCTGCCTGGCAGCGTCAGAGGCCTGCTGTGTGTGTGAATAGGCTGCAGACTCTGCTAGCTGACTGGAGAAGCCTGTGTGCTATCCAGAGATGTCAAAGCAATCCTCTTTTAATCCTCCGCCCTCCTGCTGGGAGCCCGTTGTTGGAGGAGCATCACAGAACATATGACATGGTTGATAAGAGTGACTTAGTTCAATTAGAGAAGAATCACTCTGGGTTATTAGTGAGCTGTTTGTCAGAACGTTATCACTTTCAGTATTTATTTACAGGCTGAATGCATAAAGTGCAAGCTTTTATAAAGTGGGAAGCATTGACGGAGTCTGGCTTTAATCATTTATGCTCATCACCCCTGTGTGTGTGATTGGGTGAAGTGTGTGTCATTCCAAAGTGTAAATGGAGTCAGATCTCTGGAGGGTTGGAGGGTGCTGGTGAGGGCAATTGGATTTCTGATGATAGACCAGACAAAAAAAAAAAAAAAGAAAAGAAGGCTTTCCACATGATTTGCCGTGATGCAAATGTAGACGCTTCAGAGAAATCTTCTGCTTTGGATGATTCTTGTGCCACATGGCACTGCTGTTTGGTAGTCAGGTGAAGGTCTGCGCCCCTTTATATTGGATAATCATGTGCAGGAGCTGAAAGAAATTGCCCGCTGGTGACCTTTTGTTTTGCTTTTATTCAAATTTGTGCAGTTGGATTAGCAGTGGGAACGCTGCGGAGTCTGGGAGCGCTGGGCTCGGTGCAGAGATAAGCATCTTGGAAAAGCTCCAGACAAGTAAATTATGATCATATAGACAGATTTAACTACCTACTCACGAAGGAGCATGAAGCACAAAGAGGTCAGACTTGGGAAATAACGTTTTATATTATGGATCAACAGACTCCAGCTGGCTTGAGATACACACACACACACACACACACACACACACACACACACACACTCGAGGTGGGTGGTAGAATAAGACTTTCACCTGTCGAGCAGAAGTATTAATCTTTCTGGAAAAAGAAAAATGAGAGCCATCAACATGAGAAGGATGACTTTAATTCGCCGGTTGGCGAGTGGGGAGAGAAATATGTTGATATTCTCTCTGATATGTAAAAGCTGCTTCCAGCATTTTATTATAATGGCGGGATAGAGGAAAAAAAGTATGATTTATAACTTAAACACCATAAAGGAAGAGGCACAGCTTAAATAATGATGTAATATTCACACACGTCCATGACATCAACTACAAAACCACGTCTGTCTGATTTAAACAGGATTAGAAAATATTTTACTGTTATTTAATATATTTATGTGCAAAAATGAGACAAAATAGCAGAAAAGCCTTTTAGTGCATGCACACACGCACACACACGCGTGCGAACACACACACACACATGCACACACGCACACATACACGCACACACACACGTGCGCACACACATGCACACACACACACATATGCACACACACATACGCGCGCGCACACATGCACACACACACATGCACACACACATGCACACACACGCACGCACACACACGCATGCACTCACACGCGCACACAAACGCACACACACACACACACACATGCACACACACATGCGCGCGCACACGCACATGCACACACACACACACAAACGCACACACACATGCACACACAGCAACACGCACACACATGCATACACACACACACATGCACACATACACATGCACACACACACATACACACACACACACAGATATCAGGAGAATAAAATGGCCCATTTTGTTTAAGGGGGTGTCTCAGCGGTGTCTGATTGATTTGGCTGTAACGGTGACTGCCGGTGTCCCCCGTGTTTCACTCCGCATAATTCTTTGATAAATGCCACACATCCCAAAAATCGCTCCACTGCAACAGGAAATCAAATTAAATCACCTGGATACGATCTGTAATTGATTGGAAGCGTCAACGAGGAAAGGAAGCACCATTTATAAAAGGAAGTTTTCCCACAAAGAACACGGATTAAGTGATGTGTTTTTATTAAACTGTGTTTATTTGCTGTATGATGCTTTTCTCCGCGCTGGCTGGAGGAATCAGGATGTCACTCTTAGAGCATCGGTCTTAAATACAATCATCTTTCAGTCCCTGCTTCACCCTGACAGACGCTTTTTGTCGCCGCTACCTCACGGGCCAAATTCAAACGTATGTTTTATTATCATTGGTTTCTGGGTACCAAACCAGGAGCTGGATCACTAAAGCATTAAATGAAAGCACTGTACTCTCCTATCCACTTCACAGTGTATGACTTTGTTTCAAATCAATACTGTAAATTACTGAAGGCGTGGGATGAGGATATGCCAAATGATATTCATTGAAGGGAATCATGTTCCCCTGGGCTGTCAATAAAGCCCGGCGTGTTCCTTCACTTCGCTCCCCGGCAAGCCCATTGTGGAAAGAAAATTTCTACTTTGTCAGGTTGTGTTTTTCATGAATAACAATTACAGATTTTCATAATTCCTTTCAGGCAGCAGAATACGGCCTGAGTGATTGATCTTACGTCTGCCTGCCCATCCCTTCCATCTGTACAATTAGCTGACAATGCACTGTAACCTATATTCTACCAGGAACCTAAACGTGGGTCTATTTGTCCAACACTTCAGGGTCTATGTAGGCAATTTGTGTATTTAAATTTTGTTTTCTGCAGTCGGTTGTGAAGGTTGACTGAATCTATGCATGTGAGCGTCTTTAGAAGAGTAGCGTGCAGGAAGGGTTTATTATTCCTGTAAAGCTGATTTTAATAGCGCCAGTCTAGTTTAAAATGTTTTAAACAGTTGTTGAAGAAGAGGATTTGTCTTATTAAAATTCAACCAAACTTGGAGATATCAAACATGGCACTCACAGCATTAGGGATGTGTATTGGTAAAATTCTGGCGATACGATACTTATCACGATACAGGGGAGACGATATGATATATTACAATATATTGCGATATGTTCAGCCAGACGATATTAGCGATTTTTTTAGACTGAATTTCATGTAGGAAAATTTAATAAACAGTCCAAACTGATATGTTCATGTTTGACATGAAGTATCTGAACCATAATAGAGGGATTTACATTTCAATGGTGGAAACAAAACCCATTGCTCTAAAATAAAAGGAGTAATTAACATCCGCATTATCAGAAGTAATTTTAAAATAAACAAAAAAGGCAGTCTCTGCTGCCAACTAGCGGTCGGCATTTGAATTGCACCAAAAAAAAATACACAAATGTTTGCAAGTAAATTCTTCCAAAAATTCGATTCTTGGCTTTTGAATTTCGATATAATATCGCAGGAAAATATATCACGATATATTGCCATATCGATATTTTTTTACATCCCTACACAGCATCTTCACTGGCTTAATGTCTGCGAAATGTACGCAGCAATTAGCTGCCGTTATAGTGGATGTGTGCGTTTCCACCAGCCGCAAACCGTTGCATTTTGGGTATTTCCAAGACGCATAAATTTGCATTGAATGTGTGTGTGCATGGGTGAGTGGCTGGTTGTGTTGAAAAGCGCCTTGGGGGGTTGTGAAGGTGCAATATCAAATATAGGCTATTTACCATTTCATAATTTAACATTTCACCAGCAACTATTTTAATTTTGCAAATGCCGGTTTATTTGGTCACATCTTTAAAAAAAATTCCTGCAGAGTTACAACCAATCAGCATAAGTTTAGCAAAGCTGTTGGATGATGTTGATTGGTGTTGGTGGTCTATGTAAGGTCAAAGGTCATGTACAAGTCCAAATATTTAGTACTGATGCTTAGATTATTCGTTTATCAGCAAGCTTCTCCCCCTCACTTCAATACAAAGACTCGTTTGAGATCAAATCAACAACAGTAGTGTCATCTGCAAACATTTTATATTTTTAAATGGAATCAAAACTCATCTTTTGCATCCTTTTGTGCTGCCGTGTGAGTCTCTACTGCCTCTATAAAGGTACTGAAAATGTCAAAAATAAAAAAGCTGAAATCCCTTTATGTGAGAGGGATTTTGTGCAAAAAACTTCATAAACATGTTTTGTATCGACCACAGAACTATTATAGCTTTTAAAAAAGTCATAATTGGTCTCTAAATTGTGACGCTACAATTGCGTTTTCCTAGGTGATCTTATGATACTAAATAATCACTCTATTGACCTTGAAACAAATATTTTCTTGCACCTTTAAATAAAGTCAGGACATCTTCCATCACTAAAGTGCAAATTTAAAACATCAGTCACACCATGAGCAGCTTCCTATAGCAGGTTTACATTAATACGTGTCCCTGGAGCTCTGCTGACCCACCATATTTAAAGAAAATACGCAAGCTAAACAAGTATAATGCATTCTGGGCAGCGAGGGTCCAGTAGTAACTTCACTGATGTGTGACAGCCATTATCATCTGAGCTGTCAGTGCTGCACACATAAGTGAGCAGATGATTTCTCATGAGCAGAATCCTGATAGAGACATCATTATCCACATCCTTGGCCTTGTTCGGGCCGTCTCACCTTCCTCTCGTCTCTCTGAGACGAAGGTTGATGTATCGGTTGTCAGGGAAATGTTCTGAATATTTCCTGTGGTGATGGTTAAGCATGCATCAGTGCATGTTTCGTCTTGTGCATCTAAATTCACACAGAGGGGTTAATTATTTCTTCTTTGAGTTGTGATTTCTAATAATGAACAGATAAGACTTGCACGTCTTTATTTGATTCTGTCATTTTATAAATGTGTGTTTTTGTATTATTTTGAAAATGAAGACATAACTGACTCTTTCAGAATTTTATAAAGGCAAAAATAGCTGAGTAAGATAGAAAATTTCCATCTATTTTTTAAGGAATGAAGCATAAAATGTTTTCTAATGGCCGCCATCTTTTTTATTTTGACACAATCGTCTTTTTCTGTAATCTTCTCCATTTGGAGTTCATTGATATTCCTCCACTATACTACTTTTCTTCACTTTATGTCCCCTTTCATGTGCTGAAAAAGGTCCTTTCTTGTTTTTTCTTTTTTATCTTTCCACTCATCCTGAGTAAATCGTAGGTGACAGTTTAATGGCCAAAAGGTGTGTTAGTGTAGAAACTGAAATCTATAACCAGTTGAGTGATAGATAAGCAATTAGAAAAAGAGAATTGAAGATAATGTGTCTGGAATGTGTGGCTTTTCTGATTTATTCTGAGAATCAGTGAGAAAGTTAACTAAAGAATGCAAAAACATTGCAAAATATGCACAAACATTAGCCACAATATTAAACTTACTGGCAAGTAAAGGGATGAACATCCTTCATCTTATTGCACTGCATTCATTAGAATGTGTCTGCATGTTCCACGTGTAAAACAATGGAAGATCCAACCCAAATCTGGGTTTTCAAAGAGTTCCGAGCCAGTGTAAGAAGCTTTGAAGGATGCAGATGGATAAATTATATATCTGAGAAATTATTTCACCCAGAAAGGTGATTTTTACGTTGCTCATTTCTTTACTTTCATTTCATTTCTTTGGCTATGCAGCTTGCAAAAATACTTCCTCTTTCAGCCGCTCAAGCTGAGCTATCCAGGTGCTGATGTTAGTTTAATATCCACCATTCAAACGCTGTGTTTACAATCTGTTTACAGACACCAAAGCTTATTTCCCAGAAGGTCAAGCCATTTCTTTAAAGCATCGCTCGTGTTGATGTTGCAGAGAAAAGTAGAGCGTGGTGTGACATTTCTTTAAATAGTAATTTGGTTTCTAAATAACAGCA
The DNA here is from genome assembly GCA_006937985.1 of Aphyosemion australe. Classification (NCBI taxonomy): domain Eukaryota; kingdom Metazoa; phylum Chordata; class Actinopteri; order Cyprinodontiformes; family Nothobranchiidae; genus Aphyosemion; species Aphyosemion australe. The sequence goes on along the minus strand of SSNS01000003.1, from coordinate 1,402,552 downwards.
GAAAACTGTCGATGAATAATTTTATATGTGATAAACCCAAACATGATTTCCGTCACGTTGACCAGACATCAGCGTTTTGCGAAGGATTTGCATGAAGAATCTTCTCAGCATCTTCCTCTTCCTTTGACCTAATGTATGCTAACAGTCTCAGCTCGACATCTAATCTGGGTTTTGCTGCATGTGCACATCACCACCAGATAAGAAGTTAATAACCCACCAAATCACAGCGGCAGCTACGTGATGATGCCAGTCAGACATGGAGACGTTAGATCCAGCTTCCTGCTCTTTTATTCATGCTCATATAGCTGACCGTGTACTTTTAAAATGGATTAGCATCTGTTCATTCTCAAACCAGTTGGTGCAAACACTATTTTATTAACTTCTTCAAAGAGTCAGTTTTGCATTAGTCAATTTTTAACAAAGGTATTTGTGTAAAGTTGAATAGCTAGTCCTTATGCTGCAGAAGGTTTTATTTCAACATGTTTGATGTCATATTTAATGTTCCTCTCCACTGCCTGGATTAAAGCCATGAAAAACGCACAGCTGCACTTCTCAAAAGATAAATCGTTAGGACACACGTATAGACGTAATCTACATAGATATGACACCGCATCGTTGCAATAGTATTTTATTTTGAAAATTACCAGATGTTTTACACTGAAACTGTGTGTGATTTCCTGTCTAGCACTATGCTAACTGCGGAAATTGACGTGTCCCAGAAGCGTCTCGCAGTAAAAATAGAACTCGATCCTGTCTTCAGCGGAGTGGAATGGTGCAGCGCTGCTTCTGGGACGCACCTGAAAATTTCCACACTGGTTTGGATCAACCCACAGTCTATAATAGATTCTATTTGAAGCAACGACGTTCCGCTGAGGATCTGCGCCGCTGATGCCTCCAGAGTGAAGTCAGGGTTACTTTCAAAGGTTAACTTATGGAAACTGATCTTTTAATCCAATCAACCATTTTTGGCACTATTGTTTATTTATTCACCTTTATCAGAACAACCAACACTTGCATCAGGATTTATGGATGATATTTTAGACATCTGTAAAAGTGAGTCCTACCCTGTACTTTCATATAATGTAGACAATATGTAATTTTTTAATCGCTTAACCCGCCCCTATCCCGTAGCAATTTGAATTGAGCGCCGCTTAGCATTAGCCGCTTAGCATTAGCCGCTTAGCATTAGCCGCTTAGCATTAGCCAATAGCGTTAGACATCCGCTGTACAGATGTCAATCACAGAGCGTGCACGGGTTTGAGGACAGATGCAGAGGTTCTCATGGACAAGTAAGTCTTTAAAATATAATGAGACAGTTCTGAGTTTTTTTGTTTTACATATAAAAATCTGATTTTTTTTGAGTGAATGTTTCTTTTCTAAATCAACATTTGGTGCAGGTTTTTATAATACAGCTGAGTCTATACAAGTCTTTAGAGCCCCTGCTGTTTCCACAATAAAGCCATTAGATTCAATTTGGTGTTTGTAAATGATGCACCATTTAATCCGGCTTCAATTGGAGGTATCCTGGGTTTTAATTATTGTTAATTACAGTTTACATAAAGCAAACGGCTCCTAAAGAGCCTGTAATAATCATACATGTAAATGAGTGGTTGGTTGATAAAAGTGCGAGTGTGTTCACTAATCTGTTTTCTTTTATAAAGAAATGATCTGATAAGGAACAATTAAATAAAAATGTGATTCAGAAATGTGCCATCATGTTCTATTTGCACGCATGAGTTCATAAACAACAAGCTTTGATTTTGAATAAAAATAATTCAGAAGATGATGCATTAAAACAGAAAGCTCAAGGTTAAAACTCTAACATAATGAACACTGATTTTACATTTCTTTATTTTAAAGCCTAAAGAAGCTGAATCACACCTGAACTTTACAGAATTAATGAAATTTACATTTTTACATCGTATCTGACATGATGTCATCTATGTCCTCCACCTTTGGTTAATGGCACAATTAGAGCCACCATGACTGAACCTGAGACGTCTCGTTAACAAGCCAATCAGCTTCACCAGCGGGCCTTCGCTCATGTTTTCATCGGCCATGTGTCTTTGCCAAATGCTATAGTTTAAAAAGTGGCTCTAAATAAATTGAGCTCCACGGAGATAACCATGGTTGAAAAGTGAAATCACATTTGATGGCAGTCATTAGCTTTGCTCGCTGGCCAAATGCATCATGCTGTCACTGTTTTGTTCCCACAGAACCTATTAAATGCCATTAGTGGGAGCGTTTGAAGGTAGCAAATTACCCTTGAGCTGCACGGATATCTGCATTAGTATTTTTAAAATGTTTGCTTTGACAGCGATTGTAAACTAGGTTTACTGTAGCTTTTGGCGTACACTCATTTATGCTCCCTCTGTGTGTGTGCGTGTGTGTGTGTGTGTGTGTGTGTGTGTGTGTGTGTGTGTGTGTGTGTGTGTGTGTGTGTGCGTGCGTGTGTGTGTGTGTGTGTAGACTAAATTCAAAACATCCTTACCAGTTAGCAGGATTTCTAACAACTAGATTGCAAAGTGATGTGGGTCAAATATGCAACTTAAGTGAGCTTTTAAAAAGTGAAAGTTAGCATTTCACGTGCAACAAACTCATAAACATTTAGATATTGATCAACTCTGGCTTTTTTGTGGTATTCTATAGAAAATAAAATAAAAATCCACACATTTTTGATCAAGTCTGGGGAGATAAAGGGACATGAAGAGGATTATTTGGCATTATTTGTCCTGCATCTCTCTGACTTCCCTGATAAAGACAGATCTAGCACTGAAGCTCTCTGTGGAGCTGATTTAGCCCCCTGACCTGTCCCATGTCACTGCTTGAGTCGCCGTAGTGACTGCGCCTGTCAGGGGAGGAGCCAACGACCTTTGCCTAACTAATGGCTCCTTCATCATCCCCAGTGCCACCAGCATGCGCCCTGTGTTTATTGCTCTTTATTTTAAATTAAATCACAGCAGGGCCCATCCATCATGGTCGCCCGTGACCTTTACTGGAGGTGATGGCTCGGCCCTGAACAAGTCGCCATGATGGTTTGGAGCAACCTCAGCATCTGGAGCGATCGTTTCTTTGAGCAGGGTCCGCTAAAGATCCCTCAGTTCTTTACTTCATCAGTTTCTTTGGTGACCTTTCTGTCAGTGTTCATTTAGAATCTCTCTAATTTTCCGCGGTAAGCTCCTCAGCCAGTTTATTTTTAACTAGGGAACAAATTTCTGCCTCCTGTTTAGACGAGACACAGATATGGAGATAAATCTGCACAGGCTGACGTGAGCATAAGGAGTTTTCCCATCGACTTGATCCGTGTGTAGAGGGGAATTCTGATCCCGCTGACTCTGACGGAGACAGGGAGCTCTCCAGAGGACGCCCTCCCCAGGTCAGCCCTGAGAGGAAAAGGATCAGTCCGTCAAGAAAATTTAGATTTGGCATGAAACAGAGCCTCTCCTGCACATTTTGAATAAAATAACGAGGAAGATTGTCTCAGTGTGAGCGTTGCATTTAAATGAATACATTTTGATGCTTTTAACGTTTTTTTATCCTCCTTTTTGTGTCCTTCAATAAGATTTCAGTTTCGTTTATGCAAACGGTCTGAGCTGGTATCTCATAACATGTATTTTATTTGACCATTTTCTTCTTTTTTGTAGCTTTTTCATGTGCAGAGTGTAGAAACGCTCGGCACTGAGGGACGCTGAGGGCTTTATGGCGTTTTATTATAATGGATCCCAAAGAAAAGGACAAATTACAGTATACATTTAGAGTGGTTTACTGCTGGATTGGAGCTCACAATTACACCTGTGTGATGCAGAGATGTCAGCTCGAAAGCCCAATTTGGTTTTAAGGGATGGCTCTTTTTTTTTTTTTTTTTGCTAGTGGATGTCGTTATCTCGGGAAATGGAATATGCACAATGCAAACCAAGATAATTATTGTCAGGAAGCTTTACATTCAGTCCTGCAATCAGATTTGAGAGGAGAGGCGTGCTTTTCCTCCAGCAGCCACAGGCTTTCCTGCAGGGTATTTGTTGGTAAAAGTACTAAATTATACAAGTGTCTGTTTTTCCCCGTTATATAAATTCTGAACAGTGACAGAAACTTTTTTTAATTCTTAACTTGTACAAAGAACATTAGCAGGAAATGTGAGAAAAATAATTCTGGGTTTGTGTTTTTTTTCTGGGCCAACACTCGTTAATATAATAAATCTGATGACTAAAGTCGTCAATGGCAGTGAATGAGTTAATATTCATGCTATGCAGACATCTCTCCTCTGATTGGCTAACAGCAACGTGACTCTTCCACTGACTCTGTTTGCTCTGCAACGTTGAAGTTTTATCTCCACAAATAACACAAGCCTGGAGGAGTTCTGTCGTGTTGTGGAGTTGCTAATGCTAACGGTTAGCTTCTGCCTGCTGAGACGTGCTCTGCTGTTTCTTGGCTAGTACTGTAGGTCTTTGTGGATATTTTGGTCTATTTTTTCATTTAAATTTTAAAATTATGTCTTTATAGTAAATTACAGTATATTCTGGCTTTGATATACATGCATTTTTATCATCCATCCATCCATCCATCCATCCTCTTATCTGGAGTCAGGTCGTGGGGGCAGCAGCCTAAGCAGAGATGCCCAGACTTCCTTCTTCCCAGCCACTTGGGCCAGCTCTTCCAGGGGAATCCCAAGGCGTTCCCAGGCCAGCCGAGAGACATAGTCCCTCCAGCGTGTCCTGGGTCTTCCTTTATGTCTCCTCCCTGTTGGATGTGCCCGGAAAATCTCACCAGGGAGGCGTCCAGGAGGCATCCTAACCAGATGCCTGAGCCACCTCAACTGGCTCCTCTCAATGTGGAGGAGCAGCGGGTCTACTCCGAGCCCCTCCCAAATGACCGAGCTTCTCACCCTATCTCTAAGGGAGAGCCCAGACACCCTGCGGAGAAAACTCATTTTGGCCCCTTGTATCCGTGATCTCGTTCTTTCGGTCACTACCCAAAGCTCGTGACGATAAGTGAGGGTAGGAACGTAGATCGACTGGTAAATTGAGAGCTTCGCCTTTCGGCTCAGCTCTCTCTTCACCACGACAGACCGGTACAACGCCCGCATCACTGCAGACGCAGCACCAATCCGCCTATCGATCTCACGCTCCACCCTTCCCTCACTCGTGAACAAGACCCCGAGATACTTAAACTCCTCCACTTGGGGCAGGACCTCGTCCCTGACCTGGAGAAGGCATTCTACCCTTTTCCGACTCAAGACCATGGTCTCGGATTTAGATGAGCTGATTCTCATCCCAGCTGCTTCACACCCGGCTGAGAACTGCTCCAGCGAAAGCTGGAGATCACGTTCTGACGAAGCCAACAGGACCACATCATCTGCAAAAAGCAGAGACCTGATCCTTAGGTCCCCAAAACAGATCCCCTCATCACCTTGGCTGCACCTAGAAATTCTGTCCATAAAAGTTATGAACAGAATCAGTGACAAAGGGCAGCCTTGGCGGAGTCCAACTCTCACCGGAAATGATCCCGACTTACTGCCGGCAATGCGGACCAAGCTCTGACACTGGTCGTACAGGGACCTAACAGCCAAGGGGCCTGGTACCCCCACAGGGCCCTCGAGGGATGTGGTCAAAAGCCTCCAAATCCACAAAACACATGTAGATTGGCTCCCACGCACCCTCCAGGACCCCCCCTAAGGGTATAGAGCTGGTAAATATATGCAATTTCAAAAATGTTTAATAAAATCTCATAATTGAAAATATACATTTTGACAACCCTTCCATCTTTCCCCTGATGTCCTAATGGTCTCCTATATTTAAGAATCATCCATCATGCTGTAGCTCGTCAGCACAAAATCAATAAGTCAGCACAATTCTTTCTGATATAATCTAACACCACAGTATTTGCTAAGCACAAATAAGAGTGTTTTTCTGTTAGTAAACACAACAGAGCATGAGATTTTCTCCACAAAACACAAGAATTACTCACCGTTTGGTTTGGTTTCTCCTTTTGTCTTTTTCCTGTATTTTTGCTCGAATTGCTCCTTTAAAAAGGCCTCATAACAGTTTCCTCTAAAAGCCAAACCTTCAGTGAACATTTTTATGAGCTTGTTTGCCTTTTACTATTAATTTACTGCAGGTTTTAAAAGGTTATTGGAAATTGCTTGATGTTTACAAGCCCATAGGTCAGTGGCTGCAAGGTCAGAGCGATGGGGAAAATTGAGACTAATGAATAAGCGAAAGAGTAGAAAGCATCTGCGCTGTGCGTCCTTTTATGAGCGCCAGCAACTTCAGAATTAATGAGGGTGAAGGATTGCATTCTCTTCTTGTTACTGGACACACCTGTGCTGCACAGATCTCAGATGTCTTTTCTCAAATGCTTCATATGCTGCAGAATGTGTTTCTTTTTGGAGCAATTTTACTCGCTTTTATTTTTAGAAAAGTGCAAAAATGAGTTTTAGCTAAAATACTGTTGCTGATATAACATTTAATACATTTAACAGTAAATAAAAGTACTTCAGGTGGGTTCCTTGTGTGTATTTAAACACAAGCAGGTGTGATAAATGAAAACACTGCTCCAAAGATCCCCAAAGCCCACAGATAGGGCTCCTTGGACATAATCCCCCTCCTCCACCACCTCTGAGCCGGCGTGTCTGTGTGGATGAGATGGAGCGATAGCTGTCTGCTCTTATCTGACAGGATTTGATCCACTGGGAAAGACTGGGCTGCACTGGGAAGTGGAGGCGTAACTCTCTGAACAGTGGCGGACCCTGTGGTGCAGGCGGTGCGCTGCAATCAAAAACGTGCACGCACACACACTCATAAAGAAATTGCACACACAAACAGTATATGTAATAGCAGAGAGAGTCCTACAGGCCCGTAAAGCCAGGTGCATGGATGTTCTTTGTCCTTTCAGCAATATCTCTCTCCTCTATCAGCACTTTGTGCTGTCTTACCATAATAGACTTGCCAGGGATTTAAACGTCGGGTCAACACCCCATTCTCCAACTCATCAGGATACAGGATATTGAAACAGATACATGAAAAGAAGCTGAAGGATGGAGAGCTTTGTGGGCGATCGGCTGAATCAGAAACGGGGGCCAGGCTCACACGTGATGATTTGGCCCATTTGGAGACGTATTATCCTTTGACTGATGGTGATGCTTAACTATATGCTATAGAATGGTGATCTTATCTACTGTATTGCAGAGATCTGGCTGTGTTATGGTCTTTTCAAAAGCTGAAGGAGATTTAAAGCTGGATTTGCTGCAAAGTAATACAGAATAAATCACTTCCTCGCTTCTTCCAAGCAGCCACGGAACCGTGCAGCGTCTTAAATCCAGATTAAGATGTTTTCTCTGCAGATGAAGCACTCATGAAGGTGTTGTTTACATGACAGCAGTCATGCAGGCGAGCCTGTCCTGTTGTTCTTGGCCCGTGTTTAGTCCCAGGAATGTGCTTGTGCACAAACTTGTTATTATTACTGCCCATGCCCTTCAGCTCAACGATCCCTCTGACAAAGAGCTGGAGGTGGGTTGGAAGGGGGACCAGGGTGCTGAATAATTTGTATGCTGAGCATGTCCTCAGTGGAAACATGAGAAACACTCACACATATCTGATCTGGAGCAGGGCCAGAGCCGTAGTGACAAGAATGAAAAATCAGAATAGAAAAAGGTCAGAATGTTTACTCACGGGGTAATTACTTATATTTATGAATGAATTTTCTGTTTTATCATTCCCCTTTGTTACCTGTGGGTCCTGTTTCTATTTATTTATCATAAAAAGCAAACATACAGCTGTTACAATCTCAGGTGAGGCATCTGAGCTTTTGAAATGACACAGAAGTTAATTTCACCTCGCTCCTCACAATTCAGCGAGCGTCATCGCACGTCTCCCTCTGCAACCATCTGAACATGCGGAGCTAAAAGTGAATAAAGTGTTTATTCTATGGATCACAGCACAGGAATATCTTCCCCTGCAGGGTCTTTAAAGCCTGAACAGCATGCTCCTGCAGCAGACTTGTGCACAAAGACCCCAAATAAAGCAAAAATATGGTCTGATGTAGCTCTAGTGAATGCTTTTTTATGACGATCAGCAATAGCTCACCTTTTGAAGGGACTTAGAGATCAGTCCAGATGTGCGTTAACCCCCAAAATAGAAGGGATAGGTTTTACTACAACAGCAGCATAAAAAAACATTAGCGTGCTCTCATGGCATGTTTTTATGTATTTATGTAATTATGTCATGCTGTGTGAGGCTGGCTCTAACAGGATGCAGAAAAACCTTCTGCTTTTATTCCAAACTAGTGATGCTGTGATGGAATTTGATGTCAAAATACGACATAATGCAGGTGAAACTCGAAAAATTAGAACATGGTGCAAAAGTCAATTTACTTCAGTAATAGACTGCAAGACCATCTAAAGGCTCAGGAACTCTTTGCAGGTGCTTTGGGGTTAGGGTTAGCATCATAATTAACACAAATATGGGCTTGAAACATCTGCTTTGCATGTAATGAGTCTATCTCATATATATGTTTCACCTTTTAAGTTGAATTATTTAAATAAATGAACTTTTGCATCATATGCTAATTTTTTTTGTTTCACCTGATGCATTTAAAAACATCAAGGTACATTTGTGATTGAGCTAAACTTGTATTGCCACCACAATATTTCAAATAAAGCTGCACATAAATTTATTATAAAACATAAGTTTGCAAAAAGCCAAACAAATTTTTGCACGGTGCATTGAGTGGATCTTCAATTGCTCTTGAAAAATAACGTGCAAAAAACATTTTAAGACGCCCTTTTGGAAAAAAGGGAGTTTTATTTGGACCAACAGTTGGGTCCTTTGGGAATCACCAGTAGATCTACAGAATTAGGGATTTACATGTTCCTATGTAACTGGTGTACAGTACTTTGATTAGCTAAAAGCACAACCTCATTTCTATCATTTTTTACCAGGAGTAGAAAATTTGCACTTTTCTGTCCAAAGAAACTCGCAGCTGTTGGCTAGCTGTAGTTTTAACCAGGCTGCAGGGAGTTCATGTCACCACCATAGCAGGGGCTGGAATAATTGGGCAGGGATTTCTTCCTCCCAGACTGGGCAATAGGGGTAGCTCTGCATGCTAATCACCTGTGTAATATACATATAAAAGAGCTGATCTGCAATAACCCAAAAACACAGCAGACAAAAAGTCAAAAACACACGAATCTGCAGCAAGTTGACTCACAAAAGCTCCTTTAAGACCTGAAGCACGTCTCTGAGCTGCAGGAGCACTTCCTGTCCATTTCCTGAGATTCTGTGGGATTTCCTACAGAAGGACAATCACAGCCACATGTCTGACTGGCAACAAGACAGGGGATCCCTGCTGGACAGCACAGAGCCATACTGCTCTGCTTTGATTGGCTCCTTCCCGGTCCTGAGGGTGTAATTAGCAGAAGGGTCAGAAAAGGTCCAGCAATGCCTGTTGCACCACTGAGGCACAAATGACCTATCGTTTGACAATAATGACGTGTGCTGGTGGTGATGATGATGATGATGATGACAGGCAGCCAGCAGTCATCTGCAGCTCCATCACTCATGGAGTTGATGGTACTTGAACTCTACTGGCTGGGGGTCATTTCGTCAGGATTTTAAATATATATATATATTTTTTTTTTCACCTGCATCTTAAATCTTAAAATTTTCCGTGACTAATTGTTTTACAGTTGAACATTTGGTGTTGATGAGTTTATAAATCCTGTGGTGTAATCGGAACCCGGTGGGGACTGGAGGCTAGACAAAGTGATGTGTGACACACACACACACACACACACACACATACACACACACACACACACACACACACACACACACACACACACACACACAGCTGCTTGCGTATAAAGCATAATTGGAAAGTGTTTATGCACAGTTGACATTTAGATATTTGAACAGGCTTTCCCGTTATCCTCTAAGGAAAGTGGTGCATCTCCTCTGTTTGATTGTGACATTTATGCGATGCGTTCAAAAGCTCCGGAATCTGCGGGTTTAAATGTTATATGGCTAAAGCGGCTAAACCCTGTTGCTTATGTTGATTATAATTGCTCTCTGCCCATCCTGCTGCTCTTATTTTGAGCATCTTTACTAATTTATCAGCATTGTCTGCAGGATCAGGATTGATTTCAAGATTTCTTCTCATTTCTGGCAACTTTTCCTGCTGCATATTTAAGTTCAATGAATAATTCAGAATTTATTTAATCTTTCAGATAAAATATTGGCAGAGTTTATACTCCTGGGTTTCAACTAAACTTTTTTTTATTCTGTAGACGAGGAAGCAGCCACAGAGGCTCCAGAGTTCACGAAGAGGGCAAACTGCTGGAAAATCTCCCTTTAATACCAACCTCTTATTGCAGTTTTCAAATGAACTGATGCACTCGATTCCACCACCAGGTACTTCATCGGCTTTATGCAGATTGGAGAAAATTCAGCTCTTTTGTCTCCGTCCACATTCAGCATCCAGAGCTCAAGAGAAGGAAACGACTGCTGGTAGCACCCATTATTGCTCAAGCTTGACCTAAAGAGAGATAGGCGGTTGACTGCGGAAGATTTCATCTCCTTGTTTCTTGTGCAGCCGTTTATGTGCTGCAAGCTACAGCTTCATGTGTGACTGCTGCGTGAGCAAAAAGCACTGATGTGTGTTCATGTTGTAAATGGAGTGAATGACCATTTCATTCTAGTGATTAAGTTCATTCGTGTCCATTATTGTTAAAATACCTCAGTGTTATGTACCTAACTGTCAGTTGGCATAGATGAACCAGATATCCCTCTCCAGCTCCTCCTGGAGGATCACGGGGCATTCCCAGAGAGGATCCATGATCCCTCCAAGTTCTGGGCTCGCCCTGCGGCCTCACCTCAGTTGGACAAGCTCAGTAAACGTCCAGAGGATGGCCACCAGGGGGCACCCTTATCAGATGCCAGCACCACCTCAGCTGACTCATTTCATTGAGAAGGAGCAGCAGCTTAGCGCCAAGCTCCCATCAGATGATCAAGGTCCTCAGAATATCTCTAAAGCTGTTTCCAGCCCTTTCTGGGATCTTGTTCTTTGCATCTTCATCCAAATCTCATAACCTGGGTTGGAACTTGGACAAGCAAATAGAATCCCTGGGTATCAACTGGTATCCAAGCCCCCTCCTGGAGCTCCAGAGCCCCACGGACTCTCCTGAACCTGGTACTCAAACCAAGGGTGCTCATCCCTGGGTTAACTGGTAGCCAGGTCCCCTACTGGTGCTCCAGAGCCCCATGGAACACTTAGCTTCTGTCCAAGACTGACAATTGCAATAGGCCTTGGTCCAATGTAAATGGATGGCTGTTGTCAATAAGCCAATTTACCCCGATTGTCAGCGGTCAACTGACAAATCACTGAAAACATCATTTGTCAAACGTTCCCATTGGACAGACATCTCTGCTGTTTGTCTTTCGTGACAATTGCCATCCAGGTCTATGAAACTTCAAACCACCCTTACTTTTGCCCCCTCTGGCCAAGTGGTTCTAAATTTTGGGAGGTGGCACTCGTAGTGGAGGAGCACCTGCCCCCAACGTCATGTAATTGCTCCAATGCTCTGGGGCTGCGTGAAAAAAATCACAAAGTTGGGGGAAACGCGCCCTAATGAGATGGTGGCTGGGTTTGTCAAGGCGGCTCTAAGGGGGTCCATCTCTAACGCCATCACATCACTGGTTAACAAGACAATTAAAACTCCCCCAGTTTGAGGCTGAGACCCAATCCTAGTCCAGAAGTCCAAAACAGACTGGGATTCTTGGATGTTTGGGACGCTCAGCCCTAAAAAGCAGCAACCATTTTCATGTGGAAGCCTTAAAACTCAGGGGACCAACAGTCGAGGTCAGGTGTTATAGCATGGTGGGTGTGAATGGAGGTCTGCTGATCCTCATCATCATAAACTCATTATTGGTTTAAATCCAGCAGAGAAAAATTTGTATCGCTGTTAATTTCTTTTTGTAATTAATATTTTAACTTTAAGATTTTTTAAATCATTTGCAACTTTTTAAAATTATTATTCTAGTGATCATCATCTAGGTTCTGCTGAGACTCCTCAGCCTCCATCGTTCCTGTCAGCGTATCACAGCTTCTGGCGAGCACCAACTGCTCTAAAGGTGGAAAACATGACCCGTGTAATAAAAACGTTCCTCCTCCATCACAGCATTCCCTCACATTCTGGGCCATGCTTCCCAGAATCACGGTCCTCTAATGATAGAGCAGCAGCACCTGAGCATCCTGAATGACAGCATTTATGAGGCTTTTGTGGGAAGGTCTCCATAATGAGTCAGATGAATGATCTGGCAGTGGCTCTTCCCAGAATTGTTCTCCTCCGGCCGATATCAGCCAGCATTTAGGCTCCGGGCCAAACGGACGGCATCCGAACACCTGAAACAGCTTTTAATATTCCACAGTGCTTCTGCTGATCGATGCACCGCTTCAACAGGGTGAGAATTGACGTGCGTGAAAACAGTTAATACATCACTTTAGGACTGAAGTATTGACAGACCTGTAAATGTGTGATTGTTGGTACTGTTGTTGTATAATGACTTATGGGTAACTGAGCAGAAACCACAGCGATTAGATGCTGGCTCTAATTAAACAGACGACTCCAGCATAACAAAGGAACAAAGAATTTTATTGTTTGACTTAAACTTGTTCACTCAAAAATGTACTAAAGCTATATTTGAGTTTATTTCCCTTAAGTGTTGCTTGGATTTGTTGAATTTGAGTAGAGAAACTATAAGCAGTGTGAGATGAAATAGGAACTCTTGATTATTCTTGACATCATTAACGAGAGCATCTCCCTATAGTACACCCAGACCTTTACCCTCACCTGTATAGCTACTTACCTGGTTTCTCTCAGCTGGTTGATCCACTTGGAGAGGCTTCCTGTAATCCTTCCTGGGCTGAGCTGAGGCCTGATAACCCAACAGGCATGTGGAGAGTCTCCCATTCCTTGAAAGATCTCCTGTTTCTTGTGGACGTCTGAATCTCTTAGTCTCGTTCTTCCATCAAGGCATAAATGCCAAGAACACACACCCCAAATAGTGCAGCCACATCATGGAGATACTCAAATCCTTATTGAGCCAAAACATCCATACCCGCTTATCCACGCAGGGTTGTGGAGGCTGGTGTCTATCTCCAGCAGTCTCCGGGCATGCAGGCGGGGTACAGCCTGGACAGGTTGCTAGCCCTTCGCAGGGCAACACAAGACAAACATCCATGCACACACACACTCACACCTAGGGACAACTTAGAGACCAATCAACCTGACAGTCATGTTTTTGGACTGTGGGAGGAAGCCAGAGTACCCAGAGAGAACCCATGCGTGCACAGGGAGAACTTGCAAACTCCATGTAGAGACCCCAGGCTGGGACGTGAACCTGGGACATCCTTGCTGCAAGGCAACAGCGCTAACCATTGTGCAGCTTGAGCCAAAACATAAAGATCTCAATTTACTGGTCCATTTATGGTAACATGATTTTATTTAAGATAAAAAAATGACATTTTATTGGTGAATCGAGCTTCGTTCATAAGGTAGGATCTGTCTTATAGATGAGGGGAAGAGCTCTACTGTGGGGGGTAGTTCGAAGTACAGCCTCTGCTAACTCCTGCATCATGAAAGGAGTCAGTAGAGAGGTGAGTTTGGACATATGGTGCATTCACTTTACCTCCTTCGGGAAGTTTTCCAGGCATGTCCCACTGGGAAGAGACCATGAGGCAGGCTCTGAACTTGCTGAAGGGATTGTATAACCTCTGTGGCCTGGGAATGCCTGAAGATACTCCAGGAGGAGCTATGGAGAGGGATGTCTGTCTCCTCCTTGGATGGATGGATGGATGGATGGATGGATGGATGGATGGATGGATGGATGGATGGATGGATGGATGGATGGATGGATGGAACTTGATATAATTAATTTATTTTTATAATTGATTAGGATTATATATTTTTCTTCCAATAAACAAACACAAAGTATTTTTCATTATTTATTTTATATCGTGCAACCACTGTCAGCCCAACAATGCTTTACACAGATGTTTGACTTTTTTAGTTCCATAAAATAAATCAGGTCCGAACCTCCAGCCCGTGTCTGTGCACAAAGATTCTACATAATTCCCATAAAATGACCTCACAGAGTCCTCGAGCAAACCCTGTCAGGATGCTCTGCTCTGCAGAAATTAAATTCTGCTGAGTTAACGCCAGACGACACAGATTTGAAGGCATCGAGGGTCACGGGAACAGGAAATGGAGCCTACCGAATAACGGTCGTGAAAATGAGAAGCGGAGAGGACTGGCTGTCCTTCAAAACGAGCTGTGGAAAATTAGGAGCATCAGAGACTAAATTGCTTCCAGCTGATGACACGTTAAAGATGCAGAAAGACCAGGAGCAGAGCTAGTGTAGGAGTTTGAAACACACTTGACTTTTTAAGAGGACTCCGTCACCCTTTGCTGCTCCCAAATCTGTAATAGTTTGCATTAAAATGTTATATAGGAATAAAATAACTATTGACTGTAGACCCTGGTTATTATCTAACTTGCAGATAAATTCACTCACTTCCATGCAGCTTCTGTTTATTTTGTTGCAGCATCAAAATTCAAAGATGGCTCCTCATGCTTTCGCCTGGATCTGAATTTTCTCAGGTGATGCACACTTGAGGGGCTTAAAGTTGAACTTTCACAAAAGCACTTATTATGCAAGACAGGATCTTTATTACATGGCTTGGAGCAAGTGTAAACATTGCCATATTGTGGCTTGATGGGAGTCTCCGTGCAGTGAATTTGATCTGAGTTTGGAAGCGCTGCTCCTGTTGTTCCGTGGGATCGGCTCAGATTAATCAGGAAAACATGGTACGCATCTCTCCTCACCGCTTTTAAAAAAAAAAAAAAACGTGATAAGAAATTCACAATCCTTCAAATCACAATTTAGAGCCACAGAGGAATTCTACAGTAATGAGTTTCTTCCAGAGCCATTTGATTCCCGTTTTCCAGGTGTGAGACGGATACGGCGATGATGAAGTCCCTCAAGGCCTCGGGCTACAGTCACACCACATTGTGATTTAAAAGGAGACTTCTGTAAACTGGAAAGCAGGCAGAGTGGCTAATGGAAAGAACCCGCGGAGACTTCAGGCGGAGATGAAAACAGACAAGAAGAGATGGCAGAGTAGAGGAAAGAGAAGAGAGTGCTTCCAACTCCCTGGTGGAGCAGGGAAGAAGCATCGATCAGGAAAAGTGTCTGTTCCTGTCAGCTGCTTCTGAGCTGAGACTCTCACTAGTGTGAAGAGCCAAAAATGCACGATGCTCAGCTCCTCTCATAACAGGTGGCAGGAAGACGATGCCTGAGACCGAAACCAAACTGCATCAAATTAAAACTTGCGCTCAGCCTCGCCGTCTCCCCAATTATTAAAACATTTGTGAGGTTAAGTAAGGTGGAGCTGCTGACAAAAGCCATCCATCACCGAGGATTGCTTCAGCTGTCATAATCAGGAGGTTTTGTCTGTTCTTGTTGGAGAAGCTGGAAGCGGCCTCTCTGTAGCCCCTGGCTGAAATGGGCTCCTGCTGCTGACTCACGGAGCCATAAACAGCGGGGGGGACTTTGTGATTACAGGGCCTTGCTGGGTTCAGGTTGGATGCAGATTGTGGGGGAAGAGCCAGCTTGGTGTGAAAGGATCTTCTCATGGAGGACAGGTAGAAACATCGCTGACTACCGAGGGGGAGAGGCGCCGCGTGATACAACAAGCTCTGAGGTTACAGGCAGCAAAGGCAATGACAACTTAACAAGATGGCGCGTTTGTAATTATCGTTTATGACCATCATTACCCATGGCAAGAGCTCTGATGGCATATTCTGGTACCCAGCAGGGATTTTTATACCTCCTGCTTTCTGTAAACTCTAAAAAGCTGAGATGGAACTGTGCCTGCCGTGAACTGGTTGACCTGCTACACACTAAATAAACACACGGCAAATTTAAAAGTGTTCATTTTGGGATGTTGGTCCAATAGATCTGTAACACTGACATGAGAGTCAAACCCTTGAAAAGAATCTTCTACCCCTATTTAGCAACCGAAAGAAAACAAACAGGGAAACTCTCGGGTCAGAAAAAGTGTAGCATTCATGGCCATCTTTACTCGCGACCACGGAAGGCTGTTGTTGGTTTGGCGGATTTAGAGAGCAGTGGACAGCTTGGCTTGTTGAAGCTAACCGTTAGCATTAGCAGCTTTACAACATGGCAGAACTCCTTCAGGCTTGTGTCATTTGTGGCGATGGTGGCAGAGGACTTAAATGGCCGCCTTGCAATCGGAAGGTCGCAGGTTCGCATCCCGCTCAGTCTGTTGCTGTCTTTGTGTCCTTGGGCAAGACACTTAACCCGTCTTGCCTGCTGCTGGTGGTGGGAGGGCCATTTGCCATTTGTGACGCTAAAACATCAACGCTGCAGTTTTTTATCCAAAAAAGAAGAGCGAATGGAGGCAGTGGAAGAGTTGTGCTTCTGTTAGCCAATGAGAGGCTAGAGATTTGCACATCATGAATATTAATTAGTAAGACTCTAAATGCTGCTGTTTTCCACCCCCTCTCCTTCGGTCAACTCCTACCTCTTAAAACAGGATCGCCAGAGTTTTATTTCCACAGAAAACGACTCACAAGGCATTCATTCATACTGGAGAGCACAGCAAATGCATTGAAACACGTGTAGGCCCACTCTAGATGTGTTTTTCATAATTAGAAATCCTGCCTCATGATCTGCACAGTGGATCATTTAGTTGGCGCTATTGCCTTGCAGCAAGTAGGTCCTTGTTTTGGTTCCAGGTAGAGTGCGCCCCACCTCTCGCTCAATGACCACCAGTCACTCTAAAAACAAAATACAGAAAATAGATGAACCTTTGTGCTGCTTTGTGGCTCAAATACAAGAGGAAGTCATATATTATTAGTTTCTATTGGAATTCTTGACACACTTTCAACAAGATTGCAGCAATTTGAACAGCATGATTTTAGCATGAGTGCTTCCTCCTCTGAGCCCAGCCTGGACCCTCCTACCCAACACTTCCAGCAGCGCGCCGACAGCTCCAGCACATCATCTCCTGCTGTGAATTACATGTGTACACAGCATCTGCTGAGCGAGAGCAGATTCTTCTGCACGTTCTTCAGAAAACCACCTTCTCAACAAGGCGACCACCTCTGAGCAAATGACACATTTGGTTGTTTACTTCTTTAAAACACGTTCTTTATTACAAATGCATGTGAATAACTGATATATGGGATGGAAATGCAGTTTGAAGATTTGTTGCTTTTAGAAAACTTTTTTAAGTTTGTGCTTTTTATTGTTATTTAATGAGACAACTAAACACTTCATTAATTTGATCTTATTTATAATAAATGTTCAGGTTCTTTTAGATCATTGCATAAATGTTGGTGAAAATGAATGGATAAATATTTGAATAAAAACCTTTGTCTTATTAAATCAATGCTTTTTTGGGGGGATATCATTGAAATTATGTTTTAATGTGACAAAAATAAAACAATTTGAATATTTATTTTAGTTTTTTGGCCACAGAGTTGAAAAAAAGGTTTAAATGTTGGACATATGGAGTCATTGAGTGTTTCGCTCTCTCTGGTTTCTCTTTTAAACTCCAAAACTACCAAATAATCTAACTACCCAAAACTCCTTCATGTCACTTCACTCAGACAACAAACGGTCAATTAGACGCCATCAGCTGCATGTTTTATGTCAAACAAGCGCTCATCTTTCGAGGTTTGTTGTCTTTCCATGCTCTGCTTGTTTTGCTACATGTTGCAGCGTTTTCCTGGTTGGCAGCTGTGGACCTCAGTAATTGTCCTTGACAGAGCGGGAGAGAGCCTTTTCAGCTGGTGGAGATCAGCGCAGTGTCGGCCGTGCCAATCATGTGGCTCAATGCAGCCGGGCTGAGATGGATCAGTCGGCGACGCAGGCAGAATAAAGTGACTCTTCTGTAATGGCCTGTCGGTATTTCATTTTCTAGGTGACAGGACACATTTACAAGACTGGGAAATGTTCTGCTTCTGATGGGAAGCTGATTCCTCCTGGCATTATGGTTTTACAGAGAAAGAAAGATATTTGACCTCACTGGGGACAATTGAGATGAGAACTTTTACACATGGAAAAATAACAGCTGTTTGTGGTTTTAGATCAAATAAATGAACTTTGAATCGTTCAAGGTGTTTTGGGCCGTGTTGTTTTATAAAAGTCTTTTAAAGAGAATAAATAACAGAACTAATTCCCATTAAACTTGGTGGTTCCCAGGATTTGATGCCTTTGTCACTAAAAGTACATTTAAAACTTGCACCCGTATCAAGAGTCTGTTTGTGTTTTTGTTCTGGATGGTTGCAAAGGTTCTCTCACTTTCTCATAAAGCTTCAGAGTTCTTCTAGTTTTATTTGATACAAACTTTATTTCTCTCTCAAGTAAACCTGTCTTGGACTTAAAGCCATACTATGTACTTTTTCACATTTTTAAATCACGTTCTTGAGCCAGTTTGTGCTAAAATGACCCTTTACAGGGTTAATGAAATGTCACTCAGACCCCCACCGCCCTCTGTGGCCAGAATACCACACTTGCAACTTCAGAGTGCCGGTCTGCTCCCTGCTGGACTTAGTAAAGTGGAGCTGACATGCCTGGCGCTGCAGTCTGCTTCCAGCATGTTTTAGATCATGAACACAGCTGATTTGTTTGATTTACCATACGGATTTATTTATAAGGCGCATTTTACAAACAGCATGTGAGCTGGCCTAGGCGCCGCACAGACACACTTACACAGAAGCCATACAACACAGATAAAAACAATCAATAAAGGCAGCTAAAAAAGCAATTAATAAACATAAAAATAAATGAAAAATTTGAAAACACAAAAAAAGGAAGTCATGGTTCAAACGCCAAATCGTAAAAGTCAGTCGTGCCTTGAAGACTGCCACGGATGATGCTTGGCGTACAAAGATCGGCATCGCATTCCACAGGGCTGGAGCAGCATGCACGAAGGCCCGTTCCCTCCGTGTTTTGTAGTTCATTTTGGGAATACACAGCATCAAGCGGTCAGCTGACCTAATACGAGCTTGGACCAGCTTGCATGATGGGGTTGCACAGATAAGATGGTGCAAGACCGTTCAGTACTTTAAAAACAAACAGTAGGACCTTAAATGTCACCCTGAAATCCACTGGTAGCTAATGGAGATGTGATAAAAAACTGCAGTAATGAGACTGAGTCTGCGAGTTTGTTAGAAACCTAGCAGCAGCATTCTGCACAACCTGCAGCCGGTTTAGAGATGAACTGCTCCTGCAGACACTAATGAAGGCTGAGGAGACATTTCAGTTAGATTAAGGTGTTAAAAAGACCAACGCACAGCGAGGAGACAAGTTTCACTTTTGCTTTCACTAACAAACACTAGGGGGTGCTAAAAGCAAGCCCAAACTGCCTAGCAAACCTTTAAAATGTACTGCATGACACTGCATGTAGATTAATGCTATTATGGACAGAATCGATTCTTTTTAGTATTTTTTTGTAAAATTATGTGTAAAATAACGACGTTTTTCAGAAAAAACAAAAACGATGTTATAATGTTTTCATTTCTGCTGATTAAATCTCAGAAGGTTACAAACTCATTTTTATTGTTGGATTTTTCATCAACAATGACATGAAATCTTCTCAGGGACGTTTATAAATCTGGGTTTAATTTTGACGCTGTTCTCAAATTAAGACTTAAATCAGCTGTTTCTTTTTTTTAGTTAAGTATAGATCAAACGCCTATTGCATTATTTTTAATCCCTAATCTTTAAGTTCTTTAATAGATTAAGCACCATGCTAGCAGCTCTACAAAACAAAAGACCAGTTCATTTTAACTCTGAACATAAACAGCTTCAAAGAAGTCACAATGCAGCACAGGAAGAGTGAAATATGTTGCTTTATCTCCTCCATATTCCCTCGCCTGTGTTTAGGATGTTATTACAGGGGCAGGAGCCATCAGCGTGTAGGTGTAGGTGACCCCTTCTCTTCCTGGACTGATTGTTAGTTGATGGATCCTGTTGGAAGCGATAAGAGTCAGTGAGAGTGCAACGGCACCGCAGATAGAACAACCTGCCACAAAGAAATCCACAGAGGTGTAAAAAACACAAATCTTACATCAAGATAGCCTTTTGTTTCATATTCAGCTAAAATAACTGATGTTTCTGTAGAAAAGGTGAGGATGCAGCACAGAGACACGGGTGGTAGTTTACCGCACTGAAGCGAAGGATTTAGTTACAGCTACGCCACGGAGAAGCAGGAAACGTGCATCTCTCTCTGTCTCCTTTGGCATTCAGCGGAGTGAGAGATCACAACATAATTTCCAGGCAGGAAGGGACACGCTGGCGGAACATGCATGAGGCAGAAGGCCACCGAACAGGCGTGAACGTTAACACAAACACTGCCAGTCAGAATGACTGATTACCTCTGAGGACGTGCCGTGAAAAGTCAATTCTGCTCTCCAACCACCTCTGCTCCCCCGCAGCCCCCCCACACGCTGACCCACAGCCTTCACCAGCGTCCCCCTCGGGTGTTCAGAGTGCACAATTATTAAAATACCTCCACTGGTCGACCGTCGTTGTAATTTCTGCAGGAGAACTCCTCGTGTCTAAGCTGTTGCTGCGAGTCTCCCACGGCTACAGCCTGAGAATTGATGAGTTTTCCTTTAAAATGATCTGGTTTTGGTGCAAAAATCAGAGCATTTGTGGACAATTTTCTGCTTGCAAAGAAGCAGGAGAAGCCCTGTAACTAGAGAATCTAAAGTATTTACTCCAGTAAAGATCAAAGCTGTGTTTTTATTTACTTCTTTGTCTAAGGGCTTTGACTGAGCGTCTCAGCTGTAAGTGCTCAGGTTGAGTCTCGCTCCCAGGAGGTTTGGTCTTGGTTTCTGTTTGCTCTCTCTCTGTATTTATAGCCAAGCAGGGCAGGGCCAGGTGTCCTCAAACTGTCCTTCACTCTGCTAGCCTGCCTCTGCACAAACAGACCTGATGTCGCACAAAACTTTAAACCTAAATGAAACATTTTAGCTCATCGTTGTAGCTAAAGGTTCTGTTGTGTTCGCCGTTAAAGATCTGCTGGCTTCCCCCTCCCCGTACGTATGGCCTCGCTGTTTGTTTGCCTAAAGCCCTTTTCCCAGTGACCGTGTCAAACTGCCTTCTGTGGATCACAGCTCTTTGACAGCACAATAGATTGCATGTATTTCTATTTCACAGAGAGAAAAAATCAGCAGTCTATTTCCTGAGGGTCTGGTCGCCCATCAACGTCCTTCATGATTGTTGGAAGGGGAGTGTATCGCGCTTTCATCTGTCCACGCAGACAAGAAAAATGCTGTTTCAGGTTTCAAATGGGTGAGTACAGTAAATAAAGTCTGGTGGTCGGAGTTATCCCATCTGTCAATATGCTGTTTCAAGGTATCGGATAACCAGTGCTCCTACTGGTTTGAATCATCACCATTAATACCACATTTCTGGCTTCTATCAGCATGATGCTCCTCATGCATCTCCTCCCTCGCTGCATGACAGATGTAATCATGCACCAGCACCAGGA
Organism: Aphyosemion australe; assembly: GCA_006937985.1. Classification (NCBI taxonomy): domain Eukaryota; kingdom Metazoa; phylum Chordata; class Actinopteri; order Cyprinodontiformes; family Nothobranchiidae; genus Aphyosemion; species Aphyosemion australe. Next base: position 1,380,970 of record SSNS01000003.1, on the reverse strand, counting down.
CTAGATTTTATGGGGGCTCTGTTTGACCTCTGCAAGTCCCTTCTCAAGCCACTCCCTGTTCCCCCTCCTCTTCCTCCCCTAATGGTCCTCCTCACCTTCACCCTCCCATGCTGACATGCTCAGATGCTCCGCTAACGTTTTGAACCTAAAGAGGATCCCTGACTTGTCGCAGCAGATCGGACCTCAAGCACAACGGCAGCGTCGCACGTAGAACTGAAACAATATCAACAACAATCTCAAAAGCTCTCAAACCTGCAAGGAAATAACATAAAAACACATTTCCTCCCCCGACAAGTCTGACTGACGTCCTTTAGGAACTTGAAGGGGCGTCATCTGAACACAGGTCGAGTCGGCGATGGAGACTTGCTGTGAAGGGGATGTTTAAAAAGACCAATTATAGTTTGGAGACACGCTGTGATGCTGCGCTGGGTTGTGCTGCTTTTGGGGAGGAAATGGAGATCAAAGCCGAGGAGGCAGGGAGGGCCTTGAACCATGAGAGACAGCCGGCAGCAGCTTGATTCTTCTACAGACCTTTCTGTTCTTCTCCACCAAATAATTGCAGGAACAAGTCAGTCAGTCTTCTTGTTTGTGCAACAGCGTTGTTACAAACTAGTTTCTGCAGAAATTAGCATATGTCCATCTCTTTAGACAAAAGAGCTTCATTGATGCCATGTAGATGGAGAAATCAGAACATTCTAGTATGATAAATTTGTTGAATCCTGAGAAACTCAGGTGGAGTTACACAAGGTGCACGTCTGAATGTGCGGGTTCTCTTCCAGCGTACGTCTCCATTTGTGTCCCGGTGGTTCCCGTTGATGGATAGGGATGTTTCCATCTCCTCTGGACCCCGCTGACAGATCATCCATCCTGGAACAATTTGGTGGTGCCCTCAGAGCCTGAGAAGGCCGAGAGGAAAGATGGGCCCCACAACTGACAGTAGCCTTAATGAAAGACCAATTGGAGGCTGGAGGCAACCAGGAGGCAAGCGGCTTCACTGTCTGGATGGATGGAAGAATAACATGCTGTCGGGAATGAGTGGCCATCGAAGCAGAGGGATTTTATGAGATTAGCAGGCAACAAGTGGAGGCTGATGTGGTCAGGTGAAGCTGTAGCCGGAGGATTGCAGCCATGACGTCATTCATGATGGAGAATAATCGCAGGATTGTTCGAAAGGATAACATTTCTAATAAAAAACATTCCTGCTGCTTTTATGTTTTAATACAGTCCAGTAGCCTGAATCCAGGAGTATCATGATGTGTCTGGCACCACTGGGCAGTTTGTGTGAAACCAGCGAGGAAAGCTCTGCTGTCAAAGCCTGAGATTTATAGGGCACAGCTGCAGAGTATTGTCTTTGCACTTTGGGTCGGCCTTGTAACTGGAACCTAACCTTTTTTGCACTGACTGGCTCTCTGATGGATGGATGTGCTTAAGTCAGGCTAAAAGTCCACTTCCATTCACCTAAAAAGGACAATCGGCCTTTAATCCTGAACCCTCAAAGGATGCTAGTGATGTAACCATTCATGTGCATGAAGAACAAAGCCAGAAGACGTGCTCCACCGTGTCAAACCTTCTCAGATTACCCTGCTGCTCTGCTTGTGGACAGCGTGCACATTTACTGTCCCTGTCCACTAATCAGGCCTCTAAATGACTGTGAGCGAAGGAGCAGAGTCACAGTTACAGACCTCCAAATGTATTCTGACACTCCTCGATATTGTCGCTGAGAAGTGATTGCTTTTTCTTCTCCGGGAGCTCTTTGCACGTTTCCTGGTGGGAGCAGAGCGAAGTCAAAGCCAGGTAATAAAAGCAGCATTAGCGGGCTAATTAGGCTACAGCGCTGCTCTGGAAAAACAAATAATTTTACAACAGGGCTTCGAAGCCACTCTGACTAGCGATGTTTCACAGACAATTTGCTCCACCTCGGCTTTATTCAGCAACTTTTGTCTATAAATCTCCCCTCATATCCATATTTATTGAGTTGAGAGTTGGAGGCCAGGAGTGCGAGGCCCAGATAATGAAGACGATGCCTCAGTGTGCATTTCGAACCCCTCTGATACCCGACTGAAACGTGCACAGTAAAACAGACATTTCCGTGTCTTGGTGGTCAGATGGGCAGTAAATTTTACCTACATGGTCTTGTGCATGTGTGTGTGTGTGTGTGTGTTTGCTTTCATAGCTCGAGTCTGCAGATAACACTGTGCAGATCTCTCTAACGTGTGCTGGATTTACTGAAGAATGCATTGTGTGTATAATTTGTCTGTGTGTTTGTGGGTTGGCGTGTCAGATAATGGCCTTCTTGATGAAAACCACGCTCGATGAAAGAGCCGCCGTGCTCTCCCAGGAATGTTAGCGCTGTGACATCTCAAATCCGGCTCTAATTGAATCTGGCAGAATCCAATCCTGAGGTACCTTTGAGTGGAGATAACAGGTTTTGGTTCTTTAGTCATCGTATGCCCTCAGCATCCATACTCATGCATTGATGCTCTCACTATGAGAGAAGGTGGGATTATGGGTTTTATCCTTTTAGAGTCTGTTTTTCCTCCTCGCTTCTGCTTTTTTGCCTCTCTGTCTTTGTGGAAGGTCACCTAAAGAAAGTAATCCCCGTTCCACTCTTTCTTATTTATTTCTTTTTCCTTCCCCGTCTCTTTTATCTAAGGGGCTTTCTGTCCAATGCCGGAGCCGATCCACTGATCTCTGAAGCAAAAGCCAGCCAGCACCAACTGAGAAGCAAAGAGGAGCAGCTTGATTCATGAGATTGCTGCCTTTTATCCCTTTAGATGAAGCAATTCAAGTACACCGTTTAAAGCACATTTTATAAATATGTGTGAGTTCTGGTTTTCTAGCACCCCTACATTCTGCCTGTAATGTTGAATCATGTAGTATTTAAAGCTGATGGAGGTATGTAAACAACTACGGTTAATAGGTCTGAAAAACATCAAGGTAGCGCCTGCTGGGATGTGCAGCTGTCGTACGTTGTTTCATACTTCACTCTTTCTGTGATGTTTCAAGTCTGCTTTATTTATGTGTAAGCTAACTCTCTCTTTGTTGCATTTGCTAAAACAGATGCAAGTTAATCTGTTTTCTATCATTAGAATCTTATATTCAACTCAGTTTATTTACATAGAGCCAAATCACGACAAGAGTCGTCTCATGGCACTTCACGGAGTAAACATTTCAATTGAGTTCAGTTCATTATTTAAAAATTAGTTAAAAGTTTCCTATATAAGGAAATTCAGCAGATTGCATCGAGTCACTGACTTGTTGTGTCACAAACTTTACAGCAGTCCCCATACTGAGCAAGCATGTGGCGACAGTGGAGAGGAAAACTCTTATACCTATAACAGGAAGTAACCTCCAATAGAACCTCAGTATGAGCAACCATCAGTACAATAATTTATTATTATTATTATTATTATTATTATTATTATTATTATTATTATTATTATTATTATTATTATTATTAATATTATTATTATTGTGTGTAAATGCAGTTGCTCAGAATTTAAAGGGACATTTCCTAAACTTTTGCACATTTACATCGTTTGCATTTAAACTGACATTTAAATACAAAATAAATAATTGGTTGAAATAACCGTCACCACAGCTGCATTGATTGTATTTGTCAGGCCCGATGTTGGATCTATTTGGCGGTGATGAAGTGCGTCTCCAGTTAGCTGAATGAGTGATGGGATGGCAAAAAGAATAACCTCCAACAGGGAGGAAGGGTTATGCAGGCGAGAGAATATTACCCTGCTCAGTACATAATGAGACATATTTAAAACAGCAATCATCCCCTCCTTTGAACTCTGGGTCACAGAGTGGAATCCATCCCTTGGGTTATTGAAAAGAAAGGCCATATGTGTAAAAAACCGAGCATATTAACCAAGGTCACACACTCACGCCGCGCACTCGGCCTGCATGTGGAATGGATGTCCTCCTAGAACTGCTGAGTGTGATTTAATCTGGGCCTTAGAATCACATCCACACCCTAAATCATCAGCCAGGTCGTTAAGTGAGCTCCGGGTCTTCTCTGAGCCGTTTCTTTCAATTGAATTAGAGCATTATTCTGGATAATATAGTCTGAAGATTAGCACTTCATACCGAGCGCGGCCACCATAATGGCTTTAATATGGAACAAGGAAGAAGGACGCTGGAAGGAGACATTTCTGTGGGTGGTAACAAATGTCTACAGAGTATTGGCTAAATAATCATTATTTCTTTGTTTTGTTTCACGATTTGTATTTATTATAGGTCTCTGATGGGTCGTCTGATGGGTCATTTATCAGAATCTATGATGCAATATTTACCTTTTTCATTTGGGATGGTTTGTTGGTTGTTGCTAAGTAGAAATTATCCAGTTATGTGATCATTCTGACATATTTGCATTCATTGTGATCATATTTACAATCAGCAGGGTACGATTTATATTTGAAAGTGGAAATAACCCAGGAATTGCTGTCCTTTTCTTACTGAATCAGGGACCTTTAAGATGTTTAAGTAAGTAAGTAAAACTTTATTTTGCCTAGAAACCTAGACGGACTGTGATGTATCTAGAGGATTGATTATGCAATGCCCTAAATGATAGGGGCGTGGCATGCTGCTGGCTGCAGCATTTTGAACAACTTGAAGATGCTCCAGTGAGGCAGAATTGAAACAGGAGAAGAGAGAGTTACAACAGTCGATGCGTGACGAGACAAAAGCATGGAGTAAAATTAGTTGATTTGGCAATATTACGCAATTGAGCATACACAACAAATTCATGCTCAAATTAACACTGTCAGAGTTGATTTCAACACTTTTAAAGTGTCTGTGGGTCCACACCAGTAAGAGTTAATTTAACTCTTTTTGGAGAGTTGGTACTTTAACTCTGATTTAGTGTCAAAAACCAACTCTTCTGAGTCTAATTTAACACTGGTGTTAGAGTTAACTCTTAAAGGGTGAGTAACACCGTGGGCGGAGACTTATCCCAAGCAGACTTCCTGTTAGGAAAATACCTGCAAAATAGGCGTCACCTGGAGGACAGCGAGAGCGGCACTGAGGCAGTGACTGACAGCACCACCCTCAACCACCCCACGTGTCAACCGCGATCACCAGAAAAAAAAGGGGGAGGAGGAGTTTTTTTCAAGGAGGCAAGCTCTAACGTGTCATATCGGCAGGTGAGTGGTTGCGCCAGGTGGAGGTGCGGCCAACTCAGCTGGAGTCCAGTGCAGCGCAGCCACGTAGCACCGTACAGACAACGTCACCCTGCACTGAAGCGCTACAACATTCAGCTGTGGCTGATTCTAAATCAGTGTGGAGCAGAGTTTTAAGCTGAAGATGGAGATAGAAATACGGTTTTTGCCTGTAATATTAAATTTTAAGTAAGTTGCACTAAACTGCCAAAATAATGACTACACATGTCTACAGCACTATTAGATACTCATCTATACAGTTTATCAGCAAAAAACAGTTGATTTAGGTGTTTAGGCTTGGCCCCCCCTGGCCACCCCTTGGGGCTGCCGCTGATAGAGGGCTATGTAGTTTACGTTGCTATAGTTCTTTTTTATGGTCTATGGTTTAGAAAGTAAGCTCATTATCACCCCCTACTGGACTGGAATGAGAAGGTGTAGGCCTAGCTTTTGCAACAAACAGATATAAAAACATAATGAACCTGTGGATAGTTCCCTTTTAACACTTTTTTAACCTTTAGTTTTGTTGGACTGAAAAAGCTTGGTGACATAAACAAATATGGAGTTAAATCTTTGCAGTGGGAGCAAATGTCAAGAGAGATAATGAACTGACCTGATCTTTGCTACTGAATGGCCATAAACCCCAACAATAATTTAAAAGTGCAGAGTGATCAGAACATGACCCCCCCTCAGATAACCTGCAGATCACAGCTGTACTGTCTCCAACAACAGACGTGACCTGTTGAAAACATGGCGTGCATGGGTCTACACGCTGAACAGAGTAAATATTTGAGCTTGCTTGGGCTTTTAGGGTCTCCTACTAACCCACTGTGACATTTGAAAAGCCTCCTGCATCCTCTGTCAGAGACATCATGTAAAAATTTATGACATATAAAATGATGCAATATTGAAGATTGAGCTAGATGAACTTACAGCCGGAGGACAGAGATTTCAATTATTCAAGGGAATGTAATTACAAACCTCAGCATCCAGCGCAGTTGCAGTTTTGCCACGAGCAAAGATCATCCAGGGTCTGTTTTTATTGATATTCTCATTTTACCCGAGTCAGGGATTTCAGCAATCCTGCTGCACAGATCTGCCCAACACAATTAGACCAGCGTCTCCCAGGAGGAGCCGGCCACACGGAGGGCCTGGATAACAAGACCGTACTGAATTAGTAATATAGTAAATAAAACACTGTTTGGGTGAAAATACCAATATACCGAGCCCCGGAGTCACAGAGCTCAAGTTGAGAGAATCTGTCGAAAAACATGTTGTGCGTGTTATCGATCTCGGATCGCCGAAGTAACCATGAGACTGACAGCAGAAACACACAACACTTGTTTCTGATTTGCTTTGGCTGTTTAAAATAATGATTCTAGAAAATAGTTCATGTTTTAGGTGATTTGTTGTCTTTTTATGTTGCCGTGTTTAACAGGACGATAACGGTGGTCAACCATGACACGTTTGCTTTGAATGAAAACAAACTCTGCTGCTCTTTATGTGAAGTCTTTATTGAACTGTGAAAATTCAAGCCTTTGTTCTCATCGAACAAACAAACCGAAGCCTTCAGGGAAGATGGATTTTAAAAAAACTCTAATTTTACTTGTTGGAAATATGAAAACAGACGGTTTTCCGTTTTTGATTTGGATCTGGTCCTGAGCTACTTTGGCAGGAGCTTAGTTGATCTTCTCAATTTGATTGAAATAAATTATTTTTAAAAGCCTTTATTGACTCTATTCTGTTTTTTTTTTTGTGTGTGTGGTATTGTTTGCTACACTGTAGCTTGGAGTTAAACTTCTGTCGACAAAACATAAGAAAAAGTGTATAATACCTTTGTAACCAGAGGGCAGATTAGATTAAAGCACGTTTTTGAGGAAAGTACTAATCCTGTTAAAGAGCTAGAGCTCTTTGGCTGTGTCCAAATCCAGGGGCTGCATCCTTCTGAGTGTGCATTTGAAGGCATTATGTTACAGCGAAGAAACAAGGCTGTCCAAATCTGAAGGACACTCAAAATGCATCCTTGTTTTCCCCGAAATTCAAGGACTGGTCTGGTGTATCCTTACTGGCAAAGGCTGTTCCAGGATTCATTGTGGTCCTTACGGCAGATTTTTGTTCTTGTAATAAAGGCGAACAAAGCGGAAGAGGATTACCCTGACTTCACACTGGAGGCATCAGCGGCGTGGAACGACAGCACGTCACTGCTTAATAGAATCTATTATAGTCAATGGGGTTGATCCAAACCGGCGTGGACATTTTCAGGCGCGTCCCAGAAGCGGCTCGCCATTCCGCTAAAGATAGAATCGGGCTCTATTTTTGCCTCAAAGCCGCTTCTGGGACATGTAAATTTCCACAGTTAACATAGGGCTAGACAGGAAATCACACACGGTTTAAGTGTAAAACGTCTGGTAATTTTCAAAATAAAAGACCATTGCAGCAATGCAATTTCATATCTATGTGTGACCTAACAGCTTATTTACTCCCAGCATCAATCGAAAAGTGCATCGGTGTGTTTTTCAAGGCTTTAATCCTGGCAGTGGAGAGGAACAACATTATATATGACGTCAAACAGCTATATCAAGCGTGATTTTCTTCTTCTTCTTTTTGATTTTAATGGCGGGTGTCATAAATAAACCGTGACCTTTGAAGTCTCGAGGGATTTTATGATCTCGCGAGTTCAGCGAGGAGGACGGCGGAGAAGCCGCTCTGCGGCTAAGACTCTCCCGGTGTGGATTGGCACACAGCAAAGTACGTGAGTAAACCGTACTGATGCCTCCAGTGTGAAGTCGGAGTAACTGTTTTAAACGTTGCTATCTGGTGGTAAAAAAAGACTTAAAGCAATCGTGTTGATAGGCCTTTTTCATTTTTATATGTTATTTTTGTCAAAAATCATCAGAATAATCATTGTGAACCATTTCTTCACATACTGCAGGTAAGTTTGGTTGTAATATCTGTTCAGTGCTCTCACAGTTGCTAGAGTGAGACTGTACGGTCATTCCCTGACGTGTGGATCATCATTTTGGATTTTCCAGCAGACACATGAAAATGCCACTTTGTCTTTGAGTGCATGTTCCTTAAGTCACTTTCCTCTCAAAGCTCAGACAACACTGACATTTCATTTTTTGACAGCTCATTTTGACCACATCAGTCACTGGTGCAGACGGGAGGAAGTTGAGGCACACCTTCAACTCAAAGTACAAAAAAATCTTTATCTCCACCCAATTCTACCTTCAAAGAGAGGCCAGGGCCAGTATTTATACAGTCTGTGGACTTGAAACAGGAGGCAGTAGCAAAGGTGACTTGGTCCAAAAGATAGCAGAAACTCTAACCCTCACTGATACCAGCCAACTGGGTAAAAAGAGATGTTTCAGAGGTCGTATTATTCAGGTCAAATACAGTGAGGAAGTGGTTTTTCTCTTTAGACAAAATCAGGCAGTTTCTCTTCCAACCAGCTGGCTCTTACTTGCAGATAAGACCATGAAGAAAAACTACCATGCATTCACCAGAATAAAATATAGCTCATGCTTTCACATTGGCAGTGCACCTTAAAGCAGAATCCTGAACAAATGTTGATGAAAAGCAACATCTGAACCAGAATTGGGCATAAAACCCTCTGTTCGGTCCTCTGATTAGCTTTTAAGATTATTAAATTGATGATTACAGAAAAGGAATAAATTCTTTGTCACGTTTGGTTCCCTGTTGTTTCTGTTATTAACAAAAATTAAGTCATTTAGCTGAAGTCAGCTCTTCACTCACAGAGGAGGACATTTAGTACCGGATGTCCTTGCTGTAGCTCGGTTTTTATGTTCCTCCATACAAGTGCTTCCCGTGTTTTTTCCTCCATTAGTACAAATAAAACCATATTGCGCAGCCTTGCATGAATACGTAATCTTAGTTTTATACCAACGGAGAGTGCTTGGGTTGATTCAGGGTATCATAAGCATGCATGCGATCTGGGTAATGTTAGTGATAGACCTTGAGAGCATCAGCGCTGCAGAAAGTATGAGGTCTGTGTCGTAAAGGCCATAAAATCTCTACAATATGCAGCTTATGTTTGCACTCACTCTCAGAAGCCCATGCTTCTCTTTCCACTTTGCTTGCAGTGGCAGTGGAGATGAAATACTGGCCCCCAGAAAGCCATTTGGCACCTAATTGAGCAATCCTATTACTTTTCTCTCCCTTTAGAGTGTGACTTTCATTGCTTCATGGTGGATGGTTGGAAGCAGGTGTAAATGATAGTCTTACAGTAAGGTGTGTGTACTTAAGTAACTTTGTTGTGATATCCTGTGTGTGATTCTGTCCACCCGTGTGCACCTGCGTGGCCTCTCCTCACCTGAGCTGCTTCAGATATTAAACATTGATTGGTTTAGAGATGGACCACGTTCACCAGAGAAGACTCTGTATTAACTCTCCAGGTGGCCGACTGAGGACCTGCTCACTGTTTGTGAAGATGGACTCAAGGAGAAGAATGGTTTCTGTTTTTGCTTGTCTTTTTAAAAATGTTGCTCTTGGCTTGACATCAGTTTTAACTCCACATCTGATAGCGTTGCTAGTATCAGCTCGTTATTCTCAGACATAGGACAGAAAATCTGCTCTTCCACATAAATACTGCCTCCACTTTGCTTTTTCTGTCTTTAGCTTGGCCCATTTCCCTTTCCAGATGTTTCATGTTGTCACAGAGCTTACCTGGCTTTACAAAATGGATAAAAATGTCCCTCTGACATCTGATCTGAGTCCGATTAGCACCTCCCCCAACAGCGGTGCTTAGTTCCTTCCTGTTTGAACATATTTAGAAAACAAAACTACAATTTTGAGACGAGCAAGAGCGACTCAGACCCATAGGCACCCATGCAAAATACACGCTTGCTTGTCTAGAGCTACATCCCACAATGCATTGCGACATTACATCATAATCTACTTTTAGCTACTGCATAATTTTATCATGTTTTTTCTCACATTCTGGTTTTCCATCCATGTTTTTTAACCATCATAACTTCTTTCCATCTAGTCTCATCAGCATCTTTTCAGATCTTTATGTGCTGATGGATGTGCAAAGAAACAAAAACATGTCTTTATTCCTCGTAGTAAAAAATATATAAAAAAAAACTATTTAAAGATAAATAACATCAGATCCATTTTCTAAGTCTCAAAAATATTTTCTCTCTCTTCACGCCTGACTTCATCGATGTGACAATCAAGTTTTTTTGTCTTGTTTAGATTCAAGATAATTAAAGCCAGCTAACTCCAACACCTGCTCACTTCATCATCACTTCGAGTCTTTGTGACAAAGATTCAACAGATTTACAACCTAAAGTTCATCCTTCATGCTCTAAAAACCTTCCTGCTACTTTGGTATATGATGGATAACATATTCTGCTGTAGCTTAATCAGGTATTAACTTGGAATCTAAAACATATAAGTGACAAGTGATTAGGTTGATATTTCTTCACGGGATTTCCATAATTAAAGTCCCTGACCAGAATTTTATTTCCATCTTTGCTGGTCAAAGATATGCAGAGACATTCTCCCGCCGATGATTAAATAATCTTCCATCAGCGTTTAGCCAGCAGGGTGGCGTTCAGGCATTGGAATCTCTGAGGGAGACGCGTTTCCGCGGTGGGATGATGTACACGCTGGCTTTCTGGACGTGGATCCTGTTTTTATCAGCTGCTGCTGCTTTGATCTGAATTGGACGTGCTAGATCAGATGAAACTGTGAGTGCATTATGAAAAAGTAGCACTCTTAGAAAACACCAGTATTGTTTTGTATGAGAGCAGGCTGTTGAAGGATTTCCTTCACTGCCCAACGGTTTTAATTAAGATGCTCTTTTCCTTTCAGCAACACCCTGATGTTTTTCTGTGGAATGGCGGCTAAACGCTGCGTACTTCTACGTGCTCCGCCTTTATCTCAGCCCCCAGAGGGGCACTTCAGATGTGTTGTTACCTCAAAGTATTACCCTCCCCTGCTTCGTCCTTCATCTTATATCCTCAAATTACAGAGAATTCAGATTTTCTTTCTTCATTTGGAGCAGCCTATGATGTCAGGCATCCAGCACACCGTACTGCATAATTCAACAGGCCTGATTGGTTTTAAATTCCCCTGGTTTGCTTGTTCTCTCTTAATACTCCGTGAAATCCAAATAATTCTGTGTTACTCCGGATGGGGATGCAGGTCTTTGTTCATGAATGCATCGCCACAAAGTGGACGACGGCTTTCACCTCCAATTTGTTTGAACAATATAAATGATTTTGACTGAGCTCATTTCCTTTGCCTCGGGCTGCTAATGTCTTGATCCACCCAAAGATAGCCTCGAACCTCTAATTATTCACCGCGCTATTGATGTATTAGCTCTCATTCTGTGATGGAGGAAAGACGGGATCTCTAAATTGAATTGTCACCTCCCCTCTCTCTGAAACATTAATGATATTGCTGCAGCAAATATCCCTGTCTTTTCTGAACTAACTCACTTCATTAGATCTAATCCATCCAGGGTTTGATGTCTGTGATTTATTGTCAGAATTTTCCATGAGTTTCCAGAAAAGCTGCATTAAGGTGTTGCACAGTTGGAGTCTTATCGGCCTTCTTCTGGACCACGGTGCTTCTGGAGATATTTACCATGCAAATATCACCTTAGCATTGTATTTGGAATCAGCTGGATGGTTCTTATGACTGCAGAAGTGTTTTGTATATTGCTGAGGTTTTAGCAGATAACTTGTGATCTCCCCTAAACCTGCAGGGTCCAATCCTGGTCCTCAGGAGCCACCACCCTGCAGCTGTGGGTGTCTTCAGGTGTCAGGTAAACATTATCAGAAAAAAACATCAAGTCTCCAGAAAAATGCCTTCAGAGAGAAGCATCCTGCAGGGGGCGCTGTAGTCAGGTGTTTTTATTTTATTTTTTACTTATTGAAATTGTTGCATGTTGTTACAAACGTATCACAAGAAGTATTACCTAAGAACAGATGAAAAGAGAAGCACTTTTGTTTGCTCACGGTCAAATGTTTGTCCAAATACATCAGGGGGAGGGGCAGCAGCAGCTCAGGAGGTAGAGCGGGTTGTCCAGGAATCAGAAGGTTACAGGTTTGATCCCGGCTCCCACCAGAGAATGCTGCTGTTGTGTCCTTGGGCAAGACTCTTAACCCGCCTTGCCGCCTGGTGGTGGTCAGAGGGACTGGTGGCACCTGTCAGTGCTCCCCAGGGCAGCTGTGGCTACATTGTAGCTCATCATCACCAGCGTGTGAATGGATGAATGACTGATTGTGTTGTGAAGCGCCTTGGGGGGTTGTAGAACCCTAAGAAGGTGCTATACAAATACAGGCCATTTACCATTTATATATATACGTTATTGATGTGCGACAGTTGCAGACTGGGGCAAACTGGGACAATAATTCAGGCCAGGAAATGTCGCACATTGATGACGTATTTAGACGATTTGACTGTGACCTGACAGCAACACCAAGATGCTTCTCCCCAAATTTTGAGTGTGACTTTCCTGATTTAGTCAGCGGTCCGATGGGTTTCTGAATGTGTTTTTCTCCATGGTCTTATATCTGAGGCTGTTTCATCTGATGTCCCTAAATGTTCACCGTATGGATGCTTCGCAGGCTTCTGTAGCACACGAGCCTATACGTGAATGAATGATTTGCTTTAGGTGAGTCGGAGCACAGAAACAGCTAAATCTTGCAGAATAGCGGCTGTGAAGACCTGAATCTTAATCAAAACCTCTAGACACTATTTTCTTAGAGTGACTGCACAAAGGCGTCTGACTGCAAAGACCTTGAGACTGTTGACAAAGAGCGCTGTTCCAAATCCCAGCAGAGACATGCAAAAAGCTTGTTAGCAAAGATATTGATTGTTGTGATTGCTTTGCAATTGAATACTCAGAGGAAGGATGAGTAATTTTAGACATTTTAGTGATTTGTTTTAAAGAAATGCATATAGTGAGATTCATTTGCACCTTTTGTGAGTTTTTATAGAAAATCCATGAGTTGAATTATCTTTGGATTCATGCAGAAACACAATCTCACACGTGGAACCCTCAAAACGCCCAAACAGAGAGACTATTAGAGGGAGGAAGGGGAGCGTGCCCAGTGGTCCGGTCGTTTCAGGTTATTGTAGGTGAAAACATTATTTGCAGTTTGGTCCGGTGGCTCTGAGTGCATTTTGTGGCATCAATTACTTCACCTATATGCTCACAGGCTGTAATTGCAGAAGGACAGGAGACCATGTTTATTCATGCGGTCACGTATTGACAGCCTTTCACCTGTGTGCACCGTTACTGAATATTTGTCTTTGCACATCCCCCAGCAGCAATTGTCAGCTAATTGTTCCTAGATTTTAGTTTTCTAGACAGTTTTAAACCAATGCTCTGACTCTTTAATCAGGGGGGTCATTTTAACCCCACAGGAGCAGAATTGAGACAGGATTAGCAACTCTGTCTTTGTTTTAGTTACTTTTATTCCTTAGCATGAGGCGATTATGAGCCCTCAGACACAGAAGCCTTTGTGGCGAGGGAGGAGGAGCAGAATAATAATAATGCACCACTGGGAGAAAAAAAATCAGAGCTTTTAACACATAAGCACATGGAGTTCCCTCGCCCAGCCTGCCTGCATGTTGCCCCATGCTGGGAGTGATAATGGCTGGACATCGCCCTTTCTGCAACAGTCAGCTGCTCCACTGAGCCAGGGAAATGGAGGGGGCGGGGGGCAGAGGGAAGGGTGGATCTCTGTGTGGGCGGCGCTCGATGGATGGGTGTTGACAGCTGAGTGGGTCATTGTCCAGGAACAAAGCCTGAAGTTTACCTTGGGTAACCTGACCCAGATCATTGTCCTGTGGCCCCTCCTACGATGTCATCTTTCCTCTTGGAGGAGAAGATGTTGACACGTCCAATTAAGCCTGCCTTGAAATGTTTCCTGTAGCTTTTAGAGCGATTTTGAGGACCAGCTAACCTAAATACAAACTGAAGATACTTCCGCCAAAAAAGTTGTTTTTTCCAGCAAAAGCACATCAAGAACTATTTCAAACATTGCTGAAACCACGTTAAACAACCTTACTTTATCATTTAGATCTCTAAAGGACAGAGTGTTTTCTTTTTTCTGTTCGCCTCCTGTCTCTGGAGCAGTTCACATCACTTGTTAAGTGGAGGCAAATGTTCTGGAGCCAAATGTTGTTTTCATCTGGCTCGTTTTCTGTCTGTGAGCAAGTGATGTGCAACTCCTCGGAGAGGCCAGGCTGGTTAAGGATCACTGCCAAGGAAATTGCTTTGCTCAGGTTGCCAGAAAACAGCCGTTTCATCTTCTGAACAGTGGAGCAGCACGAGCTTCCACGGGAAGCAGATCAAAAGCCGGGCAGCAGCTAACGGGACAATGACAAAGTCTTTCTCGTATCAGCGCTGACACTCAAACCTGTAGGAAGTTCAGAAGGTGTGGAAGGTAGTTTTGAAATCAAGACGCCAGTAATCGATGACTCTGTGAGGTTTTGGACGGAGAAACCGAAATTAAAAGGAAAGTTATGGAGGGAAACCCGGGGAGAGCCAGATGTGGGAGCATTAATTACTCCTAATCAAAGCCGGTGCCAGCCGGGTGACAGAGGCAGGCATGTGGGAGATGCTCAAGGTCATTATTTGAGCATGCACAAGAACAAATAGCACCACTTGTGTTTTTGTTGCTAAGCCGCCGTCCCAAAAGCATCGAGGAACGCTTTGAAAAGAAACCGTGAAATTAACTCCACATTAAAAACAAACCAGGGAAGAGAAATAAAACATTATGTCACACCCATTTAGCTGAAAATACTCCACATTGTCCATGGATTCTCACTATTTCACGTCTGCAAGTGAGGTGAGGGGTGCATTCAGCTGTGAGAGTTCTTGTTTCTCTCTGTTAATGGTGATGCGGGTCTGTGAAGCCGGTGTTTTCTACCGCTCTAAGAGGATTACAGGTTGTTTGTTACGGTCGGCGTCTGGGTAATAGCGATAAGGCGACGGTGAGAAGGCTTCTGCAGCCGATGATGAGCACAAGTGACATTAACTGACACAGGTTGTTTGCTGTTAAGAACTTTAAAAGCTAATTAACTTCTTATGAATAGCTCGTCACGGGTTTCTAATGAAGACGGACACAACGGAAAGCAATGAAACTTGTTTTGATCTGAGTAAATAAAAAGGAAATGTAAAGCCTGTCGGTGTTCTAGAAGAGCTTTTAAATCTCACTATTCCTACTCAGAGGCTATTTTATCACCATACAGCTCATTATGACATGTCACTCACTGTAAAAAGACAAAATGCTGTGAAAATGCTGTGCCTGTGTCTGTCATGAGAATTATTTATAAAAATATTCAATGAATGAATGACTGAAAAGGTTTTAATCCAACTTTAGAAAACAAAGTATTAGATGTGCATCATAATAACCAACTTGATTCATGATGGCTGCCACAGCTAATCAATATTAGCAATATTAGCATACACAAAACAGCTGAAACTCTAAGGATTTTGTTAAAGGTGAAGTTCACTGAGAAACGCGTAATAAATGTTCCTTTCAAAATAAGATTGTCACTCTGAGTTTCACATGGAGGCTGAAAGTGAAAATAGTCTTCTGCCGCTATTTCCTGCATTAGCTGCTGAAAAAGAAACAGACAGAGAAATGCTCAAGTTAGAAAAAACCACGTAGATCTACGTCACACTGATAATTAGCATTCATGGACTCACCCATCTTGACTCACGACGGGGAAGGCTGTTGTTGGTTTAGCGTCCAGGGGAGAGCAGAGCGCGTTTAGGCTAGTAGAAGCTAACAGTTAGCATTAGCAACTCCACAACACTGCAGAACTCCTTCAGGATTGTGTTATTTGTGGAGATAAAACATTTAGTGGCAAAGCAAATGGAGGCAGTGGAAGAGTTGTGTTGCTGTTAGCCAATCAGAGGGGA
Organism: Aphyosemion australe; assembly: GCA_006937985.1. Classification (NCBI taxonomy): domain Eukaryota; kingdom Metazoa; phylum Chordata; class Actinopteri; order Cyprinodontiformes; family Nothobranchiidae; genus Aphyosemion; species Aphyosemion australe. Next base: position 1,364,893 of record SSNS01000003.1, on the reverse strand, counting down.
GATGTTTCAATATCATGAAAATTAGAGAGTAACCCCGATTTCACACTGGAGGCATTCGCGGTGCGGAACGGCACTGGAACGGTTTACTCGGAGATGTGGAGCGGCTTCTTCGCCATACTTGCCGGACTCGTGAGATCACAAAATATCTCGAGACTTCAAAGGTAACGGTTTGTTTATGCCATCCGCCATTACACCAAAAAGCAGAAGGAAATCACGTTTGATATCGCTGCATGATGTCACATTGATGTGTCCCAGAAGCGGCTTGCAGCAACAAAAAGAACCCAGCCCTCTCTTTAGCTGCACGGCGCAGAGCGACGTGGCGAGATGAGCTGCATCTGGGACGCACCCTGGCTGGTTTGGATCAACCCTTTAGACTATAATGGATTCTAATTGAAGCAGCCGTTCTTCGCCGCTGATGCTTCCAGTGTGTATCCAGGGTTAGACTCCAAATCCTGCTGTTTCCTGCTGCTCACTCCTCTAGCTAACAAACACCCTGAAACAGGAGCGCCAGAGCTTTTATCCCACAGAAAACAGCTCAAAAGACACTCATTCATTATTGAAATAACAAGTTTAGACCTGCTTTAAGCTAAGAACTGGTGTAGTAGTAGCTTCATGTAAACACCAACACATTCAGATTTAGTGCAGATGCATTTCTGAACAGAATTACGAGCATAAAGCTCAATACAAAACCACAATAAAATATAAAGCACAGCTAGGTTAGCAAATAGAAACTTGAAAAGAGGCAAACATGTAAAAGATATCGCATTATTTATAAAGAGTTAGAGGGTGTTTGTGTGCAGAAAACTGCATCACGTTCATGCATTTGTGTAAACAAAATACCCTGAGCATTAACAGATCCCACATCACCATTGCTTCAAACCTTGGCATTACCTGTCGGAGTCAACTTTGTTTGGTTGCTTGGCAAAATGTCTCTTGAATCACCGGACAGAAAGACATTGCATTTGCATCTACAGGTGTTTCATTTGAGCACGCTCAATTTCAGGTGAGCATCACGGCCAATCAATCATTGCAAACCCAAAATATGGCAATAGCTGAACAATGTTCACATGCTAACAGAGTGCTAACAGATCACAAGACTGACACAGCTATAATTCCATCAACGTCTTAGTTTAAATCTCACAATTACTTAATGAAAGTATAATGTTTATGTTTGATTAGTGTTTGCCTGCAGTGGTGACCGTCATCATGACACCTGCTCTCTCTGGGGGTTGTGGGATCTTCCCCGTGCTAATACCCCTGTCTCTGAGCCGGCAGCGCACCTTCCTGAGGTAATTCCTCCTGCAGCCTTCTGCAGCATGTCCCAAGCCTGGAAGAAAATTACAGCAGAGTGCTGATGTAGGGAATTTCTCCCCACAGAACCCTTTTTTAAACAGATTTATAAATGATGCATGCAGTACAAGTCAGCCAGTCTACTGTATGCCTTCATAAATGTGAGCTTTGCACAAGCTCAGTGTGTATGCTAAGCACACACAAAAAATGCCAATCGATCAAAATTCCAACCCTAGCTCCAAGCCGGTGTGTGAAATCTGACATGACGCTCTACATGTGTGAGTTTCAACCTCTTTCTAGACCTCATAAACACTCTGGTGCATTTTTCACCTCTCATTGACCCAACAAACAAAGACGGGAGGGGCGTAAAAGAATCTCCTCAGCCACCTCAGTTAGGCTTGAGTGAATCAAGACGGAGAGCTCTCTTTGACTGCTCGGCCTGTGGATTACTCCTCAATATGGGATTACGCTCCAGTGTATGAGTGCAGACACAATACTGGCAGCTCAACTCTGAAATATACAATAGAGACCCAGCTATCGAGCTGAAATGGAATATCTGCAGATCTAGTATCAGACGTGTGGACGAGCACCGCTTACTGTCATTCCTCTGTTTACTTGAATCTTTATCTCTAGAGACTCGCTTAAGAAGATGCCACATTTCTGAGATTTATAATCCTGACTGACAGCTTTTTATGGCGTTTGCTGCTGAAACGTATTTGTGTGGGCTTGAAGTTTCAGTCGGAATCACGGCGAACAGGAATCGTGACCTTTTAAAGCAGCTTCAAGGCCGTTGATATTTGTCCTCCGGATTTGTTTTGGACCAGGGGAGTGGATCCACTTCAGAGTGTTTTCAGGGGAAACCAAATTGTTTTATTTCACTAAAATAAGCAGCAAAACTCCAACAGTTTCATGCTGCTCATGCTTAACAATACACTATATTTATCTGAGTAGTGGATCATGAGTTATTTGGCATTTAACGGATATTTTTCTCAGTTTCTTTTGAAACCAGGATGACTTTACCGTCATGTGCATCGTGTTTGTCTTACTGGGAATGTTTCCAGCCTCGCTACGTAAATCTCAGTTCACTAGTGAATTAAATGAATCGTTGCCAACATTTGATTTTGATTTACTGCATTTGGCAAGTAACAGGAAGTTTATCCTTTCAATTTGCATTTGTTTGTACTCATGTTGTGTAAAGGAACTGAATATGTGAGGTTGGTTTCATCAAACAAAAGCTACATTTTGTTAATAGTTACAAGTTATTGCAACTCCCTTTATGCAGGATTTAGCCAGACTTTATTCAACTCAACTCAATTTATTTGTATAGCGTCTTACAAACACGATATATGCCACCAAGGCGCTTTACAGTAACAGTAAAATAATAAAACATCACTAAAAACACAAAAAAGTGGCATAAAACAGAGATAAAAAGACAATAAAAGCAGCTACTAGTTTACCCTTCGATCAAACAGAAAACCAGAGGAGATCGCGTGTTTTTGGTCATCGCCCTTAAACTATGGAACAATCTCCTGTTAAAAGTGTGAGAGACGTTCAGGAGTAGGTGGAAGAGTCTTCAGTACTCTGATCATCCCCTGGGTAAGGACAGAGCCTTACAAATAAAGATTATACTATATATACATCATTATCATCAGCAAACATGATGAGAATCCATGTATTGCTGCATAAATAAACCTTTAGCTTTTCCTGTGCTGCCTGAAATGAAATCAGCCAATTATTTCATCTAATGTTGAAACAAATTTAGTAAAACGTTAAAGGGAAATAGAAAACATTCACTTTGCATTTCAGACGAATTTACTGAGAAGATTTGTTGAGATTTTAGTTTAAATTTGAATAAAGCTTTGCTGTTGTCAGTATTGCACTAATAAATACATAAAAATGAGATGTTTTGGCAACTTTGCTGGGATCTGAACCTGACCTGCTCCAAAGGCAGGAATCTTAAACACGTGTTCCATCAAGTGTGTGTGAAGGTGGTAAAAGGGTGAATTTCAAAAGTAGCTACGAACAGAAAGCTCTCCTCTTTGTCTTTCCTGTCGTCTTTCCTTTATGTCTCCATTTTTCAGCCCCGCAGCTGTCTCCATCTCGCATCCGAACGTAGTTCTCTGCAGTTTATGAGCCGGCCTCCGCGTGCTCCTTCATCCTTTAAACCACTTCAGCAGATTTCTAAAGCACTTTGCATCTGGAGTTTATCACTCATGAGATGCCCTTTCAGAGAGAGGAAAAAAAGGAAGAACAAAGACCGTCCAGTAATTGTGTGCATAAAGAATAATGAAGTGAAGAGTTGTCGGTGCAGGGCGGCTCAGACCTTCTGTCATCTAGAGAGTATCCATCTACAGAACTACATCAGGGCCGTTGTACCAACTTACCCAAGAGAAACGATGAAGCCACCTTTTCATCATAGCTTTTGCTGCATTTGGGATCCAGTTTGAAGTGATTTAGTCTACACCTGAAACTCTCGTGAAAATAGAAATATCATTTTGATAAAGATTTAATTGTTTTCTTAAAGTAACAGTGAGCAGTTGCCTGCTCCTCCACCCTACTGGTTGAAAGTGGAATTACAGCTACTGTAAACAACCCTGCCGCAGTCTGCTGTAGCTAACGCTAACAACGAGCTAACACTAACATGAGCCAACTAATACTAAAACAAACCACGAAGTAAAAAGATCCACACTGTTGGACAGAAAATATTATTACTTTCAAGTTCAGTAGCAACAAAGCCAGGTCACCATCAGTCTGTGATTTTGTAGCCTCCTTTAGCTCCCTCAAGCTAGTGTAGGCCACGCCGATGTTCACTCTGGTTTTAGATCTCTTACGTTTAATTCCAGGCTCCGCCATGATGCCAACAAATAAAGCTAACTTCTACTTCTTCTTCTTGTGTTTTTATTGATAATAGGCGAACTGAAAATGCTAACCGCTAGCATTACAGCTAACAGCAGATAGCTCCTCCTATAGGGCACCTACCCGCTCCACAAAATCATCTAGTGCAGTCAGCAAGCTGCAGAGTGGTGTCAAATATGAAACTGGTCAAGTTTCTAACCCAATAATCACTGAGATAAAAACGATCTGTCGTTACTTTAAAACCGAGAGTTTCAGGTCAACTAAAGCAAGGAAAGATGGTGTAAATGTGAAATATCTTGATGGCGATGGGAGATTTGAGCCCCTGAACAGCCTGGACTTTGTGTGTTTTAGGTTTAGATTTCTTTTTTCTTTGGTGTCTAGTGTATTATAACTAAAACCATCTATAAACAACACATCTTTTTTTTTCTTTAAAACCAATCTCAGCCTCTGTGATGCTCCTACAGAAAACCCACAGACATATGAACATATTTCCAGACTTTTTACTGTGTGATAATACATTTTCAATGCATAATGCACACTGTTATTGCCATTATTGTATATATTTCTCTCTGTGAATCCCCTAGTGTCTTATGTTGTTCATATACGCTGTATCCCCATAGGCTTCCTGAGAGGCGGTATAGATGCTGAGTGAATTTTCCCAGTGAAATAAAGTGAAATTGAATTGCTTTGGAACTGAATTGAATATAAGAAGGAGCCTCTGTGAGCACAGTATTTTCAAATAATGGTCCAAAGCAGAGATTCCCCTATTTGCCGTCTGTCCATTTAATTTCTGAGGACCGGATTAGAAGATGGTATCCATATCTCCAGAATTGAATCTGTGGCGCCTTGGAAAACTTCTTTTGACAACTGCTTTTCTCTCCATTTGCTTTTCTTAGCAAAGAGAAACTGAATTTATTTTATTTATTTGGCTCCAAAAACTATTTCTTCCTTTTGGAAGTCAAAGAGAATCAGACTCATTCTGCATATTGAACTTATGCATCCGTGTGCAATAATAGTGCTATGCTCAGGTCTCAGCTTAAGCCCCTCACACAGAGGAGGCTGAGCTTAAGCTCATCACCCAGTTGTAGATATTAATGTGTGGAGGATGACTTCATCTGTCATTCCCCGTTCTGTGTGTGTCACATTTCATCCATAAAACAATCAGTCAGGAACACTTGTAGGGCACGGGGTTTTCTCCACACTGAGGCAGTGTTTTTTTCTTTTTTATTAATGGGTGTCCATTATTCAATCCCTCAGATTAACACATTATTTCTTGCACTGACACACTACCCCATTTATTTTAAATTAACACTGAAAATGCTACAGGTCAGAGAGATGTGTTAAGAATGAAGCAGGAAATGCTGATGTCTCCCCCTAGTGGTCACAAGGGAAACTGAAAGGAAGTTCCACCTAGAATGAATTCTGACTGAACATTGTTTCCATATTGTTGCATAATATTACTCATATCCAGTACAGCCGTTTATTTTCTCCTGTTACGACTCCCTCTCCTTTAAACCCACCCGGGCGGGCCTAATGAACAGCATTCATCAAAGTCCCGTCGCTTTGATCAGAACAAATCCACCGTGCCACGCTTCCCTCTCAACTCCCCGCTGTAATGCGACCGTGGACACTCCCTGGAAGCTCCAGCACTCATAAAGTCCTGAATCCTCAAACAGAACAAGGCTTTGCTTTCACACAAGCCATTAGACCAGTGGCCTCTGCGCGTAACGAGCCCTCTTTGGTGTGGAGCTTGTTACGGCATGATGGACTGCACCGTTGGCTGGGTGAGGTGCATCGAGGTCTTATAAAACAAATATATGCAGAACAGGCCACAGCATCTTAGGGTTTTGTCACGGGTGGAGACCTAATGAGGTTTGCTGTATGAAAGGTCTCCTCACAGCCTCATCTAGCTGCTGTTGTGTTCAACCCTGTCGTCCAAATTAAACTAATTGTCGTGTCATCCAGAGGCTCCTTTTGCCAGGATAAATCTATTAACTAATGAAACAGTTATCGGTTATTGCCCTCCAACGCTCATCCTAACCAACAGCCAGGTGAGAGTCATTAGTATTCACCAAGCTAAAGGAGGAAACAGGACCAGCTCTGGGTGCAGTTTATGCATTTTCAGGTGATTTTAGTTGGTTTTTTCTCACCAATGACCAATGAGTCACACAAGGCTGCTTCACATTAAAGATGTGGGAAACTTGTTTAATCAATTCATTTGCAGTGGTCTCTGGTAGGAATGAATGCCTTGCAAGCCATACTCACAAAAAGCCCATAAAGTGTGCTGCGGTATGAGTGGCAGCAGACGGCAGACGGGATTTGGACATCTCACCTCGGATATCAGCAACGTGACTCTACCACTGACTTGCAACGTTGATGTTTTATCTCCACAAATAACACAAGCCTGGAGGAGTTTTCCTGTGTGGCAGAGTTGCTAATGCTAATGCTAATAGCTTCTACTGGCCAAGACGTTCTCTGCTGTTACCTGGACGTAGATCTGTCAGGATTTTCAAATCCTAGAGTTTCACCGTCTCAAAAGCTAACGCAGGAAATAGGTGTAAGAGACTATTTTCATGTTCAGCCTGCATGGAAACCTCACAGTGACTGATTATAATCAGAAATAATCATTAAAAATATTTTTTAGTGAACTACACCTTTAACTAAGGCTGAACGATCTGTCGTTTTCTGATCAAAATTACAATTTCAACGCAGTCATGTGACTGACCAGGATCTGTTGTGTCAACTCCTTTACACGTCCAGGGTTTTCCCCTAGGTGTTTGAAATGTGTTGAGGCGGTAGCAGCAAGTGGCAGCTGTCTGGGTTGCAGGAGCCCAATGTTTGAGCTGACATGAGTTTGTAAGCACTAAGCAAATTTGTTGGTTTTTCCATGTTTTTTTTCTTGTGGTGGCGCTACTAGGGCCAACATTATCTATGTCTGTGATCGTCTGCCTCGGTCCCTCATTCTGTTCCTCACTCAGCAAGTTTTCTGAGTGAGAGGGAGGGACAATGAGGCTCATTAGCCGGCTTCTTGAAACTGCAGGATGAAAATTACCACAATAACACTATGCAGATTCTAAAAACACTTGTAATTTTTCTGATGGCACAAATCATTGCAGACTTATGGTAATTGAAAGCATGCAGAAATGTGTCAGTGTTCGGTGTTAAAGCGGGGTTTTTGTGAGAAGAAATTGCAATTTCTGCCAGAAAAATACGCTATTGGGTTTTTTCTTAACATCGTTCAGCTCTAACATTTAGTTTGTTTCTTGGATTTTATTTGTTTTTGTGCAAAATCCTTGTTTTTGTTTCCCATTATATTACTTTTATTGAGTGTTTCTATTTGCTCCTGACTCCTTTAGTCAGAATTTTGTTTTTATGGGATGATTTTCATATAAAGTAGGTTTGGTTATAGCTAAGCTAATCATTTTTGTTCCCCTTATACACTCCTTGTGCATTTTTTCACAGTTCTGATTTTGATCATAACCCTGGCAATAAAGGGGTTAAATCTCAGAAACACACATATATTTTATTTTATTTTGTGAGGGCTGAAGCCAAGGATGAAATTCATGTAAAAAAATTGGGACTTGTGACATTTTATAAGATTTTTGTAGGAATTTTTGTTTCAGCATTTTTTTGTGCACAAAGAGTAAAAACGCTATAAAAATGAAAAACATATATAAGGGATAAGCTACCTGCACATGGGTCATCATATATGATGGAATCTGATAAGGACAACATTTAAAAGGGGTTGAAGGGTGTTTTTTTATCAGTTTCTGGCCTTAAACCTAACCTTGTCCTTATAGGTGGAGTTGGAACAAAGAGCCGATTTGTTCCTACATCGCTAACAGGAAGTAGCAGGAAGCACACTGAAAAACAAGAAACTCTAAAAGTCTCTAAAATCCATGAGAAAATGTTTTCTGGGCAATTGTTCTCTCTCTAACATATCCATGTTCAGATTCCATCTTCAAATTGAGGAAAGTTATCTAAAGTAAATTCTATTTGAAGTAAATGAAGAGTTCAGAATTCCGCTCATGGACTAGTTTCACATCTGTGTGAAGCACAGAGACATCTAGGTCTGTTTAATGACTCTCTGCTCTGGTAAACCATGTCTCCAAAGGGTAAAGACATAAATCTGGGTTCTTTTCTTTTTATTAGATCACACTTTAACCACACTGGAGATGACAATATATCCAACAGAAACCCCAGGCTGGTCCCACCAGCAGCCCAGGCTTTTACCGAGGTAGGACAAGCCATTAAAATCATAAATAGAAAGCTTCTAATGAAATATCAATTAGGCCATAAGAGAAGGCCAGCGCTGCATTTATGAGGCTAGAGCTCATTAAGAGGACTACAGGCGAAGCTGTGAGATCATTTTGTAATTCTCCACTGATAATCCAATTAGTCCAGGATGGATTTCTCCTGCTTGAGAAATCTTGGTGGAGTAAAGTTTCACGGCGCGGGGGACGAATAAATCTGAGAAGCTCCTTAAAGATAAATGATGAGGTAATAAGAGATTATTATCATAATTATTACTTAGTAATCATATAGTTTAAGTGACTAATTTCATGTTTTTAATGTAATAGGCGCTACGACGGCACAAACTGTGGTAACTTATTTCCTATCGTTCATATTTATAGACCTCGATCATTCATGAGATCATTCTGAGAGTGCTGACTCTGGAAATAATCATCTGTGCAGGGTTTGAAATTTAGGCACTTTGTGCAGCAGACAATATGAAGACATCAATTTTTCATCAGGCGTTTCTTTTTTTTTTTCTTCCACTCCCTGACCTTCAGCCCGTGAAAATTCAACTCAATAATTCAGCACACTCTGCATCCACCTCCCTGAAGACCCTCGTACAGTATGAGGCAGACCTGGAGCTGTAGTGGTGATGGAGGGCTGCTGGTAGGGAAGGTGTTTTCAGACCCGCTGACTTGTCTCTACATTTTATTCTGGATTACATTTATTTTCTATCTTGTGATTTTTTTTCTCCCCACTTCTTATCTGTGAGGTGAGCTACTACTGGATATGAGCTCATAAATCCACGTTTCCGTATTTATCTCCCTTCCCTGGGCAAGGATGAGACACTTAATCTGATTGACTTAAACATGAAAATGAGTTTTCCATTTGTTCTCCTTTGCAACACTGGATTTAAACATTTCCCAATGCATTGCTTTTTCTTGAGCAGACACTCTTCTAGACCACTTTGAACTTTGATTTTGGTCTCTATGGAATTAAAGGTGAGACAAAAATAGTTGTCTCACCTTTAATTCTGAGTGGGATGGATGCAAAACGTTTTGCAGCTTTATAAGAGTGGACTTTGCACATAGCTCAGGAACCACGCCATGCAAAGAAAAGAAGACATCCCAAGATTTAACTTGAAATGCATTTCCAGAATAAAGCTGAAACATTGACATAAAAACTGAAATACCATTTTCAGAATAAAGAAATACAAAGGTAGGCTAGATTAGGGCCAAGAAGCTAATCTCACTCTGTTATTGATCTTTCTGTATAATAAGGGTCCCTCTATTAACATTACTTAGTGCATTATGAAGCATTAATAAACTATTAAATAAAGTATTAACAACTGCTTAACCATATTAAGTAATGCATTACTAAGCAGACCCCCCCCTGCCTTTTGTCCTAACCTTAAGGACATCCTAACTAGATGCCTGAGCCACCTCCACTTGCATAATGCTTAACAATGCACTAATGTTAATAAAGGGACCCTTATTGTAAAGAGTTACCATTAATACTACTACTACTACTACTACTACTACTACTACTACTACTACTACTACTACTACAGAGGGTTCTGAGTGTGTTTTTAAAGAGTAAACTATACTTTTAGCCACTACTCTGACATACTTCAACATGTCTGAAGATTTTACAAAATTTTGTTACATTTTTTCTCTCTTTGAATTTAATAAAACGGTATTAATGCACAGCTCCGATGAGCTCCAGAGCTGTGGAGGTACACGTGTATATTTGAGGCTCTTGTTGTGAAAATTCAAATAAGTTCTGTGTTTTATTGAGAAATCAGCCAAAAACACACAATAGTGAAACTGCAATAAGAAAAGCAAATGAGTGTTTACTGAAAACATGTAGGCTGCAGATATCACACTAAAACGTGTCCTTATTTCAATTCAAGGTCGTTTTAAATGTATAAACACACACACACACACACATACCGGTTCACGCTACACACGACGCGTCTGTTTCCAGTTTAATTTCACACCTGACTGTCTCAGACGTGAGGTAGCGGGCTACTTCCTCTCTCTTTAATCTAACACGCACAGCGAGCTCTCACCCTGTCAGTCCAATCTGAGGCTTTCATGACCCGCTGTAAAAACACCCATTATTGTATCTGTTTGGACAATGATGTGAGAATAGACTAGAGAGGATTGGTCGTGCATGTTTTCCTTCACAAGTGTGTTTTTACAGTAATGTGAAGCCTCAGTCTGCAGTCTGTCTACAGAAACATCTCCTGTCTGTAATCCGAGACGTTTGAATGAAGTGTTCACCAGATTAGGAGCTCCTGATTTCTCAAAGTTCTGATCTACTAACTAAAACATCAACAGATTCATTCAAACGCTGCTCAAAACTTAGTAAAGAACCTTGAAACCGGAGGGGAGGAGGTACTTTAAATAAAGTTTTTATTCAAAGAGCAAAGATGGAGCAAATTTAACATTTTCATCTGAATATAAACTGAGAATTAAAGCATAAATTAGTGCGGCTGATTCAGATGTTCTCAAAATTATTTGCAGCAGTTCTGTAATTTTTTGGGTGTTTTTCAAATATGTTTGATTAGAAATCTTTTTCTTTTGCACATACCCTTTAGATTTGATTGGACGATAATTATTCTGTGGGTTTCAAAAGATTTTAATGGAATTTTTGTGTCAAAACAAGTGTTAATTTTTACAGATGCTTCATTTTGAAGGTTACATTTTGTTTCCAATTTCACTTTTTTAAGATCTATTCTCAAGTCAATTATTTTATACTTATAAAAATGTTTATAAATATAAAAGTAGAACATCTAGAGCTAATCTGAGATTCATTTACTCACTAAACAATCTCATTTATATGAATTATTATTTTATATAATTTGAAAGTAAATTGGTTTTAGTAATTCTGATTTTTTGTTAACCCTTTGAGCTTCTTATCAAGTCATCGCTGCTATCTGAAAACATTTCAAGTCTCCATTAGATCATTGTCAAGTTCACACTACAGCTTATTTAGACTGCAATACCTACATATTACTCTTTAAAAGTTTAGAAACTAATGTTACATCTATGAAATTAAGGAGATTGATTTCAAAATGGCAGTAAACGATTTTGGTCAGACTAGCCGTTAGCTCATCAATCCTGTAGGAAATGACACTTCAAAGAAAGCTCATTCAAAAAGCCATGCACATAGATAAGATAGTATAATTTACTTTTATGCAGAACTAATTAAAGATTATCATAAATTTAATTTAACTGCTAAAACTTCACATTTGACCAGAAAATGTTTGCTTATTTTTTACTTTATGGACATTTTCTTTTAAACATAGTTGTGTCTCATAAAATCTGTATCTAAAGTAGATTTTTTTAATACTTGTGTGCACATTTATCTTCAGTAACGCCTTTATCTGCTCACTTCTGATGGGGTTTTGAACAGTGTGAGTTCATAAGACTTGACTGCGACCCACCTGGAGTGTAACAGACTCTTTAAAAGGTCTATGAATGTAAATAGCAGCTTTAGTCCTATTTATTATGCAGGTCATGATTCTAAAACTTACAAGAAAAATCTTTAAAGAGTCTCTAGAATTTGTCCGCTGTGAGCTAATCGACTGAACTGAACTCTTCTGCTCATATTCAGCTCTGTTCTATGATTTCCCTGCAGATCGTGAAGTTTCTGCTCCCGAGACAAACAGTGAGGAAAAAAGACGTGGAAAAATATTCATCGGGGTTGTGACATGTCTTGAAAGTGTTTGGTTCTTCTCACCTCCATTTCCACCCAAACATGGACCCGGTCAATACCAATTTAGCTTTTATCAATAATTCAGTCTTGGCTTATGATTGCTTCTCATTAGAGCCCTTCAATCTGATACCATGGGACTGCATAGAAGTAACACGCCACCTTAAGGACAAATGCCATTTAATGCAATTTGTATGTTTGATGCACTTTTATATTTCAGCCAGAATCTTAACGGAGAATAAGAATATTTGAAACTCTCAGTCATGCTTTTGCAGTCAGTTGATGCATGACTGGATTCCATGTTTCTTCTTGATTTGCAGGGTGCAAAAAATAAAGCATCTAACCGTAACAGCAGGAGAGATAGTGGCTCTGCTCAGAGGTCAGCCCGTCTGATTATGTAAAACCTCCTCATCCTTTAGGCTCGTTTAATTGCACGTCTACAGTAAGAGAACTGCTGAGTCCACGGATGGAGACAATGTTATCTGAAATTGAGCTCACGTTTGGTGCATGAAAGTTCCGACCATCATCAGGTAGAGATTGGATTGATCCACGGAGATAAATGGAGCTGCGTAATTACGTGTCTTTATCAGGTTCACACAGACCTGGAGCTGGAGGAAGTCATCGGGTCCGTGTCCTTGTCATATTTCCATGAGTGGTGTGTGAGCCAGAAGGTGCTGCCATGGCCCCGGTGGTACAGCGACAGGAGAGGTGTCTTTTTAGGGTAGTTATTCTTTTTATAGTGCGTTAAATCACTGATGCATGCTAGATGAGACAGCTTAATGACACTGGAGGTTACACCGGCTTCCTTCGCACCACTAAACCACACGAGAACCACTCCTTTACGGTATGTTGTACTATATATGCAGGAAATACACTTAATATCCTGGCATGATGTACTGTTGTTTGCGTGCTGCAGGCGCTCTCGTGCACAAATATAAACATGAGCATCTCACTGTTGTACCTGTGCTTCTTAATGGAGCTTTAGTTTACCAAAAAGGGATCTCAGCTGATTAAACCTTTCACCCCCGTGGTTCTTGTGCACATTTACACACACAGGAAGTACATATCATGCAGGATGCATGTGATGTGAACTGACAGGAACACACTTAGTGTTTGCAGGAATATTCAGGCCAGTGAGCCGATCTAGTTGTCAGCAGGGCAACAGGAGGCTCCTTCTGCAGTATGTTAGAGCACTGTCCTGGAAACGTCGCCTGATCCCTGAGTACAGCGAGTCTGGAACCAAAAAACTCACAGATTTTACTCACATTTGGAAGAATTAGCGGTGCATTATGTGAATGGAGTAAGAATGACATCCTGTGGTCAAATTTAAGTACTGCAGCCCATTTTTAAAACACACGAGTTACTTTCTCACCCCCGTTCCGTGGGTTTCATGGCTGTTGCTCAGCGCCAGATAAATAGATAAATACATTTCGCTGTGCTATCGAGTTGTAGGTAATTGAAAAAGTAGCATGAGATCATTTTAGAGCTGACTAATTCACCGTTAGCATTGTTAGCTCAACATTAGCCTCTAGCCTTCTTGATGTTGCAGTGAAGAATCACCCCTTCTTTCCATTGGACGTGAATGTGGCGTTTTACCCACGAGCTCCCTTCCAACCGGGAGCCATTCTGGCGTTCCACACAGCTGATCCTGTGAGGTCACAAAATCAGGGGGGAATTGCAACACCACGCGTGATTGCAGAAGTCCACACAATAACAAGTCAGGGGATTAGACAGCTACATGTATCCAAAAAGATCTGTGGTTTATTTTCTGTTCTGTTTACATCAGCTATGGGGGTTTCACAGGAAATGACTGCACGTGACTTTTATTTTGAAAGTTTCTGGATGTTTTACACTGATTTTGTGTTTCCTGTTTGGCCTGATCTGAAGTTGACGTGTTTTGGAAGCGTAGCGCGGAAAAAATAGACTTGAAACGTAACAATTGCGTCCCTTTGCTTTTGGGAAGCATCCAAAACGTTACACTTATCTGCCGGTGGAAAGAATCCTGTCTACTGTAACGGCGGTTAATTGCGGAGTAGTACGTTTTTCTCGGCCGTTTCGCACCACTTTCACGTCCCCAACTTGTAAACAAAGACTACGTCCATCTTTGACTATTTTTAGAGTAGAAAAACTGACAGCCCCCAGCTGAATGAGAAAGAAACCCGTTTCAATGTTACCTTCCTTCCAAAACAATTGAGCCATCAGACTGCTTTGTGATTATTTCACTGTAAAATTCTTACTTATTGTACCTTTAAAGGAGCTAGAGGCAGGAAAAAAGAAACGATGCTCACGAGCGACGCGCCCGGCTCTGCGAGTAACTGCAGCCCAGCATGGGAGCGTGCACAGACGGCTATGTTACACAAACACAAAAATACCATTACCTGACCTTCTTCACACGCTCTCACGCCACACCTCCAATATCTCACGCTGAAAAGGCAACTCCCCGCCGCTCTCACGGACAATATTGCGGCGAAGCAATCCACGCTGCAGCCCTGATCACAGCTAATGCTACTATCACAGCTAATGCTACTATCACAGCTAATGCTACTGCACGCTAGCTCTCTCTGAGTCATCGGTGAGGTCAGATCATTGTCATCATCTCTAAACACAACCTATAATGTTTCTTACCTGCTCACTAGGAAATGAGCCATGGCAGCATCCTTTTTGAGTCCCAGATATAGTTGAAGCAGCCTCCATTCGTCAATCACGTATCCGATATAGATTCAGGTCCCTGCCTGTCTTTTACCATATTTGGTTTTTGACTCACGAGATGCCGCTGAATAAACTTCCTTTGTGCCACGCTTGGTCGTTTGCTGGTTGCAGTAGAATCCATTCCCACAGTTCTTCTTTTGGAGTTTGGCGTGTTGGCAAGCAACTTAAGGTGCAATAGCGCCACCTACCGATCTGCAGTGTCGAACACATTTTCTTTCTGTTTTGAAGCTGTCATGAACGCGCAAGCAGTGTCAATTGACGCCACATCCGTAGGGCAGCGCGGGAAATTCGTGACCGAACTGCAGCGCATTTTGCAGCAAACAGCCTGTTCAAGAAAATGGAACGATACATGGGTGGCCTCATTCTTTTAGGTTTATAACGCTTCATCACCCATTAGCTTTGAAAAATTGAACATACATGTTTAATTTTTTACAGATTTTTTTAAAGATCCTGCCCCATGTTCCTTTAAATCAACGATAACCTAGATTTAACAAAGGTTTTAGTAGATGTTGTTTTAAGAGCACAAAAACACAAACAGCACACATTTTCTGTTTGCCTCTCCTTACATTGTATTACTTGGTATAAATGACCCTGACTAATGGTGACAGATTACTTCCTGCTCCCGAGGTTATTTGTCAAAAATAATCCCTGTTTTAAGATAAAATGGAAGAAAAAACAAAGACACTTAATTTTTCATCAAATGCTACAAACCTCGTGGGCTTTCTCTCCTGCAAAGTAGTACTTCTCACATTACCAAGAGATTTAAGAAAAACAAAAGCATTCTCCTGGAGAGATAAGCTGTGTAATAACCCCGCTTCATCCCCAAGTATCAGCTGAGTGCTTAGACGCCATTGAGATCAGCAGAAGCGTGATTAGACAATAAGAAGCCGGTCTTTTTCATAACCCGTTTTAGGGCCTCGTTCCATTCCAGCTTGTCTTTGAGATAATGTCCTATTTAATTAGAAATTGGAGATATCACATTGTTTTTTAATGAGAGAAACACTTTAGCAGGAGCGTATGAGGCATCAGAGATCCATGCACAAGAAGGATAAAGGCAGAGCGCGAGGACTTGAGGGAATCGCACCAGATGCATTTTCACTCAGCTGCTCTTTATTCTCTATTCTCAAAATGCTTTTCCCAGAGAAACCTTAACATGGATAGAGGGAGCACTTTAGGTGCAGTTTTCTGCTACGGGGGCATTAAAAACCCCGGATTCGCTCATTACCAAACTTATTTTTAATATCTTCCCAATTTTTCCCCTTTGAACAACACAAACACATTCTAATCATGTCTGCCGCACCTCTTTTGTGTTTGTTTCTGCTCATCTTCAAGCTGGCAGCAGAATCTAGATGTATTTGTTTACTTATAACAAGAGCCATAAAGTTCGGTCCTTTTAGCAGACTTTAGTAAAGCTGCAGAAAATTCCAGAAACGCATTAAAATTAGAATTTAAAGGTTGGAAATTGCACCTCGGACTTTCAATGTATCACGTTTACCAGGGCTAATTAATGGCTTGTCAGCAGGCAAAGGTTAATGTATTATGTATCATTGGAGCAAAGGGTAATTTAGAATAGATTTACCTTTGTAGGTTTAGATTATGTATTCAATTAGCAGCAATAACCAAGAGAAATGATCCTGTGAGTTATGACTTACAGTTTTAGGATCGTAACAATGGATTTTAGAGCAAATGCATGAATTGTGGGACAGAAATAATCCCTCTCTGACATATTTCTTAGTTATCTGGAGCTCTAGCTGCACGTAGGGAGTTTCTTTCATGCATGTGAGAAGATTTTACTTCCAGGATTGAAATTCCATCTATCTTCTATTCCCACTTATCCATGCAGGGTCGCGGGGGGCTGGTGCCTATCTCCAGCAGTCTTTGGACATGCAGGCGGGGTACACCCTGGACCCAGTCCATCGCAGGGCAACACAGAGACACACAGGACTAACAACCATGCACACACTCACTCACACCTAAGCACAATTTATAGACCAATCAACCCGACAGTCATATTTTTGGACTGTGGGAGGAAGCTGGAGTACCCGAAGAGAGCCCACGCATGCACAGGGAGAACATGCAAACTACATGCAGAGACCCCCCAGGCTGGGATGCAAACCTGGGACCTCCTTTCTGCAATTATGCACCACTCTGCAGCCAGGATTGAAATTATAAGAGATTTTGATTTTCTCTCACTCCTTTCCCCAAATAACTATGAGAAATTAATTTGAATGGGTGCCAGGTGGGCATTTAAAGATCTAACCTCTCCAAACAAAACAAACATAAGAGAATAAAGAATAATGTTAAGCCAAACTGGGATGAATTAGTTGATTTGGAGAAAACTGAAGAGTTTAAATCAAAGCAGAATGTCTTGAACTGATTAATGAGGACACAGAAACGGCAAAATCCACCAATATGGAAGAAGCTAAGCAGCCCAGAGGGTCTAAAATTAGAAAATGTAGCACAGGCTGCATATAGAAGGTGAACAAAAGCGTGAGTTGGGAGTCAGACATCAATGCTGTTGCAATAATGCAAAGACTTCTGTCAGCACGTCAGAACAGTTGCTGCTAATGGGACGTGAGCTATCATCAGCGAACGCGCCCCACAGGCTCTAAAACGTCAATGACAGCATTGTGACTTGAATAAGAAATGTCCTGTGAGGAGCGCAGCTCCAGCCATCAAACTGTGATCACTTGTGGTTGCAGGCAGCTGATAGATAATGCGGCGCAGCAGCTTCTGACAAGGTGCTGACAAATACCCAGCTTCGCTCCAGACCACGTCGCCGTGATTTGTCACCTCGCTGACATCACCGTGTCCCCCGCTCAACCAGGGAGTGAAATATGATCGATGCATGCCTCTGAAAGAAAAACGACTGATATTTCTTAGCAATTACTGAAAACGGGTGATTAGATGCTTGGGGAACGCTCAGCCTTGATGGTTCCTGAACCTGACCAAAGAGTTTTGGTGCTAAGAAACCACTAAAAGGTAAAGGAATGGGAAAAAGGTACACTTTTGATGATTTTCCTATAAATAGGAGATGTTGGTCAATTTAAAAATAAAAAAAACAAGAGTTTTCAAAAAAATGTGACTTTTTTTTCAGTTTTTGACCCAACTAGCCTGAGTTCAGGTCTTTTCCAGCCCATCCAAAATAACGAGGGGTCAGACGACTCACACACACACACACACACACACACACACACACACACACACACACACACACACACACACACACACACACTGCCGGCTCTGTTAAGATTAGATTTGAATTTATGAAGATTGCCTCACCTGGTGCACTGCTCTAATCTATGCCGATGTAGTATTTCACGTTTTAGGCCCTCATTTCCAATGCAGTCAAGAAGCCCCGTATTTCACCATGACAATGTAATCACAGGTCCACATTAAAAAGTCATTATTGTTTAAAATCGTGGGCCTGACTGAGAAAACACTAAGCTGTCTTCCTCATTCACACGGACGTTTACCCAGGAACAGAGGGGCGCCGTGATTTAAGCGTACGCTTACAACCTTATTGATCACTCAGGGGCTTGAACACACACCACAGGGTAATATCACTGTCTTCTGGATTCACTTGTGCCTTTTGTGCTGATTAGCAGGTAATCTCAGTAACAAGCTTTGATCCTAGCAGATTAGCGAGAGGATGAGTACACAACGTGTTTATTCTGATAGCTCGAGCATGCTTTAATCCATCTTTTCTTTCCTGCTCAGTGGTTTCAGCGTTTCCATGTTTTTGATAACAGCTGTTCTTAATGCTTAATTATGTGACGTTTAAAGTAATTAGTTGAGCAGCCAAAGAGGAAAGAGTGGGTAAATTTGCTTTTAATGGTCCTTTAATCCAACTCTCACCAGAGTCGGCCCGTGACCTTCTGCCAAAAGGTGGGAGATCATTTTTCTAGCTTTGTCAAAGAGTTTTAATAAACTGCGTTTACATGGACACAAGCAACCGGAATAGAAGCCTGATCGGAATAAAAATGCATCATGAAAACAAGCCATTCGTACTCTGACCCGATTCAACTCAATCGGATCAAGTTTTCATTCCGATTGAGACGGCTGGGTTATGCTGATTGTTAATCTGATCATGGTGCGTGTGAACACTTATTTTGATTGTGGGTCATTACTGCGCACGTCAGCTATGTATACGTACATTACGTAGCCGTCTACGCAAGATGGATGAAAGCATGGCGGGCGTGAAACAAAACTGGCCTGTTTCGAACACAAATGCGTTTCTAGATGTGCTTAAAGAACTAAAAATTAAACCGCTCTGAAGAACATCGTACTGCAACATTCTGACATGCAGGTAGCGGAAGTCCGTTACTTCTTCTTCTACGGCGTTTTTCGGTGTACTGGATCGTTCTGCGTATGACAAAATGATTTATTCCGATCGAACGTGTGACGAATGTAAACACTTGACATGATCGGATTCATTTTTCCAGAGCCCATGTGCACAGTCATATTCTAATCTGAATAATGATCGGATTAAAGACGTTTTGCACAGCTACTGTGGGTGAATCTACAACAGATCAACCTTCAGAGTCAACCCAGTAGAAGAGGGCCACACCTATTAGAATTTACTAAACGTAACAATTGTTGTGATTCAGATTTCTTTGTCATTCAACGCTCGTGATCTTGTGTTAGAGCCAATAAGCTGAACGTTAAAGGTGTGGGAA
Organism: Aphyosemion australe; assembly: GCA_006937985.1. NCBI lineage: Eukaryota > Metazoa > Chordata > Actinopteri > Cyprinodontiformes > Nothobranchiidae > Aphyosemion > Aphyosemion australe. Next base: position 1,345,403 of record SSNS01000003.1, on the reverse strand, counting down.
ACTCATTTAATCAACACATTTGTAGTGCTCTCTGGTAGGAGTGAATGCTTTGCAAACCGTGCTCAGAATTTCTTGGATCAGCACCGATTAGCCCTGCTTTCCACTGCAAGTAAAAGTGTCGCGAAACGGCCGCGACATGTATTACGCAGCAATTAGCCGCCGTTATAGTGGACAGGGTCCTTTCCACCGGCAGCTATGTGTAACGTTGTGGACGCGTCCCAGAAGCGACGAGACGCGATCATTACGTCTCGAGTCTATTTTTTAAGCGCTACGCTTCTTAAACACGTCAAACTCCGCAGTTTAGATCGGGACAGACAGGAAGTCAAACACGAAGGCAGTGTGAAACATCCGAAAACTTCCAAAATAAAAGACACGTCATTTCCTGTGAAACCCCCGTAGCCGATGTAAACAAAACAGAAAATAAACCTTTTTGGATTCTGTCTTTCTCCATCCTTGTCATTGTGTGGACGTCTGAAACCATGTGTGGTGTTGCAATTCAACAGTTTAAAAGACACTAAATGTAAAAATGTAATGTAGATAATTTGCCATTGGAAAAAGCTGCAGATACCCAAATTGATGAGTCGATGAAATCAACATAGACCTAACTCACACAGACAACACAACTTTAGAGTTAAGGCCAGGTTTTGCTGTCAAAGACAAATCAAATGTTTATCCAGTAAACGTGCAGATCTAACCTACACTGAGTCTGTCGGTCCAAGACCAATTCTGGACTTCTATGGGACGTGCACACTATAGGTCCATTATTTGGACGTCTAAATATGACTCCACTTTGACGTCATTATGACGTTAAACATTAGTACCTGGGGTTGGGTAACGTTTTGGGACGTCAGCATGTGTTTTAGCTAACTGTACGTTTTAACCAGAAACGTGGTTTTATTTATGCATGAGCTCCTTATCCTTTATCAGGTGGCCATTGTTGGTGAACCATTATCGCTCCCCCCTCCCAGCGCCAACTTTAATCAACATGATTTCACTAAGGATCAATAACTTCTTTTCATGTCTCACACCTCACGCATTTTCCCCTACCAATCAATACAGCGGGTGGTATGCTGTTCTGCTCCCCAAACACAAACGTCATCTTCATTCAGCTTTTACTTGTTCCTGTCAAAATGTCAAAGTGGTTAAAAGGTTTTCTTTCTCTTTTCTTTTTTTCTCCCCCTCTCTGCTGAATGGTGACATTAAAAATGCAAACAACATCAGAACGGAGGTGAAAAACACCTCGAGACGCGGTCTTTGTTGCTCCTTTATCAATGAAAATGACTTTAAATGTGAAACTCTGCCCTATCTGTTATGCATTGTCCCAGCACGGGAAAGAAGCTGCAGCTTCTGTAAAGTAAATAAATAAATAAACAAACACATCCAGTCCCAAATCAAAGGGGATTCCAGGGGCTTTGTTAGTGCTGAAGCTTTGTTTTCCTCCAGATTTATGATCATTGTGTGGAGTTGGCAGGAGCTTGTGTGATTACTGCTTACATGCTGATTTATACCTCACTTTTAATTATCTGAGGGGGTCTGCAGCTTGCCAGTGCCAATACATCCCCTCTTCTGAGACCATGAGGAGGAAAAGGATCCTTCTCTGGTTTCCACCCATACGTTTGTCTCTCTGTCTGCAGAAGACAAGGACCCGGTGCTTCTGGCAGAGTCCAATCCCTCCCCAGAGCGAAGGGGAGAGATATCTTAGACAGTCATACCCAGAAAAGAGGCTTCGGGGAAATATGAATATGCTGTTCATTGGACATATAGTAACTCTTAAAGGCACTTCCCAACAGCCTATAAATGATAAAGTCAGCAGAGGAGCATAAATCACATCCATGAGCTTCTCTTATTTACTTTTTATCTACTTTTACTCGTCTTAAGCCTCGAAGTAAACGGGATCCTGTCTGGTTCAGTCATTCCTAACACTGACAAAAGGGCTTTCTGCTGTTATATAAAATAAATGCATACTCATTGTTAATCTTTCTTTATTCCTGTGGGGTAAATGTGAAAGAGATAAATAGATATGCAAGCATTTAGGTAAATAAAAGGCTTGTTTAAAGCAACACGGAAGAGTTTTAACACTTTAAGCTGTTGCTTTCAAACTGGTTTTAGTGGTTCTTTAGGCAGAAACCTGGGCAGATTCAAATGAGACAGCACTCTGGAGCCCTCTGCTGGCCAGAAACTGCACTAAAGCAGTTTGGTGGTTTGGATAGACGCAAATCAGAGGTCTCTACCTGCTTTACGGCTTTAATGTGCTGGTAGCTCATACAAAGGCTAGCAGTTAGTATTTCAATTTGCCGACCATCAATAAAAAGCTCAAGAAGAAGAAGTTTTTGGGTTTTTTTGCATCATGTCGGGAAGCCTGGCGTCTGGAAGTAAAAGGAAAAGAGTAATGTCTATGGAGGTGAAGCAAAGAGGTAAAACCAGAGTGAACATCAGCATGGCCTACACTCGGTTTCAATTTCAAACCATTAAGAAAAGTAGCAAAGTCCTAATTTTTTTATTTGTTTCTCAACTACTAAGAGTCACACATTCATAAAATTACAACAACCTGTCTGATGACATCATCATCTGCAACGCCTGCAGCAGGGTTGTTTATGACAGTTGTAATTCTGCTTTCAACCTGTAGGGGGAGAAGAAGGACACTTACTGAGACTTACTTTAAAGATCAAATGTACTCATATTTTTAATACATTTGCAGTGGTCTCTAGTACAGGGGTGCCCAATCCTGGTCCTGGATGGTCGGTATCCAGCACATTTTAGTGGTTTCTCTGCCCCCAACACACTTGATTCAGTGGTGGAATCACCTGCAGCAGCTCATCAGGCTCTGCAGAAGCCTGTTAATCACCTGCTGATTAAAATCAGGTGTGTTGAAACAGAGTTAAAACTAAAATATGCTGGATACCGGCCCACCAGGACCAGGATTGGGCACCTCTGCTCTAGTAGGAATCTGGGACAAAAAAGCTCCGGTGCGCTTGTTTCAGGAAGTAGAAGTGAGCTTCAGACGGCAGGATTTGGAGTCTTAATATCTGATATTTGGACATCTCACCTCTGATTGGCTAACAGCAACCACTGACTCAGTTTGCTCTGCAACGTTGACGTTTTATCTCCACAAATAACACAAGGCTGCAGGAGTTCTGCTATGTGGTGGAGTTGCTAATGCTAACAGTTAGCTTCTGCTAGCCAAGACGTTCTCTGCTGCTTCCTGGACGCTAAACCAACAACAGCCTTCCCCGCCGTGAGTCAAGATGGGTGAGTTAAAAAACAAGTGTTTTCAAAAAAATGTGACTTTTTTTCAGTTTTTGACCCAACTAGAATGAGTTCGGGTCTTTTCCAGCCCATCCAAAATAACGAGGGGTCAGACCCCCCCCCCCCCCCACACACACACACACACACACACACACACCCTCTCCAACTCTCACAGTGCCGTTCCTCCACAACAATGCAACCCCTCCTCGTCCCAGCAGCCTGTTCTCATTTGTTTGGTAGTGAATCCTCTGGCTGTTAAACTGAAGGATTGACTGCAGTGCTTGTCGAGCTTTTATCTTTCGCCCTGACTCATTTTCATTCCCTCCATGAAAAGGAGGGCGAACCTGCATCCCGTTCCATTATTTTTTAGGGAGAGGGCGACGCCGCGGCACAACCCAGAGACATATCTCGCGTGAATCATACTGCTGTTTATCAAAAGACATTGCAGCATTACTGGACTAAGGGAGATGATTACTCTGGGATTTTATAGACTATTACAAGTGAGAGGGATGGAGCTGGTGACCATGGAGAAATGGCATCCATCCACACCACGCCGCTGGAGTTAACAACACATAAATGTGAAGCTGAGGGGAAAACTGTTTATTCACATCTTATTATAGCAGCAGAAATGACATTATAGTTTCCCTTAACAAGCTATTTCCCCACAAAAGGCTCAATTTGTAATTTAAGAGGCTTGTCTCCTTCGATTTGAAGAGTGATTTCTTTCTTTCCCGCTTTTGCTGTTTCCAGCAAGTTTTTAATGAAATATCAAGTGGAATTTCTGGACATGTTCTCTGTTTTTACTCTATTACATTAGTGCTTTAACGTTATCAGCAGAATCTGCAGCCTGGACTCATTCATACGTAACAAACGCAGAAATTTAGTGTAAGATTCTGTTTCATTAAATTTATGATCAGTTATTATTCAGATTTTTTTGTTCTGTCAAGGACGTGACGGACGGAAACTCAACGCAGCATCGTAAAGAAATAGAGCAAGGGTTTTCCCTGCTTTCCAGCCTTCACACACACACACACACACACACACACACACACACACACACACACACACACACACACACTCCTCTTTGGATAGATGCCTTTTATAGCTCACATGACAGAGAAATACTGTTCCATTTTGCCTGATTGCTGTTGCCTGCTGGGCAGTTATCATGCTATTGTCATTGTTACATTGGTGGAACTAATGGATCAGATGGGAGTGTGTCTGCAGAGCCCCGTGCTTTTGACTACAGCGCTGTTCTGCACAGCTTTATGCTTCTGTTTCTGCTGAGCTGCATGCTCGCTTTTCCAAATAAACCGTGATACATTTTTATAGTTTTTTTTTTACATAAAAACATGATCATGTTGAAATTTCTGCACAAATCAACAGATGTTTGCATTTGGAGAATAAAAAAACACTGAATTTAAATGAACCTGCAGCCTGCATGTTTTAAAAAAGACTTGTCTGCCCTCTATAGGCCTGAAAGAGAATATGTAAATGTGTCCAACCCTTTGATGAAGTTGATTAGATCCAGCGCTGGAATGTCAGAAAATCCAATTAACCCAACAGGTGAGGCGGGTGCAGCGCTGCGTGTTTCACAGCAGGTGCAGCTCCGTCTCCTCCTCGCCTTCCAAGGCCCTGCAGGAAGACGCCTCCCTGAACTCACCAGGTAACTTATTTGCAACTAGATTTGTTTTATTAGCTTTATTCCTCCCTGCCAGCGTCTGCAGCTGCTGCTGCAGTCACACACTCCCTCACTTAGAACACGAAGAACTTGAGAACAAAGATCCGGCTCTTTGTGTCCCTGCTTCCGTGCATCTACGATTTGTGACAACTCCCATCCAGATGCCAGGATTCTCTGGGGGACTCCCAGGAAATTACACCTTGCTCTCATATCATTCCATCTTCTCCGAGCCTGTTGACTCCCCCCTCTCCTCTCCTCCCTGCTCCTGACACAGATACTCAGCCACTATATGCTGCTGAAATGTTACAGCGGCCCAGTTTTTGAAAAGCCATTTCATTTTTCACTCTTGTCTGAGACTTGCAGTAATGGGCTCCTCTCACTCCACATGGTTTCATCAGCGATACGCACGCGGCGCAATATTTGCTGGCCTTTTGTGACCTCAGACAGTGGATGCAATTATGACGGACCTAATGTCCGACTAAACTGCTCTGCCAGACTGCTTTTAGCCAGGCTACACTTCAGGCACCCTGTGGAGTTAACCGTTTCCTGTCCCTCTAAGAGTGAATTTTCAAAATGACATCACTGAAAGTCAGAGATATATCTGTTTTTTGATGGTTGTCGTTTTAGGAACCAAAGCAATTTTCAAAAATGCAACACTTAAAAGCAAAAGCAGCAGATCAAGCAGTTCCATATATTGAATTGTAGGCAGGAAGTCACTGGAAAGATTGATGTTTAGCTTTAGCAAAACGTGGTGTCTCAGAATTGATCCCATTTACCCACTTTCTGCATGCAAAATATATCAATATACACACTCACTCACCCACTCACCCACTCACTCATCCCTGTTCAGGGTCATGGGGGGGGTATGTCTCCAACAGGCAGGAGGTGAGACAGTCCATCACAGAACAAATAAACATGCAAAAGGACAACTTTAAATTAAGCCAACAAGTGAGTTTTTAGGGCTGTGGGAGGAAACTGGAGAAAAGCTACACATGCATAAGGAAAACACACAAATTCTAAAAAAAAAAACGACTCAGACTGAGGTTCAGACCCGAGAACTGCTTTCTGCAACTTCTTTCTGACCTTAAAGGTGCAGAATAAGATGTTTTTCTAGAGCTTTGTTTGCCACATTGCTTGAAATGCTTTTCACAAATGGCAACCAATAAATGAAATGTTTGGTCAAAGAGAACGACTCTGAGGTGTAAAATTCTGGAAAAATTCTCATCCAATCATTGTGTTTTTACTGACTGGATCCTGATCCATCCATCAAACTTGCCTCTGATCGTCCTTGCCCCCTCAGCACACACCCTTCATGTGGACAAACCGCACATTCTCAGCTTGGAGCAACAGAACAGGAAGTGGAGTCAGAGCTGAGCTAGCTAACATAACAGACTGTTACATGTCCTGTTTCTAATCTGGTTCTGTTCTTGTTGGGAAACATTTAGGTGACGGACCTGTTGTCTGTGAACGCAGCTGGCAGAGCTATGTGTCTAATACTTGTGTATGTGTGTGTGTGTGTGAGAGTGCGTGCGTGCGTGTGTGTGTGTGTGTGTGTGTGTGTGTGTGTGTAAAGAGGTTTGAAGTGGGTTCTGGAGGTTTTAACCTGTTGTTTGTGGTGTTTTCCCAGACTGTTGGTAGCACTGAGCTGCTGTGATTTAGAACTTAAAAACTGCCTTGTTTTTTTTACCATAACATTGCGACACTATATTAGCTAGCATAATGAATTGTTATACAATTACAGAAGTGCGTTCAATTTGGAATCAGTGCAGAAAAGGTACCAACAACATGTTGAAAACGTAAGCTAACATCGTGTTTGTATGGTTGTTTGATGGTGTCCGTTATGTCTGGTGTTGTGCCGTTTTCTGTGACCATCTAATTCTAAGACTGTAAAGAAAGGAATTGGCCCTTAGAATAATTATTTTATTTTTCAAAATATAGCTTAAAAAATGCCTTTTTCCCAGAACATGATACCTTTAAAAAGTGAAAAAATGAATGTAAATGGGTCAGTTTTACAGCTATTGGGAGGAAAGTTATAGAGACTGAGAGTCACCTCCAACATATTAGCCGAGTCGTAACTGAAAATGAGAGATTTTTGCTTCATATTAACTCTTGGAGTCTGTTATGAAAGAAAATATGATTTGTGACGAAGTTTCACTGAAAAGAGTAAACAGATTACACGTATGACCAAATTCTGATCCCAGCATTCTGACAAGACTGACGTGCTGAAAAACTCTGAGCGCGTGTTCTCCTGCATGATCTGAGGTCAGGCGTTTCTGCTACAATACCTCATGTCCCAGAAAAATGATTTACTCAACATCAGATCAAAGCCATAGAGACACATTCACTCGTAATATTATTTCTAAGATTTGACCAAAAACCCAATTGTTATAATCTCAGTTTGAAACTCTTGCATAGGCAACATTTTAATAAACACAAGATATTTAGTTCTTAAGACTTTGATGATTCTTCTAGGTTTTTTCTCCCTTTTCTAAGTTTTTTTAGAAAATGCATCAACTTTTTGGGATTATTTGTGTTTCCTTAAATCACATCATCAATAAAATCCATCTGACGCCCTATGAATCTAACAGATATCATACAGGTTCATTATAAATTGGTGTTTTTGCAGTTTAGTCTGTTTGCATTATGAAAAAAAAGCTGCATGTGGTTAGAACACATCCTCCAGTAATAAAACCAACATTACCAGATAATTATCATGGATTTTTTTTTACAGTATGCTCAGTGCACTTCTCCTGGAGGGGGGACTGTCGAGCGTTTGATGAATTTTGGTTTTTATTAGCTCACAGTAAAACATAGCCTTACTATCTTATATGTAATACAATAACCCGTCTTTATTATCAAGGGAGCATGCAATAAAAAAACAGGTACATCAGCAGTTGCATACTAATGCTATGTGACATAATGCATGATATGCAGACATGGGTTGGATGTTGGATGCTTTTTTTTGTGGAATACATCTATTGATGATGGTTCAGTTAGAAAAATAAACAAAAGGTGCAACAAAAAGTAAAATTTGAGAAAAGTTTGCTGCTAACTCCGATAAGAAGCACGATCTTGCTGTTTCATGCCCATTTTAGTTCAGTATTGTTTAACACAAGAGCAGCAGCGCACCCCGCCCTCCCAGCCTGATGCACGCTGGTCTCTCTGAGCACCTCCTGTCAGAATGAGCCATGGTGAAGCAGGTGGGGTTGTCCCACCACAGAGATGTATGCATCAGGAAGCAGTAAATCCTGCACGGCCTTCCATTTGTTTACGCCTCCTGTTTCCTGCCAAACAAACTAGTAGATTTCCCATGAGAGCTCCCGACCCCCTGCACACATCCTCAGAGGACATGCTTTACAGGCATCCCAGCCAGATGAAAACAGTTAAACTCCCATTTAAAAAAATACTAATAAAAGTAAGAAGGTGTGTTTGTGTGCGAGGCTTAGATTCAGCTCAATTATCAGCACAACACTTGGGGACGGGCCGTAAATCCACATGCCGATCACAACTGTCGCTCCCTTTTGAATAAACGCCTTGATTCATTTCACCAGCGAGCAATTACGCTCAAATTTTATTTTAATCCATCTCCGTATTCATGCATCAAACGCCTCCATGCAGGGAGAGAGAGGAGTTTCTCTAAATCAAACCAAAAGGCGGATCGTGTTCCTAAAATCGGATTTGTCTTCCTCATATAATCCCTTTCTATTAATGTTTGCTCCTCCTCATCTTTCATCAAATTTAATCACAATAAAGCGCTTTGTATACAGAATTCGTCCGCTGAGAGTTCCAATTCTGTGTCGCATAAATGAAAACTTGAATTGTGTCAAATCCACAATCCTCCGCTGGATTCCGTTAATTAGGTGAGAAGCTGGAATGTCACAATAAGCTTCTCCTTGTGTCGTATCGCAGTTGGTTTATCCGGAGCCAAATCTGGTCTAAACCTTGTTAGGGAGGGGGGGGCGCGCACCTAATACTCCAGTTTTATGTCTCTCTGCCAACATGTTTTATTAACGCGGCGCCTCACAGACAAGTTGACATATTTCACTAGTGAAGGACGTGACCCTGATAGTTTATTTCCCATGTTGAAATTGTCCGCAGGTTGATGACTTCGTAAATAAACAGTTTATGGAGCGGCGGTTCTTGGCTGCTGGTGACAACAGCAATTATTATTGTGTAATCATCACAGGGCAGGTGTAGCAGTTCAGGTGTACAACGCTACAGTTTTCTTTGCAATAGTGAAATACGTCAGAGCGTCAAGAATCTGACACTTTATTCATTTATAGAGAGTTTAGCAACAGTTTTAATGCTATAGATAAAGTTTTTGTGTGGTAATACGAGAAATGTAGGAATCGAGTTTTAGAGGATGGTGTAGAGTAGTTACAGATCTGTTTTTGTTAGTTTGCTTCAGATCATCAGAATCATTTGATTATTAGACAAAGATGAGTTGAGATTTCAAAACCAACCGACCAGAAACAAGAGTTGTTGAACCCCTAAACCACCCAGCCAGCACACGTAGGTGGGCCCCTTATGGGATCTATATGGGCAAGCTGTATAGGTCCCAACAGGGTTTGTCCACGGTTTCCAATGTGGCCCCATGGGGGTTTGCCCATAATGATTTTTGCCCACATAGATTTTAACGGGCCCTACACACCTATGTGTGCTGGCTGGGGTCACCAACCTTTGAGAAGCTGAGAGCTACTTCACGGGTATTGAGCCACATGAAGGGCTACCAGCTTGATCCAATGACCTTTAAACTAAAGTTATATTAATGCATTTGTTAATAATAAAAGATGGCAGCAGAGTCATTTTATTTTATTTTAAACTTTTGCTATTTAGAGAAATGGCCTGTGGGCACCTTATATGGTACCTGGGGGCACCATGTTGGTGACTCCTGCCCTAAACCTAACGTCTGGTTTTAACTTTAACAATCAAGCGTTTGTGAAAAGTATTAAAGAGTCTCTGTGGATGATTTTTGTCCCACTCTTTGTTTTATTTCAGCCACATAAGAGAGGTTTCAATGAACCGCCTGTTTAAGGTCAAAGGTCAAACGTTCTCCTTCAGTTTTTACTGCCAGAGACCAGAATCTGTGGTTCCATCAAAGACAGCAAGTGTTCCCGGTCCTGAAGTAGCGAAGCAGCCCCAGACCATCACACTACCACCGCCATGTTTGACTGTTGATATGATGTAACAGGTCACGTCTTCCAGGAAGTAACACTTTTGTCGAATTCTTTCCTATTGTTGAAATATGACCTCTGACCCTAATAAAACAGTTCTTTAGATGTTCTTTTGTTTAAGAGGTTATGCAAAACTCACCTTTTGCATCCCTTTGTGCTGCCATGTGGGTCTCTACTGCCTCTATAAACACTCCAAACGTGGAAAAAAATGTGTTTATTTGTTTTCTGTAAGTGTTTGGTTTTAGGAATTACATGCCTAAAACAAGCCGTTTGAAAAACTCCCCATTTGTGATGTCACAAACAGTGAAAATAGAATAGAGCAAACTCTCACAGGAAAGACAGCTGCTGCTGGAAGCGCAGCGGCTCTACGACGAGCTCCTCCTGGATGTCAGAGCTACTCAGCTTATGACCGCCTGAGTGGGGGAGGAGTGGGCGTGGCCAGCTCCAGCTTGATCCTTAAAGTGACAGAGCCCTGAAACGGCTCATTCTGGAAGGTACTGAAAATGTCTAGAATAAAACCGCTAAAAGCACTTCATGTGAGAGGGATTTAGTGCAAAAAACTTCATAAGCTGCATAATATGTTGCTTTTTGAGATCTTTTAGCTCACTTCTTGTTGCTGGACATGATTTTATTGAATTGATTTCATTAATCAGGAATCTGAATCTGAAAATGAACTCAGCTTTTCAAATAATGTGGTTAATCCCTGTAAATGTATGATTTAATAAAGGGGATCAGTTACTTTTACACCCATAGAGCCAGGTTGGTTTAAATGGGTTTTTTCTCTGAATAAATGAAATAATCTTTAAAAACATTTTTCCTATTTACTCAAATAATCTTTTCACTGAATGCTTAAGGTTGTCCAAAAAGCAAAAACATAAGAAATTAAAGGGGCAAATACATTTTTACAGCACTGTAAATTCAAGTAAATGAAATTTGAATATTTCATGACTTGTATCTTTTTCAGTTGTGACCCTCAAAATATCACTTTTACACGTAATCCTGACTCCAAAACTACAAGACAAACCTGTTGGCTCCCATTACAAGTTCACATCATCAAGACTCAGCAAACTCAATTACAGTCCGAGCAGACCAGCTCATCGAGAGTTTAATCAGATCGTCACAATTAACGGACCTCGTGCTGCAGAGGTCGTCTGTTAAAACCAGAACAGCTGAAAACAACACGAAACAGGAAGTCTGGCTCTGCAGCAGCGTTCATTAGTGCTTTTCTCCACGTTCCTCCATAAATTCAGAAAATCCATTTTTATGATGTCCAGATCATTCGGGTATCATTACCTGAAGATGTCTTCATTAGTAAATCTAATGACGGGTTCAAGAGTGCAGAGAGTGAGCGGATTTCTTCTTTTTTGTTAATTACCAGTTCTTCCTGTATTGTATAGTTTTAATTAAGCACCTCGTGTTCTGTAAGTCATCATGAGACGTGGTTTTCCACATCAGCCGTCGTCTATGCAATGTCAGCACAATTTACTGCCTATAGATCCCCTCTATGGCCAATCTATAAAGCCTTTCCTCCTCACGCACATGCAGCTGTTCGAAACTGTGTTGCAATGGGAGAAATTAACGGGTCCAGAAAACAGGGATCTATAAACATATTATATCCTGTTGTTAATGGAAATGTCATCAACACAAGTCTCTCAGGTCTGCTGAGTGATGAGCCAATTTCCTTCGACGCTCTGTAAACCACTCGCATGTAAAACGAGTTGAAATTCCCAGGATTGAGTGCAACGGCACCGGGCCGCCAAAAACAAAACGACCGAATTTTCCAAACAATTAAATTTAAAAGCCACCTTTTCCCAGTTTTTGAATGAACCACAATAAAAACGAATTTGAGGATAAAAGTGGAAAGCTTCTCTTGGAGGAGTGAGCGGCGTCGTAAACTTTTTCTGTGTGTGTGGTCACTCCCTGCTGGTCATGGGAGTCGTCAAAACTGATGGAGTTATCATAAAGTGAGCCGTGCTTGGATCGGGGGTGGATGACCGTGATGCTGACCATAACTCGTCCTGGCGGAGAAGCATCAGGTAGAGCTACGGTCATCTCTGCAGGTGTGAGAACGTTTAACCCTTTATTCTATAACAGGCGTTCCTTCATTATCACAAATCATTCAGCTGCCTCATTAAACCCAACATCATATTATCAAATGTGATGTTGATGTTAGTAGAAGCTCCTTCTACTAATTGACTCTTCACAAGTAACTGCATACTTTTTACTAGCCTGGCCTGCCAGACTCTCCCTCTGGAAACAGGAAACACACCCATCCACTAGAACGACGGCTAATTGCATCAAACAACTTTTCACAACAGTTAGAGCCGGATTATACTTGCTTTTATTCAAGTGTTTGTGTTTATCATTATGGAACGTCAGGTGTGACACAAACACACAACATTACGCCAAAAGTGTCAAATACACACAAAAATTACATTTAAAACAGCACGTAGAAGACAAAGCTACATTTTTTGCCTATAAACGCGTTGTTTGCGTGTTGATTGCTCGTTAAAAATGTGCACTTTTCATGTGAGACGTAATGTTGCGCATTTGTTTCACACCTGGCTTTCCATTTATCATGGCTGCCCTGCATAACTTGCGTTTGTTTGAAGCGTCAATTCGCACTCTGAAATGAATGCGACGTGTTCACAAGCTGCAATATGCAAGTGACCAGTAGGGGGGGCTGACAAAATGAGTGAGACATACTCGCCATTGTCACGCCCTCTCTGATTTAGAGGTCTTACAAAAGCCGCTTACACATCTGGCCGGGACGGTCGGGGCTCGGACGCGTCAGTGCAGACTAGAACGAGCGATTTTTGTTCACATGTGTAAGTCGGACTTCTCAGGAATGTGGAAATCCCCGAGCATGTGGGCGGCGCAAAAGACGCTCAGAAAAGTCCGTGGTGTCCTTAATAAGATAAACAAAGGCAGGCATGAGCTGTGTTGCTTTTGGAGACTCTGAACCATATTATATTATTAATTTGCTCCCTGTTCTCTCTCACCACTGTACGTGTCCTCATAACCGCAGCATGCTCGTGCACACACACACACACACACACACTGCTGTCCTCTGCTCTCTTCTTCGCCGCCAAGCGGGAGACAGGAGCTCGGTGCTTGCAACCAGAATGAAAATGAATTGTGCATGCAGGAAGCCCCCGCTGGCTGATCCTACTCACCAATCAGATAGTGTCACCTCGGTCCCAGCCGGATCTCCGAGGGAAGAGGTCTGAAAAAAAGAATCACCTCAGAACGGAAAACGCACATATGACCCAGATGTGAAACCAAATTCCGGTCCCGAGCCGATCCGTACTGACCAAATGTGTAAGCGCCACTACTACTGTCTACAATACCGTTGCTGTCTTTTTTCTGTTGTGATCTCAGAATGAACCAGCTGCTGATCTTTCTATTGTCACCATGTTTGTTTGTACCCTACAAACCCGGCACGCTATCCGGTCTGAGTTCTGTATGGTGCCCCCTAGTGAAATCCTCCAGTACTACATGCAGTATGCAGTATGCAGTACGCAGCCTGTTTGCAATGTGAGGTGAAAACCCAAGTATGTTCCCAGTCTTACACGTCTGGTGGAAAGGCCCATTAAGGGTTTCTACACCTCTCTACGGCCCAAATTGGAAAAAATAGAAGGTTTTATAGTTGCTATGAAAGCTTGGTATGATGAAGAATGGAGAAAACAATAAAACGATGAGAAGGAACCATCCACGTGCCTTGTTGACCCCTCGGGCCATATTGACAGGTGGCATGTCATCTGGTTAGAATTTCACACAGATATTAACCCAGTGACCTGTTTCACACTTAGAAAAATCCATGAATAGCCTGACGCTAGTCGGCATGCTAACCACGTATGTCTGGATTTTCATGTTGTTTCCTCTCTAGAGAGCTCCGAGTTGGTTTAGAGTTGAACCAAACTAAGGAATCATGTGTTTGTGAAGCTGAAATCATCCTGAAAGAGAAAAGAAAAACAAGACGTGTCAGACCCTCTGGTTGTCTGAGTCATGATATCTCAGTTTGAATGAGTAAGGTGTGTGAATGTCATCCCGCCCCAGACGAGTTTAAAAGGTGAGAAAACGTCAGTCGTGCAGCAAAGGAGAAGATGAAGCTGTTTCAGTTAGAATCATGTTCAACATTAGAGGGCTGATGTCAGACAGGCAGGAGGCTGGTTTAATTGGATGTCAGACGGGTCAAATTAATGAAGTGAGAAACAAATTCTGCTTTTCTGATGCTGCTGTTGTCTCTTCATTTGCCTCCCACTAAGAGACAAAAAAGACCTTTTTATTTTAGCCAGCAGATGGCCGTGCACACCCAGGATGAGAAAACGAGGCTTTTTAGATCAACCAGAACAAACAAATGTGACGTTTCAATCATTTACTAGCACCACTTACTTGTTTGTTTTGTTATTTTTGTCATTCCAAGCTCCTTTTGTGACTGATTTTGCAGCAAAATTCTTAATATCCAATGAATAAATAAATAAAGCATCAATCAGTTTACGAGACTGAAAATCTTCTATTTACAATTTTGCGATATATTTTTACATAAGAAGGACAATGCAAACCCAAATAAACATGCCAAATATAGTAAACGGCTTCATTTTTCTATTTCCACGTAGCATCCTTGAATAATCCACCAGAGGGTGGAAGAGTCGAGCAAAAGACCAGCAGCTCGGTAGAGGTGATGGATGAGGCTTTCCCTTTAATGAGGAATTCTTAATGAATTGATTTCAACACACAGACGGGAAGATAAATCCACATAAGTGCATGTTTTGATTAAGGACTTCTGGGTAAAGCTCTGATGACTGAACTCCGTGTTCAAACCCCTCACAAGGATGCATGCAGTGATGAAAGTGGAAGTAATGCCTCTGCAGTCATGAATGCACAAGTCTTTGTAGATTCTGATGCAAAGAAATGCAAAGAAACGCCAGATCGCGCCCTGACCGGAAGATGTATAGACACGTCCGAGTTTTGGCTGGAGGCTTTGCAGCACTGTGTTTACCTGGACAGCATTTGTCAGTAAAAGTCACTGGGTCAGATAATTGAATGAAAAGAGACAGATGGCGGCAGCATTTACTGCTGATTACATGGAAGCTATAAAGTGCCTCTCAGTAGCTGGGGGTGTCAGGACCCAGCCTATTAAACCACCAGAGCCTGAATCTTAGAGGGATGCAGCTGCAGCAGCAGGAGAGTGCACGTTCGACCTGACTGCTGCAGACACCAAGATGCATTCTCTCAATATCTTTAAAAAAGCAAAACAGTATTTTATCCTGCTTTTATTTGCAGACTTACTGCAGCGTTATGACAAAATATATCAGTTTCTCAAATATTTGGCGATTAAGGATGCAGCAGCTGTCACTCACATAGAGTAAAGTATACATATCACAGACCTCTGGGCTAGGAGGAGATTGGACAGAGTGGCTGTATGTGCACAATGCACTCAATATAAATAGTATATGCTGAAGTCAGGTCATGCGCAGAGAGGATACGTTCTTCTGAACGCCTGCAGTGCAAAACAAAGTAACAAAAGTTTGATCAAAACCATAGATTAAGGTGGAAATTAAATATGCGTGAACCTTGAATTAAACACAGAACAACTCTGAGTCTAATTCAATATTCTGCAGACAGAAAAACCTGTAATTACATTTGTGAAAGACACGTTTCCTTCTCTGCATTCTGTTGCTCAGCCTGCTCACTGTTCATTTACATTTGTCTGATGTATTGCCTTTTCTGAGAATGTGTGAACTGATCACACTGATATATTTTCCCACCAACTCCACAAGACAGGCAATCAATACTCCAATTACAGGTAGATCTCCCTTCCTGACCTGTGGAACAGTGAATATCAGTCAATATCTTTGTCAAAATGATTGTCAGCGCAGGTTCAAAAAGTTAGTCGGAGCAGGGCGTGGTGCAGCCCTGTGAAGGCCGAAAATTAAGATGGTTTGATATCTAGCTCCAACAAACCAAGTGGTGAAATGCAAATCTCTAATGCAATCTAGTCCGATTCGCAAAGCTGCAGCAGGTGTAGCAGACAGGAAAAAATGACCTTTCGTTGCAAGAATTGCACAGATGTTTGTGTCGGCGTTAATGATGTTTCTGCACCAGACAACGTGCAGAACACCACAGGTTTAGAGCCAAATTCATTCATGAATAACAAAAGTGCATTTTGAATATATTGTGATTTTTAGCAATCTATGCTGAAATTTGTGCAAATTACAGAACAATAAAGGCACTGGGTCTGCAGCAGCTTTCTGTTGTTCTCTGCATAAAGTTAAAATTCATTTTTGTGCATCTAACCCAGAGTAGAGTCCAGATTAATAATCATATGAAATACTTCATTTTTGCATTTAAAATAAACCATTAGGTGTTTATAACTTTAGTTCTTTTCTTTTTCAATTAGATTTGAGCACTGAGAGTCGTCCTGAGAGCTTCCAACTCCATCACATCAGAAGCTTAACTTCCTGCGCTCGGTTCCAGCTGCATCGACAGGACAGTAAAGTGAAGCCCAATCACCTGTCTGGAGGGAACCAGTTGGCCTGCATCAGCATAATCAATTCCTCCAGCTCCAGTTTGCTGTTCATTCAAAATGCGGACCCTTCACAAATCACTGCGCCTGACCTGCGAGTTCAGGTTGGAAGCCATCTGAACTCCCATCCTCCATCAATCACGACCATTAAACTCCCTTCCAGCTCATCTGGGTGCGTTGGACACTAATGGAGACAGAGCCTACCCATTTGCTTTGTGTTCGCTCATTTATTTCTTCCAACTTACGAGGCTTTTATTCAGATGTAATGAGGACGGTTGGAGAGTTGCTCCGGTCTCTTCCGCTCGTCACCTTTTACCTGCAGGCCTCACGTTAATGATGACTAATAGAGTCCAAAGGGGAAGTGAGCAAACACCCAGAGGAGCTCGTCTTGAATAAATATTTGTTGTTCGTGTTTGAATAGTGTTTTTCTCTCACCTACGTGCAGAAAAAAGGCTGCGTTTGTGTTTTCACTCATAAAAAATGTCATTTTGTTGCATGTTTTAACACAACTTTTATATTTATTGTTTAATTATTTAGTGTGTCTCATTCATTCATCATTAGACGAGTTTTTTAATGATCTCTTTTCGTTATGTAGAAGCTGCAAAGCACCAGAGTTTAAAGGAGCGTATCTGTTTCTGTGATCTAGATATTCATTATTAAACATGTGTCACTATGTTTGCATTTCATCATCAAAACACAAATTTGTGTGATTCCCCTGTTAAAGTGATTGGAGAAGACCTCCACATGCTGGTGGAGCCGGCGTTTGTGATCAGAGCAGGGATTGGCTCACGGCTCTGCCACTCAGAGAGGAAATACTCCCCGACTTCCTCTGTCCTCTTTTCCTGATGCAGCCTGAGAGGAGGGAGGGGAATGGATCTGTTCTGTGTGAGACGCCGGCACTACCTCTCCCTGCTCCTTACCACCTGTCCTTGACTTGGCGAGACAGAGAGGAAGCTGCCCTGCTCCCTCCTCCTCCTCCACCTTCCTATCTGTGCTTATGAAGGCGTCTGCAGTCCCTTTTTTTAATACTTCACTCAGTGGCTGCTACTCCCTACCTGGTGCTTCTGTGAAGAGGAGAAGCTCTGTCCTCGGCCAGTGGAGCTCTGATGGGAGGCGGCGTTGACTCCGGCTGGGACTGGGGATGCTGAACGGAGGGAGGGAGGGCCTGTTTGAGCTGGGACAGCAGCTCCAGCAGCAGGGGGAGTACCAGGCCGCCCTGCACTGCTTCCTCAGCTGCCTGCTGGGACTGACCCACGTACAGAGCTTCACCTCTCTGCCCAACTGCCTACATCAGGTGAGTCAGATGGAGGCTCACCTCACAAACCCTAACCCTAACCTCACAAACCCTAACCCTAACCTCACAAACCCTAACCCTAACCTCACAAACCCTAACCCTAACCTCACAAACCCTAACCCACACAGAGACTAAATTCATCCTTTCATCTGATTGTTTCTCGTTGTTTTCTGCACGTCCATGTCCGTTTTGCATCACTTCATCTTCACACAGGATGTATTTAACCTTGATTTGTCTAACACCAATGTCAGCTTGTCAGATGAAACTGGAGGATGACTTCTGTCCCAGGACTGACGGCGTTTCTGCTGTGGGGAAACTTTTATACCTACTGGGATGCTTTACAAGAATCTCCACAGCAACTCTTTTAATTGTCAAAACATTGCCTTTGCTCCAGAACTTTACAGCATGCAGGATGATGTTGACCAGACCTTTGGTGCTCCTAGGAGAGCACCGCTATGTGATTTAGCTGCACGCACAAACTCAGGAATTATGTTGGAAAACTTTCACTTAATCACGCCCGCTGGTTGTTTTTCTGTCCTCCGCAGATTGCCGAGCTCTTCATCTCTGAAAAAAACTGTATCCTTTTGGCTCAGTGTCTTCGTCTTTGTGCAAACTCTCCTAGCACAGCAGCTAACCATAAAACTAGCTCGTCGGCCCTGCCAGGTGAGCACGGAAGCAGGCGTAGAGGATTCCAACACAATGGGGGATGTAGACCATAAATAGAGAACAATGTAAACAAAGAGACACGAGCAGAGTTCATAGTCAGACATTTGTCCCAGGATGCCATATGTTGTGTGTGTGTCACTCTGAAGGTGTGTTTGTCTCTTAAGAGGATTTGTGGGCTCTTATCTCCGTGCAGCAGAGACGAGAGCACTAATTAACCTGTATCGGCGCTGAGTAGCCCATGTATCTCCACTTCAGCGCCACTATAAACCATAGCAGCATAGGACAAGGAGATAATAGAAGGGTGTTGTGTTTCAGGATGCATTACCCTCACAGCTCCTCTCCTTGTTACTGAGACACTCCAGCACTTAACTCATCAGCTCAGGTTATCTACCTCACCGAGGCGCTGCCTCTCACTGTCCACTTTCCAAAATAGGTCGATTTGCTGAGCTTCACTCCATCTCAGGCCGTCATGGAAAGGATATCTGCTGCAGAGACCGAGTTAAAGCATTTGATGCACGGCCACGACGACACACCCTCGGCGACGCTCAGAGCTGCTGTTGTGTGCAACGAGACGACTTATTTGGTCATTTTCAAGCTCACGTCAGTTCTTTTGCAAAACATTCCTCTTAGGAATGAGGTGAAAGGTCACCCAGCTTGAACTGGAGGCAGGATGTGGGAACTCTGGAGTCTCACACAAATGTTGTTTCACGAGAGCAAAAATAGCAGCATGTGGGTTTCTGTAGATTTCAGTAAGAGTCCAGGGCTGATGTGCAGCTTAAGGTGGAATAAACCGGATGTAATTGGTGGTGGTTGATGGCGATTTTGTCCGTGTGATGGTCACTTAACATTTGATCTGTTGTTCTCAGAGTTGGCCGAATCAGCAAGAGACTTGTTTCCGAGCTAAAAGCTCTTTTGGCAGCTGATACGAGGTTAAATTGAATTCATTAAGAATTTTAATCCTAAAAAGAGGCAACGTGTGGAAAAAAGGCATGTTTAGACTGAACATGCTGCAAAAGTTTTATTTTATCTTTGGTTATTTCATTAAATACGACAATAAAATCCTATCCTGCAGGAGATTAGAGGTGTTCGTGCACTCCAGGATTTTTCAGGGTCTCATGGCTCTTTAGGATTGTTCCTGTTGTTCCACTGTTGTGGTTCAGGCGAGTTAAAAATAGCAGGAGGAAAACGTGCTCCGACCTTTGGCCGCGGCTGCTCCCCTCATTCTCCCTCACAGATGGTCTGCCTCATATTTGCTCCATTCCCAGCTGCCAGGTGACTCGCGGGAGCCGGGGCAGGTACTTCACCCCAACCTGAAATAGAACCTGAGATCTGCTGAAAACATTAAAGCGATGTGCTTTTATTGTGAAAAGATGTGGAACATTCAGAGTTGCAGACACTTGAAATGACGGGTGCTTGATTTTATGACAAATTTCAAGTATTTAAGTGCTTTTCCAGATGTGAACCCACATGTTTAGCTTTAATAATAAAGAGTGATGACAATAGTTGTCGCCGTGGTGACAGCAAGCGGCCCAGGATGGAAATATTACTCATGAGAAATCTGCTGTTAAGTAGGACATTTCAACAGGGGCTGCTGTGTTTATTTTAGGCACTCTTCATCCTATTGGTCATTATCTTCACCTGACAAGCATCAATGGTGTCTTTTTACAGTGACAAGAACCCTCAGAGCTCAGGATGCTTTTACAAAACCAGCTATTTTTAGGAGGCTTTAAATAGGTTCTTTTTCATGGAAACAAATCTCTGCTATTCAGCTCAATCAGAAGGAATCTGAAGATAAGAGCTGCTCTAAGGTTAAAAACACGCCGATGAGTAATCAGTCTACAACTTGTTGTGAGATTCAGTTTCTCACGAACGGGAAAAAAGCACCACAACAATTCCCACGTCTGGAATTGTCATACTAAATTCCAGACCTCCAGACCAACATGGCGCTCTGGATTACTACGGGGTGTGTGTGCCCTGAAGGGGCCGTGCTAAAGTGGAATGGAAAAAAAAAAAACAGAAAGAGAAGAAACGTGAGGGCTGTTTTTAACTCCCACAACTGACTAATCCTGTTGACAACGGAGACAGATCCTTCACCCATATAAACAGATGGAAAGGCCCTCCAGTTCATCCAGGCTGAAAAGATGTTCTACGAAGTGGCGCTGATCGAGCTCACGGCTCTTCAGGGGAGCACAGGCAAGTGATTTTTAAAAATAAGCTTCTAATTACAACTTCTGGGAATACATTACGATATATTTACTGTTGTGGTTTTAGTTTTTAGTCTTTTGGGGTGATATTTTAGCTCAGTTTGACTACATGTGTGGTGGAAAAAGTGTTTTTTATTATTATTTCACAAAATAAAAGTATTTTCTGAGTTAAAATGATCTTTTTTGACTTGAGCAGATATAGAAAATTCAGCAAATAAAAGATCCAATTTGCTTTGTTTTATTAGGATCTGTGGTTTTAAGGCTTTAAGCCTATTGGATCGTGTACAGCACTGGTTAAAACAAATATAATAAATATAATAAACACAGAAAATATTAAGATGTTTGAATAAAAAGTTACTTTTTTGGTACATCACTGACTCCAATTAACTAAAAAGTAGGAAAATAATGAAGTTTTTTATTGTTTGTTTTTTATTTTAATAATGATGCACTGATTCTGGGGTTAGGGTTAGTGTTTAGACATTACTGTCTTTGTCACTAACGTCTAAACGTTAGTTAATTTATTTGCACCGATTAAATATTTTTACTTGGACCTGCGTACTCCAGCATACTTCTTCCTGTTCACAGACATAAAAGACTGTTCTCATATACAATATGTGCAATCAAAACAGACTTAAAACAACCGTTAAGCACTCAGAAGCAGGCACGTTGATCAGAAACTATTCATCGTGATCAATTGTTGCAGGTAGATAATGGAACGTAGGTAGTGAGCTTTAGTGACTTTTTGCAGTCGTTGGAAGCAGCAAACTGAAATGAGGAGCGGCCAAAGGAGGTGCGAGCTAGTGATGGTGAGTTCACGGACCAGGAAAAATGTTGGATTTTCTTTTAAAGACTAATTCATGCAGGCTTATTGTGAAAACGGTCTTCCAGAGCAGAGAGCGCCTCGGCTAGTAGAAGCTAACAGTTAGCATTTGCAACGCCACCACACAGCAGAACTCCTCCAGGCTTGTGTTATTTGTGGAGATGAAACATCAACGTTGCAGAGCAAACAGAGTCAGTGGAGGCACGTTACTGTTAGCCAATCAGAGGTGAGATGTCTGAATATCAGGAAATAAAACTCCAAATCCTGCCGCCTGCTGCTCACCTCTCCTCAGGCTTACGTCTACTTCCTGAAACAAGAGCACCAGAGCTTTTTCTCCCACCAGAATCAACTCACAGGGCATGAATTTATACTAGAGACTACCCCAAATGTGTTGAAAAAGTGAGTGAACTTGGTTTTTAATAGCTGCTCTGGAAAAAAAATTGTCAAGTGAAAATTTTAAAGAAGTTTGATTCTTGAGTTTGTCACTCGGTAATCCCTGGTTTAGCTGATCTTGCTAAAGGCATAATAAAAATTTTCATGAACTTTTAAAAGCATAAACAAATTAAGTTTGAGGTTTCCGACACAAAAGGTTTCCATGGCGTCCTGCTTTGCCTACAGCTCCATCAGTATGCTAGGTAAATCCTACGTGAGCATCACTCATTCATCACCTATTCTTCTCTGTCTGCTGCTGAGGCAGCGGCGCAGCGTAGCGTGGGCGCAGTGGAGGAAATCAGGGGCAGGCAAAGCAGAAGACAAATGGCCACATTTTCTCATTAGGAGCTGTGCGTCGCTACAGAATCCAGAAGCGCCTGATTCAGCACTGGCTCCTCCTGGAGCAGAGATGGCAGCTTAGTCTCCCTTTAGTGTAAAATGACTCCTCTTTGTGCTTCATCTCTGACAGCTGACATATTCATCATTTTGTTGAGTTTTAATGCAAAGCGTCTGATTTATTTAACTTGTGGTGTTGGTTCCAAACCAAATTCGTCTCCTCCAGGAGAAAGCTGGACGTGTCCTGTGAGCCTCAGCGCTCCATAGGCGTGGTGCATGAGCTGTTTGACTTTCTCCTGTTCTTATCTTTACTCTCCTGTCCTCAGGCCACAGTTGGCTCCTCGTCACTGATCAGGCTTAAAGTCTGTAACGGTGTCACAGACAAGCTGATATCCAGACTCTCAGTTTAGCCTCACAGGACCGGTTAGGAAGGAAGAGTTGTTTCTGCTTGTCCTGAAAGGCATCTATGCCCTGTGTTTCTGTACCAGGGCCTCAGGAGGAGGCCAGTCTGGGCTCCGCAGGATGGATGACCCCAGAGGAACTTTCAGAGCAGACCTCCCAAGCTCAGCACCTGGAACGGCTGGCTCAGCTCTGCATCATGAGCAAACAGTAGGTAAAACTCGGTGCTGGGTGGTGAACTTGTTTACGTCTCTGCAGGCTCTTCTTGTGTGGATTTTAATGTCATAAACTACTTTTTCTATGGAGTTCAACACATTTTTACATTTCTGCAAATATAACTTTTAGACTTTTTGTGAATGTTATTTTTAGGGGTTAAATTTCCTCGTCGATGTTGTGAGAAACTGACACCGCGCTCCACCCAGGCGAGGGACACCTTAACCAGATCCGGTGTCTCCTGTTGCGTGGGTGCTTTGTTCAGACCTGCAGCCTGCACGCATTTTCTGAGCCCCTGTTGTCGTTGTTGGGATTAGGCCATTTAACCTGATTGCCGTGGAGGGTGACGGAGGGTGGAACGTTTCCCTTGTTGGAGGGCCGGTCACTTAATTAATGCATAGAGCATACAGTGGTTAAAGTTAAATGAGATGGTACTGGTTGAACATGACTGTACCAGGTGGCTTGGGTTTCCAGGTGGATTCACTTTTTGATGTTTTTTATATTTTAGACATGCAACTCAACTCTTTAAGCAGGAAAACAGACTTCTTCTTGCAACCTGATGTCATTAGGGTTAGGGTTAGGGTGTCTTTAAGTTCCCAAAGGACCTTTATTTTAGCTTTCCTGATCACATGTCCTCCAGGAAAGACCTTCCGAAGCAAACGGACACCTGGCTGTTACTAATTGAAGCAACTTGTGGTTTTGGAGCAAGCTGACATGTGTCACCCTTTACAGAGCTTGCTCTACATCTACGAGGACATGCAAAAGGGTGCGAGGGGGACGAGCGTCCTTGGCTGACTTTACCGAGCAGATTCAAGCAGAACAGCTGGCAATGAAACTCATCACATTCACCTAGCTTAGCACTAAACCGAAGAGAGGCAGTAAACCGACCTGTAAGCGCCATTCTTTTCATTCCTCCTGGAGGACAGACAGACAGCAGCGATGTTGGCAGAAAATAAAGGTTTCCACTTCCTGCCTCGGGCGCCTGCAGGCCCACGGCCGTGCCGTCTGAGACCAGTCACGGCTCACACACGCTTAGGCGTTGAGCTCCAGACAGTGAAACTAGTATGATAGGCATTCAGATCAAGATTAGTGTCCAGCAATGATTCTCTGTTTTTAAATGATGTATTTTATTGTGAAATTCTGCTTGTTTTGCAGAATTGCTGCATGATCCTATTTTCTTTTCTTTCCTCAGACCTCATCTTGCCCTAGAATACAGTGGTAAGGTATGCTATCACTGCTTCCTTCTTTGTTTTTTCAGATTTTAGAACTAATTACGGATGTGAGTTTGAACTTCACGGGTTTGTGTCATCCAGGCTACAAAGATTCACCAGAGGGCCTTCGGTAACGATCATCCAATTACAGCCAGGAGCCTGGAGCTCATGGCAACTGTCTACGCTGAGATCGGCAAGACGGAATATTCAGGTGAACACTGAGTGAGCAGAAAGTAAATAGTGGTGTCGTTCAGGAGAACAGCCCATCAGCTACTGACAACACACGGATTAATGAGCAGTGAAACACAAACAAGGATGTGTAATTTAACAAACCACGCCCGACAGCCGTGTGGAGCGGTTTTTAGCATGCACGGTGGTGTAAAACACTTGGTTGAGCCTCTAAAGCACATGTAAACCCATGAAAAGCTTAAACTAATAAACACTCACAGCTGCACTGGACACATGAACAGTTTTTACACGGAGGAAAATGTGAAAAGTGGCTTTGTGACAGTTTGAGGCCGTGGTTTTGTTGTGCTTGGCTTGCACTTGCAGAGAGCAACCCTCCCTGCTCACTTCTGCATTTTTACGAGGACCACTTCGCTGTAAAAGCAATACGTTAAAAAGCGGCCATGCTGTCGACTCAGCTATTAGAGGCAGCGGCGCTGAACACGAGCAGCAGCTTCGTCCGGATAGATCTGAAACAGAAAAACGTCGGGTGAAACATTAAGTCACGTGCAAAAAAAAAAGAAAAAAAAGATTGGATTTGTAGCAGCAGATTGCTAGCCTGGCAAGCCATCCTATATATGTGAATATATAGTCTGGCCACGAACCATTGACGGCTCTCAGTCGTGAGGCGGGATCTACGGTTGTCTTTCAAAATGTCAGCACGCAATTGGATAGCGCTAGGACCAATCAGAGTGACGAACAACATGACGTAATCACGGCGACGGAAAAGCGGGAGGCTTTAATAGCGTCTAGCTTCAATGATTTCTGTCGTTTTTGTATGAAAAACACGCGAATATCAGGTGTACTGGGACATTGCACTACTTTGTTTGATAAAAATAAGAAGCCGCTAAGTATAGCCGACAGACTTACGCACGTTGGAGTCTAAATAATCCAATGTTGATGACAAAGCCGTTTCAAACGAACGTGTTTTCCGAGTTGCCGCCATGTTGCTTGGGTTCGCGGCGTTCGCGGCCGCAGCGCTGACGTCATCGGCTACTCCCGCTCTGTGATTGGCCCATGATATAGAGCGCTGTGATTGGCCCAACCAAAACTATAGCGAGTTGTGATTGGATAGACACAGCAGTGGTTTGGGCTGCGAGGGTTCCAATGAAGCTTGCCTAGACCAAACTCTGCAAAGCAAGAATTGGTCTAGTTCACTAGGCTAGCAGATTGCATCACGCAGCTACACCAGTGCACTTTTGTGACCTTTGATTTTTATGTTGTACACAGCAGATTCTCCTCCGACCTACAGCAGGATGCTGCAAACTGTAGACTGAAAAACCTCCATGAACAAAGCTTAGATGCTGGAGTTGAAGTTCCAGCTGCATGTTGGCATGTTTGTAATATTTAAAAACCCTATTTGAGACCCTACCTGTGTGAATTTAGATTTCTAAAAAAAGCAACAAAATAAACACATTTTCTGTGTTAAAGGACAGATTTTATAAGGCCGCCATTTATTGGCTCAAACAAAATCCAACAAGAAATCTAATGAAGTGGCACGATTGATTGGGTTGAACACACGATGAAAACATCCATTTATTTCATTCTGTCTTTATTTTTGTGCCAATCCTATTCGCCTGACTGTCTCTAGTATATAAGGTCCTTTATTTATTAAAGATCAGATGACATTTATTTGAATACTGCCAGTTTCCTGAAATAACCAGTAATTATTTCGGTAACACTTTACAATAAGGGTCCCTTTATTAACGTTAATTAGTGCCTTATTAAGCATTACTAAAACATTACATAAAGTATTAACAACTGCTTTTATGCATTACATAGCGTTAATAAACATATTATTTAATGCATTATTAAGCCATTAACTATTGTTTATTACCGAACCTTAGTTGATGCAGTAATAAGCATTAAATAATATTTAATTACTTAGCATCATGTGTTTTACTCTGCAGTAATTACCATGATAGTTGATGTGTTAATAAACCCTTAATAAATACCCAAGTAATCATTTACTATGGTTGTGTATTTGCAGTGAATAAGCAGTAAGTAACAGCTAACTAATGCATCCACTTATCATACCCTGTATTTTGGATGTTACTTGGATGGGCATTAATAAACAATTACTTACTCACTTAATAATGCTGTACTGTGTACGTCAACAGGTAGCCCTTACCTGACCTTAGGTAAGGTAAAAACATGTATCCCTTTGGAAACACTTTCTAAATGCTTAATAGACTCATAAGCATTCCTTTTAATTAATTCTTTGTACAGTACAAAGACTGACAGATTAGGTAGATAGACAGCCAGGTAGACTGACTAAGAAATGTCCAATGACAGGATTGATAATGTTCTTTAGTTCTTAAAGAGGTCAGATGTTTAACTTTGCTCAATTCAGTTGTAAACACTAAATCTGTTTTGAAACACAAATAAAATGTGTAAAATGCTTGATATGTGATTGTTTCAACTGATATTGAATAAGTAAAGCTCATTTTTCCACTGTTGTGCATTTCCTAAGAGATAAATGTTTTCACAAGGCTCCAAAATTAATTCAGTGATATGCTTAAGTAATGCTTATGAGTCTATTAAGCATTTAGAAAGTGTTTCCAAAGGGATACATGTTTACACTTTAAAATAAGGGTCATTTATTAATGGTTAACTATAGATAAGTAATACTTAAATAATGCTTATGAGTCTATTAAGCATTTAGCAAGTGTTTCTAAAGGGATACATGTTTTTACCTTACCTAAGGTCAGGTAAGGGCTACCTGTTGACGTACACAGTACAGCATTAGTAAGTGAGTAATTAATTGTTTATTAATGCCCATCCAAGTAACATCCAAAATACAGGGTAGGATGAGTGGATGCATTAGTTAGCTGTTACTTACTGCTTATTCACTGCAAATACACAACCATAGTAAATGATTACTTGGGTATTTATTAAGGGTTTATTAACACATCAACTATCATGGTAATTACTGCAGAGTAAAACACATGATGCTAAGTAATTAAATATTATTTAATGCTAATTACTGCATTAACTAAGGTTCGGTAATAAACAATAGTTAATGGCTTAATAATGCATTAAATAATATGTTTATTAACGCTATGTAATGCATAAAAGCAGTTGTTAATACTTTATTTAATGGTTAAGTAATGCTTAATAATGCACTAATTAACGTTAATAAAGGGACCCTTATTGTAAAGTGTTGCCATTATTTCTAATGCAAATTGAGAAAAACTTTTGTTGGAAAATGTTGCATCAGTGTCTGCTGCTTCTTTACAACATCCAGCACGCCAAATATACAGAGAATTATTGTCTCCCTCAGAGACTTCCTCCTCAAGGCTTCTCGGCAGATCGATTCAGATTTGCTTCACTCATAAATTCAGACTCGACTTGTGTCCTTGAATTTCCTGAAACAACCTCTCCACTAGATTCCCCACAAATGGTGACAATTCCTCGGATCTGGATGTTTATAGCATTATTCTAATTGTTCAACATTAACTTCTTCAGCTATTGTTTTATATAATATCATATAACACATATGAGTTTATAATTCAAACTTCAACCAAATTTTGCAGCTCTGGATGCATTTTAATAAATATTGGAATGTCTGTTGACACTAAAGGTACAATATGTAAGGATTTTACCGTTAAATAACCAAAGAGCAGTCTAATGTCTCAATTATGTTGTAAGGGAGGTTAAACAGATTTCCTTCTCCGCCAGCTGGGGGGTTGTCAGTTTTTCTCCTCAAAAAGGCCAAATGAGTCGTTGTTTACAATCTGTGAGCCTGCAGGGTTGCCAAGTCTGCGCTGTGTCTGAGCAGGCAAATGTCTCTGCGTTGGCATTTGTAATTTAACACCAGCTGGCAAAAAGCTCCAGAGTTGTAGACAGGAAATTAACCAGTAAACAGGAGCGACCCAGAAGTTATTTCTTGTACCCCTAAAAAGCTACGGCATCTTTCTGTTTTAGTCTAATATTGTGTGAAGAAAGCTAAAGGCTAACGCAGTGCTAACAACGCTAATGGTGAATTACAAGCAAAATGTCGGCTCTAAAAATATCTCAAGCTGCTTTTTTCAGTTACCAACAACTGGATATTGCAGTGAAATGTATTTATCTACTTAACTTCAGCCTAGTTGTTACTTCTCTGTCAGCAACTTTGCACTTCCGTTGGCGTGTCAGTGTTGTGAAGCAATTCTCCGCCAGGACAGCAGAGGGCGTAGCGTTTTCCTGGTGCATCCTGCCATCATTGCACTCACATCTCTAGTGTGTTTATTTTGTGTTCATGTATTTTAACAGGGACAAATTTGTCCTCCACCTCTTCACGCAGTCACCACCTCTAAATTCACGTTTTCCGTAATTTCCTGACATGAATAAAAAGTTTGCTGAATATCTTTGTACTCCATCAGTCACGGATGTATAAACGTTTCATATCGTCGGACATTTTCCGCGAGACGCTCTTCAATCTCCTCCGTGTCTGTCGCTATATGTTTGGCTCTTGTTTAATTTCTTTGAGGTGGAATGGCGGTGCTGTTGTCGAAGTTAAAGGAAGAGGCGTCCTGACCAATCACAGACTTGCAGTCTCCGTCGCTTTCGACAAATATTTAGAAAGTTGAGCTCTACTCCGTCCTTCCTTGCGAGTCTGTTGGAGAGCCCTTGCGACGACGGATAATGGCGTTGTGTGTCTCCGTGGTGACGCAGGCAGAGAAGTATAAACCAGCCTTTACTGGTATGACTCGTCTTCACTTGTCTAGAATCTTCTGGCGCTGAGCCGTAAACGGCAACAGTCATGAAACGCACAGAATGAGAGTGAGAAAGTGATTTTTTTGTTTAGAAACATAGACTGCAGTACCCACATTTGACCACAGGATGTCATTACTTCTGTCTTACATCATGCACCTTGAAAAGCTGCAGATCCCTATTCTAGGATTAGGAGAAGTACACGCATCATTAAAAGAGTGCAGCCACATATAATGTACATATCTGGGTCACACATTTTAAACAGATCACTTTCTCTGTTGCTCACAATAAAAAAACAGGGTTGCAAAGATGATACAACAATAAAAGTACCTGAGCTGACTAAAACCTTTATAGTTTGACTGAAGCAGGAAAACAAAAAGCCCAAAGGGTACGTCTTTAATGTAGAGCATTCTGACATTGTGTTAGAGAACCAGCACCTTCTTGTCTTTTTTATTTATATATAAATATTTAAATCATGACTTTAGAGCATGTGAATTATGCTTTTATTCTTGTAAAACGCTTTAAACCCTAATCATTTGACTTTTACTCTCATAGACATTAAATAAGGAATAATCACTTTTATATTGATGCCAAAGAGACAATTTTTAGACATTTGTGGCTCAAAATATCTTGATCACCATTTAAAATGCAGGACAAAGCAGATGGAAGAAGCGTGTAAGGGTTAATACCCAGATTTCTCCTTGCAGGAGCATTTGCATGTGCGCTGCTGTGTGTTTATCATGTGGTCTGCCTTGACTCCAGCCTCCAGAGCGAAGCAGCTCTCTGCTCATGTACCGTGTCATCATGGTTGTTTTACTAGACTCTCTGGGCCAGTGTGTGTCTGCGCTGTCCAAACGCTTCACTGCTGCAGAGTCCCTCAGAGACACCGTCAACAGTCTTCCTCATTCCCACCGGGAAAAACACTCAGAGGTACGCCACAGGAAGGACACGCACCACCACCACCACCAGGAGGACACGCTGAAAGCTAAGGTAAGCTAAGCATTTATCTTTTTTCTCTTATCTCTGGGACGTTTCCTGCAGCTTGACACTCATACATTCAATCTGACGTAGGTGACCAGCGGCAAAGTCCCCACCTCCATTCTGAAGAGGCCAAGTCCCAGTTATGGGTCCGATGCAGAGCCCAACCACAGACGGAAAGGCGAGCGCAGGGTTAGATTCAGGGAGCCAGAGACCACAGTACATGGTAAGAAGATTTCCATGCAATTTAGACAATTAGGGTCCAAATTAGGCTTCATGGAGTCAGGGGAGGGCGCATCACCTCTGAGGTTGTCTCCTCTTCTCTGTCGGTCTCACAGATATTGCTTACTCTGACTGTTTAGGTGGTAAGTGTGTTTAAAATCATCTCCATGTTGCATGAGGAAGCACCAACTAGTAACAAGGAGTGTTGGGTCTAACATGTTTTATCTTGAGGAGTAACGCTAATCTCTCTCCCTTTCTAACATACATGCTAGAGTGTGTGTGGTGATGCTTTTAATCTCTTTTCTGATTTGCTGCAACCAAAGGAGAGTGATGTTCATTCAAATTCTAATCATTTACAAGCCAAAACCCTTAAAAAGTGTTTTGTTTTCCAGCCTATGAGACGACTCCGTCCCGCCCACTCCTCGCCCTGTTCACCTGCCTCTTCCTGCTGATGTCATTCCTGGGCGTGGCGATGTACTGCACGGACCGCCGGCGCCCTCAGCGTGTGTGTGAGGACCTGGAGGCCGCCTTGGCCGTCTACCTGCTGCACATGAAGCAGCTTCTGTGGGGCTGCTGGATATGGCTGACCATGCAGTGACTGTGATGAACCCCAGGTGGAGTCACAGAGCCGCCTTTCTGTTTTTATTCCTCGGTTTTTATAAATATACCTATTAGAAGGTGCCCAGGCCTACAAACACCTCAGACATTTTTGCAAGGCTCTATAGACTGTCGGTGGTGTTGCACCACTCCCACATAAAAACGGGATAATCTGTAATCCCAGAATATGTAGCTTCCATGTCTGTATGTAAATATGTATTTGGGAAATGCCACTTTATATTTAAGTTGTGATATTTTGCACAAATAACGCTCATTCAGTCACCACCATAACGTTTCTCAGCTCACATCACAGTCTTCTGCCGGGGAGTGGATGTTTCCAAGGAATGCTGTTTTTTTTGTTACAGATCATAAACTTTGTCATTACATGGAATTGAATGTGTACATATATATATGGGCTCGATATACTAAGGACTATCACTATCAGTATTTAGGCTTGTAATTGCACATAAATGAATGTAGAAATGTTTGGGAATAATGTGGTTTAAGTGAAAGAAAGCAGGTCTGAGTGGTGAGGAAGTGAACACAGGGCTACATCACTTCACAGTCTGAGTGGACGGATGAACACGAGAGGCGAATTATTGATCTTCAAGAGAAAAAAATGATTTTATCTGTTTGAATTTCCCCTGAAGCCCTTTATTCTATAATATAATATTGTATAACCAATACCTGCATCTTCAACAGAGTCCAAATTTCTGTTCCAATCTTTTTTATGTGATTTCAATGAAGAAATTTCAACTGTGATGTCTAATCCACTTTTAGATTTGTATTAATATACGTTTCATAAATATATAAACCCCTAACCCTAATCCAAACCCTAATCCACAAAAACAATCAAATTCAGCTCATTTAAGGCCAAAAAGACATATAAGAGAGCCAGATGTTGAATTTATTGTATGTTTGAGTCCCTTTATGAATAAAAGACAGCCAGACCACCACACGGACAGATCGTAGGAACCAAAAGGGTACAGTGATGCATGTCTCACATACCTCTCATTATGAGCAATAATAACACGGTTTCCATCGGAGCGGCGACACGTTTCAGGGAACTTAAAGGTCTGATGGTGGAGATCTCACATCTGAATTTCAAAGCAATATAAAGGAGCACTTGTCACGCTGTACTGTCGAACCGAATCATGGTTAGCAATAAAGGTAAACTCCTGGTCCGTGTATGCACACGTAGCTGCTTCTCACTGCTGTCTAAACACTTACGGCCACTTTGGAAGAAGTGCCTTTATGGAGGGTTTTCTTAGTTGCAGTCTGATTATGATTTCACTTGTTCTGAATAAAAACTCTCATTGCCTCCAGCGTCTTCCTGTGCTCCTTCTGACTAACTGTGGGATGTAATGTGATACACAATGATGCATGCAGGGATGTCATAGTACAGAATATATTTGTAGCTCTAATGACACATTTGTTACTTTATCTAAATGCTAAAAACTTTTTAAGAGCTAGATAATGTTATAAGCTGCAAATTGTCGTTTTTATAAAACACCTTGTTTAGCTTCTGTTCACTGCAAAAGCAATTTGTCCTAGCATGCAAATAATTCTCCTTTCACCAATCGGTTTTTCCACTCAGAAGCCTACCTCGGGAGCACTTTTATTTGTGCAAGGAACAAAATAACATCTTTTCATTAAAAAAACAACTTATTAATTTGTCATGCATTAGATCCATGCAACGGTTTTAGAAAACGAAAGCATGACTCATCGGCCAAATTATTCTGATCGTTAATACTGTAAACAAGTTATGTCAACTAGTTCCACTAAACCTAGTTGCTTAAAGCCACACTATGCAACTTTTTCACATTTTAAATCATGTTCTTGAGCCAGTATGTGCTAAAATTACCCTTTACAAGGTTAATGAAATGTCACTCAGACCCCCACCGCCCTCTGTGGCTAGAATACCGCACTTGCAACTTCAGAGTGGCGGTCTGGCGCTGCAGTCTGCTTCCAGCATGTGTCCTGCATGTTTTAGATCATGAACACACGCTGATTTGTTTGATTTAGTGATGAACCGCTTCTGTAGACACTAATGAAGGCTGAGGAGACATTTCAGCAGTTAGATTAAGGTGTTAAAAAGACGAACGCACAGCAAGGAGATAAGTTTCACTTTTGCTTTGATCACAGATAATTAAAAATGGACACTAGGGGGTGCTAAAAGCAAACAAAACTGCCAAGTGTGCCTTTAAATGTAAAAAGTAATTTACATAACATATAACAATGTACATCACTTGTAAGCAAATAGGTTTAGTGGAACCAGTTGACATAACTTGGTTAGTAAATACAACATTTTATTTCTTACAGTGTACTTTGGCTGGGTGTGTGTGTGTGTGTTGAGGTGGGATGCACACAGATTAACAACTATCTGCAGATTATTGAGTGAATATGAGTTACATCTAAAGAAAAATGGATGCAAAAGCCAACTGATTCTGATTGTCTCCACGGGTAAGCGTTGGGGTTTCCTCCTGGCACGTAGGAGGACGATGGGGTGAGTATGAGTGTGTGAGCAGCAGACAGGTTCTAGATCATGCCACTACTGAGGTCAGAGCCGCGGCGTGACGAGCGGCTGAGCAGCAGTTCCTTCTCGTGGATCAGGGAGTCCAGCATGTCCTCTTGTCTGTAGTTGTGGTAGACCTTCAGGAAGGCCAACACTGAGATCCCGAGCCAACTAAGCCACGCAGCCCAGAGACCAAACTGAAACAGGGATGTTTTCATATCATGAGTACAAATCAGGATTTCATTAGAGTGTGGATAATAATTAAACCATTACCTGAGCTATTGCAAACTGGTCATAAAAAGCTGAGTTGTCCAGACCCAGCTCTAGATCTGTATCCTGCAGATCTTCGCAGCTACATGGAGAAAGTGACATTTAGATTTAGGGCAGTGTATTGTGGTGTTATCTGTGAGGTAACATCACCGTCTTCCTGTCCTGTACCTGCTAGGCATGGTCCCACTCTCAGTGACTGCATCGCACCACAGGTTGAAACCCACGCTCACGATGGTGCTGGATAGAAAAACTGTGAACATCATCAGAGAGCTGATCATCAGGTTGAGGAAGGCGTTAAAAAATGAGCTAGAGGGAGAGAAAACCAAGAAGCATATTTAAAAAAAACATCTGGAGGATGTTTTATGATAGCATAGGCCTTAAATACAAGCACACACGTCTATTCCCAGGATTATTTAGCTTATTTATGATCAATTATGTCCCTTGGTCACGTAAGAAATGAAAAAGACTTGTTTATAATGCAGATTATCAGCTGGATGTAGCCTAATTCTTCCATATTTACAATAAACATCAGGATGACCGTGCGTTTTTGCAGGCCTCTCCTGCAGACAGATCCATCATTTCTGATTTTAACAGAATGTCTGCAGAAAAGTGCGCTGCTGGACAGGAAAGCACATCTGCACCAAAGCTAAATGGTGCATCCTGCTCCGCTTTATTGATCTGATTATGTGGAGGGGGTGCGTGTCATCTGCACTCACTCGTCGTGTCCTTTGCACAAAAAGAAAAGCAGCCTCCACGCCTGCAGTGCGGACAGGATGAGGGAGGCTATCCCGATGAAGGTGGTGAAGCTGCAGCAGGACTCTGGTCCCCATTCCTCCACGATGAACCGCTGCTTGGACACCGTGATGTTCTCGTTCTGCCACATCCCCCGCGTGAACAGCAGGCATTTCCCCCCGAAGTCCTCCGTGTTTTCCGACAGCGGCACCACGGCGATGAAACCGAACACAAAGGCTAGAAAATAAAGGATGCACTGGGCGAAAATTAAATGATCAAGGGCCATTTTTCTATCTGACAGCTCGGCGTCCTGCGTCCGGGAGAAGCCGCGGCTGCGCAGTGGAAGCAGAGAGGAGCGGAGGCGCAGCATCCGAGGACGCGCTGTGCTGCAAATTAACGAGTGGGCAGAGGCCTTCAGGGCTCTCCATCTCATCTCCATCCAATCCGGGGAGATGTGTCCCTCCAGTGGTCACATCCGCAGCAGCTCACTTATATTTAAGAGTCAACTCTTACGTTTGAAGATGCGACATCAGCAGATCTGCAAAGGCGTCCTCATGTATGGGGCGCTGATTATAAAATCTTTATTTTAAAGAAAACTGCTTAATTTAATCACATTTGCCTTTAAATAAACATGTTTAAAATAGATATGTAGAACCAGACTGACATTTTTTAATATTTAGGATCAAATTTGAATATGAAAATAGCATCAAAGTAAATTCTAAATGTTTGAAGATAAATCTAAATATAAAAATAACCTAAATGTTTAGAATCAAATGTAAAAAGTTTACAGCTGAACATTTAGTTTTAAATCTAAAAAGTACATCTAAATATTTAACATGAAAATGAAATGCAGAAAAACATCTAAATATATAGAATTCCTTCTAAAATTATACTGTCACACCTAAACATTGAAACCTAAATAAATAAAAATAAACATTTACAGTTAATTCTTAACATACAAAGTTACATCAATTTTAAATATAAATGTCATTGTTTTAAATTAAATATTTAGCTAAAACGCAAATATAGACACAAGGCACTTAGAAAAATTAAAACAGGGTGAAGAGATATGGAGATGTCATGTGTCATGAGCTGACCAATCAGCATCCTCCTCCTGATCTGAGCAGACTCCCCCCGTTTGCTTGCGATCGCAACACAATGCGCCCAAAAGCTCTCCTATTCCTTGTCGTTGGGGATCCAGCGCGCATGCGCCAGTTAGTCCGTATTAAGTCAATGGTAAAGATTGCTGCGCCCGCGAGAGGACACGTGACAGGAAGTACGTCGACGTTTCGGCCGTGTTAAAAGTATTAACTTTATTAAACTACAATAAAATGCAGATTACACACAGCACTTACAGCCCATAAGGTGTATAGATCGTTTAGTTTAAATTTTATGTTTTTTTAAATACATTTTGTGATTCCTCTCTTCTTCTTCCTCTTCCTGAGACTGGTGGGGCGGCGTCCTAGCGCACCCTATGGACGAGCCGCCACTGGTAAACACAGTAGTAAATACACTATCGTGGACTGGATACATGACTGTAATGGCAGCAGAGCGCCCCAGAAAAGCGCTACGCTCTCTGTTGTCCTGGCGGGGAATTGCTTTACAACTCTATCCGTCACCTGGGGAGTGTTGTAAAGAAATTCCCCACCAGGACAACAGAGGGCGTAGTGTCTGGGGTATCCTGTCATGTATCCAGTCCAAGATAGTGCATTTACTATTGTGTTTATATTGTTTTTTATATTTCAGAGACTTTTTAACACGGACAAATTTG
Source organism: Aphyosemion australe (assembly GCA_006937985.1). Taxonomy (NCBI): domain Eukaryota; kingdom Metazoa; phylum Chordata; class Actinopteri; order Cyprinodontiformes; family Nothobranchiidae; genus Aphyosemion; species Aphyosemion australe. The sequence goes on along the minus strand of SSNS01000003.1, from coordinate 1,309,193 downwards.
TCCCTCATTCTCCTCCACTTCTTCATGTGCTCGCCACCTCTAAACCCACGTTTCCCGTCATTTCCGTCCACAAATAAAACGCTTGTCCTGTATCTTTATACTCCTCCAGTCACGGGTGAATAAAATGTTCAAATTTTCAGAGTATTTCCGCAACGCATTCTTCAATCTGTTCCGTGTCTACCGCTAGATGTCTTCGGTTCTGTTTTTTTTTGAGGGGGCAATGGCGATGCTGTTAACAGATTTAAAGGAAGCGGCACCCTGGCCAATCACAAGCTTGCGCTCTCTGTCTCGCTCGATAGATGTTTAGAAAAGTGGTCTCTACTCCATCCGTCCTTGCTTGCCTGTTGGAGAGCCTTCACGATGACGTATAATGGCGCTGCATGTCTCCATACTGACGCTGACGGAGAAGCATAAATTAGGCTTAAAGAACACTAGTGGATCATTTTAACCTGCTTTTATTTTGGTAGGCTACTTTTTCAAAACTATCTGAATGTGCCTGTCAGCAAAATATTCCAGATAACTATATTTATATTTAAATGTATATATTTATAATTTAGATTAGATTATATATAGATTTAGATTAAATGTTAAAATTTGATTTTACAAAAACTATATATTTTTTCTACTTTTATGCTTTTTGCTCTTGTTACAAAAAACTATTCTAAATAATCCTGTAATTGTCTAATGAAACATGGCTGATGTGGAGTTAAATGTGACAAATGCTGCTGTTTATTTCTTAATACATTACTTTACAAACAGTGCCCCATACCCCTGGCTAGCATCCTTTTTCTTGATTGTGATTCTGCTGTATTGTGTTTAAACGTGTATTTTCACTGGTCCATGTCATCAGGTGTATCTATAACCTTACACATTTTTTTTCATCGGTTCACATTTGATTAACTTGATCTCATTAAGATATTTAAATCATTTTGCAGTCTGGACAGTATTTATATACTTTGCACTGACCAAGATTTAATTTATTTAAGTTATTAAACCTTCTAAAAGCAGTAGCTAATGCCATTTTTCCAAAAACAGATTCTGCAGAATCAACTCTTAGAATAAAAATGTATTCCAGAATCCAATGCAGTCTCATAAATAAAAGTAATAAGTGGTGACAGACATTTAAAAATGCAGGTACCTGCCTGCCACAATCATCTGCATGCTCCAATGAGCCCATCTGGTGAGCTGACCACTGTCTCCCCCCTTCTGGACCACCAAGCATCTGTTCTGCACACAGTGCCCTCTAGTGGTCAGCATAGCTGCTGCTGGACTAAAATGATCGATAACTAGCCTGGAAATAAAGCTTCCTTATGTGCTGATGAAACATGTTTATGTTTGTTTGCTTCAGGAATAAATTACATTGAAAATGCAGGATATCATTTTAGAGAATACATATGTAAGCATTTTAATTAAGCCTCACCCTGACAGGAGCCTATTGAGTTATTAACGTCAGGAGGTATTAATAACCCAGTTGTTTTCTGGGTAATATTTAATGCAACATAAAGGCAAGTATTTATACGAGAGGTTACCAGACATCAGGAAGCTATTTGTATCCATCATGCAAACTGTAGGATTTTGCACCATCTCCCTGGTTCATGATTTATGTCGTTTTGTTGCACCACCACGCTCTGATTTCCAGGATGTTATCAGCTATCAGATTATCCTGAGTTATGTTAGTGTGTGCGAGAGAGAGACTTCTCCCTGAGAGCTGGCTTTGTTCCAAAGCTGATATACGGAATCATTTCATGAAGCTGCGGTTACCCCACCAGATTTATATTTCTGCACTCCCTTTTCTGCAGATGCAATGACCCTTTTTTATCAAATCAAGTTTCAGTAGGACCTAAAACTAAATCAGGTACCAGAGGGTCTGCTGCAGCTGCATGGTTGCAAATCCCAACAAATTCTGAAATAAAGACATGAGGAGATAACACGAGCAGGACTCCAAAGCCCACTATTAAATAATGCAGCATGTGTGGGCTGGTGAACTGGGCGGGAGAGACCCAGAGCAGAAATGTGTGTTAAGTTATTCAGCCTCCGAATAAGAAAGGGACGGAGGAGGATGCTAGCCCAAATGCGTTCCCTGAGCAAACATGGAGAGGGATGGGCAGAAGAAAACGTTGGGAGGTCATCCATTTTTCATGAGATATGGAAGCAAAGCAAACATCTTTTTTTTTTTAAAAGAGGGAAGCTAGTGAGAATCTAAAACACTGAATATTTTTCAAGGACATCAATAAATTTTCACTGCAGTTTTTGTTTCGACCACATTTATCCTTTAATGCTGAGAAAAAGATAATAAGACAGGATTTTTGCCCTTTTTTGGCCAAAGTTTATTACATGTGTTACACTGATTATGGGCGCGCCAGGGGAAGAAAAATGTAGACAACATTCTGAGTAAAGTGTTCAAAGTTTTAAGATCAGACCATCCTTACAGTGTTTTATGAGTTTCAACTGTAAAATGATAAGATCTCATCTTCCACGTGTGTCATCGTGTTCTCTTTGCTCGTTTGCTTTTCCTGGATAACGTTCTGCTTCTTATGGCTCCGTGTTGTGAAGTCTTCCCAATCCATCCTGGAGGCTTCACAGCACAAAACAACAAAAACAAGACACAGTTAGAGCTTCATATCTTGGACAGTGATGTGGAGACCCTGATGAAATATCCTGTACCCATTAATCTTTCCCATGGGGGGGTGGGAGGGGGACTGGGAGCACTGGGCCAACCACTGATTAAATGCTCCTAATAGAGGCCATTCATCTCTCCTTGAATCGTTGCACCACCACGTTGCTCCGATGCTTCTTGAGCAAATATTGTGATTTTTATTAGGTCTTTTGATTTTTGTGATATGGTCACAATTCATACAGATTTATTAATGAGCTCTGAGACTGGATTTTTACCTAAATATTATTTTTTTAAGATAATTTTCATTAATCGATCTCTCCTTCTACTAATTAAGCAAATCCTAGAAGGTTTATTTCTGGTATAAGTGAACAAGTAACACTTTATTTCTGAAAAATGACCTCATTGTAGGCGGGTGACTAAAAGGGGATGATGCTGATGCTGGAGGACAGAAGAAAAGGGGAGTGAAGAGGCCACCTGCTGAGATGTGATGAAGAAAAATCCTCAGGGACTCGAAATGAGATCATCCTAATCCTGTGCAGCAGCTTAACTGGAACAATAGTGACCCCTACTGACCACCTTGGGTGTAGGCGTGATGTACCTGTTTGTCCTCCCTTTGCTTTAAACCTCCTAGATCACAAGGTGTCCTGCAATCTGGGAAAGAACAGAAATGAAAACAGGAAATAAAAAGTGTTGAAATGATAAACAGTTTCTCACAAAGTGGATCTAAGGACAAACATTTTATTTCTAAACAACATTTCTCTACTGTAACATCTTTGACCTTTGTCACGTCGACAAGAAGGGGGAGAGCAGGCCCCCGATCCCCGAGGCCCGGTGGTAATCAGCACAACCTGGCAGATGGAGGGAGGTGCGTCTGCAGGGGTGGCAGGTATACTCCCCCCTCATCAGAACAGGGTGGAAAACTGGTGACTTTTTTTTCTTTATGGATGAATGATGCTGACATCTTCTCTCCTCAAGTCTTTGGTGGAACTATACACTGTTCCTCATGGATTTAAATATGTCAGGACAGAACACACACTTAGCAAACTGCTAATGACCATTTGTAGTGTGCATGTGTTTGATTTTCTTCTCCATCCACGATACGATTGCACATTACTTGAAGAGTTTCTATTTTATTTATCGTTCTTCACATTCCAGCTAAAATCCTTCTTTTCATTGTGCTTTAGAAGCTCAGGAAGACTGTGCTCTTCTTTGTTCTGGCTGGTCTCATCTGCTTGTGCTTCCTGTGTTTTCGTACCACCTGTTTATCAATCTAAAGATGACCCTAAGACTGGGCTGTCCTGCTCACCCATCCTTGGTCAACGAGTCAGCGTAGACTCTTCTGAAACAAGGCTCTGCAGGTCTCGAAGGGAACATCTCTGCGGTTCTTCTGGCTGGAGAATCTCACATCTTTTCTAAAGCAAACAGAAAAACTCCATCATTTCTTTGCTGTCACAATTAAAGCTATTTGTTATCAGTCCCTGGCAGAACTTCTACCTCAGATTTTACTTGGCTTCAGCCCTGAAGGTCTTTTGTCCAAGTCGCTGAGGGAAGTCGAGTCTGTGGCGCCATCTGGTGTCGGCACCAACTCAGGACAAGTTCCTGCTCTCATCTTCTTCCCCACTTTGGATCTCCTGATCAGTGAGCAGAGAGGAAGTCCTTAACAGAGTCACGGTGCTCTCGTACACGTGAGAGTGTTTTACGGGAGGCAGCGATGAGGCCGAGGTGAAGGAAGAGGAGGAGACGGAGCTCAGATCGTCACCAGAAGACACCTCGTCCTGCATCTCTGGTTGATGCTGTTGCAGGAAATCAACACAATATTTAACCACATTTAACCGTGATAACCTTCTCTCAGGAGGATTCTTCCTCACTTCTGTCACAGTCAGTTTCACCAGCTCCTCTGAGGTCACTGTGCTCTGATTCTGGAGGACAGCGGGCACGGTGCAAATTCAGCAAAACAGTCTGCAGAAATCACATTTCTTAGTTATCCAGAAGGCTCTGATTTGTTGGGAAATGCTGAAAGGAATCATAAAGGCACGGCAAAAAGACTGGAGAGGGTCATCTTTGTCAAATTTGGTGAAATTTGCCACGTCCAGGAGGAAGTACATGAATCGATTATCAAAATAATCGATGGAGTACTTTAACACTAGAACTCCCAGCATTTTCTGACTCCCCTTAGCTCTACCAGAGCTTCGTCAAATGACGGCTTGGTTTGATAACAATGACTAAATCACTGATCGTTAGATGCCTTTCATTTGTAAAGGTAGCCAGCCACAGATGATGCCCAATGGAATGTGCTTGGGTGTTGGGGGTTGTCAGTCTTTCAGGCTGGCCCAGTGGCTCTACTTGTCTCTCTCCTGTCTTGAATCTGGTCAACTGAACTTATCCATCCAAAGACTTCACAGAAGCACACAAAGGACAAGAAAGGATGTTTTATATAGCGCTTAATAAAAAAAATCATGAGTCGCTTCAAAAGAACAATTAAAGTATAAAAGAGGTAAAAATATAATAAAAAATTGAAGATAAAATGAAGAATTACGATTTTAAAAAAATGAGAATAAAAATGAAAAAAAAAAGGTTAGCATAGTATCCTGAAAAATGTGCAATTGTTCATGTCCTCTGTCCTAGGTCTCCCATGTCTCTGCCATGTCTCTCCCCTTTTCCTATGCATCATTGCGTTTTCTGTCCCTCTATTTATTATCTTTCAGCTTTCATACTCACACCCTTGTAACAGTGTCAGTCCAGCCATTCCCAGCCCTAGCCTCTGATCATTTCAGTTTTTACTTCTCATCAGTTTTCATTTTCTTATTTTTTGTGTAATTTTAGTATTTTCATTTTTTATTTAGCTTCCATTTTTGTGCCTTTGAGCACTGCGTTTTTCTTAAAAATAGTTTGATCATTTGGAGCGTTGCGGTGCTCCGGGAGCTTTTCTCCGTTAGATCTGCAGCTCAGATCGTCTGACAGCTCACAGGGATGGTGGAGGACACACACCTGTAGCTGACTGTTAAAATAAAAACTTAACGAGTGCGATCGATCTCAATAAAAGGCAAGTTATTTCCAAGATAAACGGAAGTCCGCGACAGTGCAGAGACCGCCCTCATACCTCCTTTATGCCGCCATCGCGTAATTTTTTTATAAAACGGAACATGATTGCGCAACATTACCGCCACGGTCTGAGCGCTTATAAACGACCTAGCTCCCAGATGCCGCATCGGCTTTGCGGCAAATTGGCGGCATTGTTTTATAGAAAGTGCTTATGATGGTGGTGGCGACGCCTCATCAGCAAAACAAGCATTTCCTCCATATCCAGCCCAGTCTCCGTTTTGTTTAGTTTTCTGTCATGCAGACAGGAGGTTGCCACCTTGGAATCATGTGAGGGGAGAAGGCGCTGTGATTGGTCACTTGGAAGATTTCAGCTCAGCCGGCTGCTCACGTAGCGCGCACACGGCGAGTTTCTGCCCCCCGTGGGGCTGAAAGTATCAAACCGGTTTGATTTTCACCTCAGCTTCTCGTGAGGCAGAAAACTCAGTGAAAGCTGCTTTTCAGGTGTAGAAAACAAGTCATACTCATACTCAGACTTGGGTGTGGTGTGGTCACTACACCACCGATTCACATGTAATTGCCACATTTACAGAACAAAGGCAACCATCCACAAGTGATTAAGGATCCTAGATAACAACAGCCCCGTCAAATGACGACTCTCTGGNGTTTCCCTTTTTGAATATAGGTCTGTTTTGTTTTGACGGCTGATTTCTCTAAAATATTCTTTAAATGTTTAACGCTCTAACACAATAACTTTTTTTTGATTGATTATTTTTATTTTGATATACTTGTTGCTCTGGATAAAAAGCAGTACTGTGCCTCACTTTTTATTGATCCGTCAAAAGCCTTTGACACTGTAGACCATGCTGTTTTAAAACAAAAGCTTCCTTGTTTGGGATTGTCTGAACATGTGATCTCATGGTTCACTGACTACTTGAAGGACAGAACTCAATGTGTTAAATGTGATGGGTTGTCCTCTGAATTTTTGAGTATCCACAAGGGAGTACCACAGGGATCAGTTTTGGGACCCCTCTTGTTCATTATGTATATTAATGACATAGGACAAAATGTGCCAGATGCTAATATGCACTTTTACGCTGATGACACAATCATTTACTGTTTTGGAACATCCCCCACTAAAGCTGTTGAATTCTTACAGAAAGCTTTTAATGAGGTCCAACAAACACTTCTGCAGTTAAAATTGGTCCTCAATGCTGACAAGACTAAACTAATGTTGTTTTCAACCTCTAAAAAAAGACTTCTAAGTATGCCCCCAGTGACCACTCTGGAGGGAAATATCATAGAGGTGGTACACACATACAAATACCTTGGTGTCTGGCTCGACGACTCCCTCTCCTTCAAGCCCCATATAGATAATCTTGTGAAGAAACTCAAACTCAGACTGGGTTTCTTTTTTCGAAATAAACTGTGTTTTTCTTTTGAGGCAAAAAAACGACTAGTTACTGCAACATTTCTGTCTGTTCTGGATTATGGAGACCTTTTGTATATGAATGCCTCAGCACAGTGTCTTGGTAAGATTGATGTGGTTTATCATGCCTCACTGAGGTTTATTACTAACTGTAGATCACTGACCCATCATTGTGAATTGTATTCTCGAGTGGGATGGCCTTCTTTGTCCACCAGGAGGTTGGCACATTGGTACACTTTCATTTACAAGGCCATGCTTGCACTACTACCCAACTACATCTGTAACTTAATCTTACAGAGAAGTGTAACTTCTCACAGTCTGCGTGCAAACAATCAGTTGTTACTCTGTGTTCCGTTTGCTCGCACTGAACTGGGTAAAAGGGCTTTTGTTCACTCTGCTCCTTCTGCATGGAACAGGCTGCAGGAAAACTGGAAACTAACTGAGCTTATCTCCTTGAATACATTTAAAACCAGACTGAGAGCCCTTAAGACAGATACCCTGTGTTGTAATTGCCTTCTGTAATTCTGTACATAACATGTCTGTGTAACTGGAAAATATATATATATATATGTTGTAACTGTAACTTTTGCTGCCTCTTGGCCAGGACTCCCTTGAAAATGAGGTTTTTAATCTCAATGGGACCTTCCTGGTTAAATAAAGAATAAATAAAAAAAATTAAATTTCAAGCCACTTGCCAGCTGTGCACAATTGTAATACTATCACTTTTTTTTCTTTCTTTCTACACAAACAGGAGTTGTTTTTTTACCTTCTTATTTCGCTGACGTTTCGATCGCAGCTGCGATCATCCTCAGAGCTAACATCGCCATCTTGGCGACGTCACTTCCTTCTCCGTTTATCTGCGGGCAGCAGAGGACGGTGTCGCGGAGAATATGTATGAAGTAAATAGAAGGCAGCATAACATTCATGGACATGAAAATAAGCAGACAAGAAGACGGAACCCTGAACATAAACACATACAGGAAACCAACACACACAGACCAATACTTATTATGGACATCAGAACACCCCACCATACATAAAATGTCAGTGATCAGAACGTTATACCATCGAGCAAACATAACAGAAGAACGAGACCAAAAACAAGAGGACAAACATATACAAAACGCATTAAAAACGTGCGGATACCCGACATGGGCAATAAACAAAGGTAAACAACAAATAACATCAGAAAGACAAGAACAACCGAAACAAAGAATAAAAAATCCAGAAAAACAAGAACCAAAACCAGTGATAACCCTTCCATACATCAAAGGCATAACAGAAAAAATAACAGCAGCGATGAAAAAACATAACATTAACACACCAACAAAACCATACACAACGGTTAGAAAAAGACTAGTACACCCAAAAGACAAGATACCAACAGGAAATAAATGTGGAGTCATATACAAAATTCCATGCAAATTATGCAACAAAACATACATAGGAGAGACTGGACGCCAACTCAACACACGAACAATAGAACACAAAAAGGAGTGTGAGAAGGAGACGAGAAAAAGACACACAAGAGCAGCAAAACAGGAAGCAGAAAGTACAATTAAAAAATCTGCCGTAACAGATCACTGCACAAGAGAAAATCATATAATGGACTGGGACAAAACAAGGATCATAAACACAGAACAAAAATACAAAAGATGGATCAAGGAAGCGATTGAAATAAGGAGACGTGGACACGCAACCATGAACAGAGATGAAGGGGTTTATACACTGGATCACGCATGGGACAGTGTCATCTGCAAGGAGGGCGCGGGCAGCAGAGGGCGACACCGTCCTCTGCTGCCCGCAGATAAACGGAGAAGGAAGTGACGTCGCCAAGATGGCGATGTTAGCTCTGAGGATGATCGCAGCTGCGATCGAAACGTCAGCGAAATAAGAAGGTAAAAAAACAACTCCTGTTTGTGTAGAAAGAAAGAAAAAAAGTGATAGTATTTAGAAAAAACACAGAATGAACGCTCAAAAGACAATTGTAATACGTCNGGTTGTCAGTCTTTCAGGCTGGCCCAGTGGCTCTACTTGTCTCTCTCCTGTCTTGAATCTGGTCAACTGAACTTATCCATCCAAAGACTTCACAGAAGCACACAAAGGACAAGAAAGGATGTTTTATATAGCGCTTAATAAAAAAAATCATGAGTCGCTTCAAAAGAACAATTAAAGTATAAAAGAGGTAAAAATATAATAAAAAATTGAAGATAAAATGAAGAATTACGATTTTAAAAAAATGAGAATAAAAATGAAAAAAAAAAGGTTAGCATAGTATCCTGAAAAATGTGCAATTGTTCATGTCCTCTGTCCTAGGTCTCCCATGTCTCTGCCATGTCTCTCCCCTTTTCCTATGCATCATTGCGTTTTCTGTCCCTCTATTTATTATCTTTCAGCTTTCATACTCACACCCTTGTAACAGTGTCAGTCCAGCCATTCCCAGCCCTAGCCTCTGATCATTTCAGTTTTTACTTCTCATCAGTTTTCATTTTCTTATTTTTTGTGTAATTTTAGTATTTTCATTTTTTATTTAGCTTCCATTTTTGTGCCTTTGAGCACTGCGTTTTTCTTAAAAATAGTTTGATCATTTGGAGCGTTGCGGTGCTCCGGGAGCTTTTCTCCGTTAGATCTGCAGCTCAGATCGTCTGACAGCTCACAGGGATGGTGGAGGACACACACCTGTAGCTGACTGTTAAAATAAAAACTTAACGAGTGCGATCGATCTCAATAAAAGGCAAGTTATTTCCAAGATAAACGGAAGTCCGCGACAGTGCAGAGACCGCCCTCATACCTCCTTTATGCCGCCATCGCGTAATTTTTTTATAAAACGGAACATGATTGCGCAACATTACCGCCACGGTCTGAGCGCTTATAAACGACCTAGCTCCCAGATGCCGCATCGGCTTTGCGGCAAATTGGCGGCATTGTTTTATAGAAAGTGCTTATGATGGTGGTGGCGACGCCTCATCAGCAAAACAAGCATTTCCTCCATATCCAGCCCAGTCTCCGTTTTGTTTAGTTTTCTGTCATGCAGACAGGAGGTTGCCACCTTGGAATCACGTGAGGGGAGAAGGCGCTGTGATTGGTCACTTGGAAGATTTCAGCTCAGCCGGCTGCTCACGTAGCGCGCACACGGCGAGTTTCTGCCCCCCGTGGGGCTGAAAGTATCAAACCGGTTTGATTTTCACCTCAGCTTCTCGTGAGGCAGAAAACTCAGTGAAAGCTGCTTTTCAGGTGTAGAAAACAAGTCATACTCATACTCAGACTTGGGTATGGTGTGGTCACTACACCACCGATTCACATGTAATTGCCACATTTACAGAACAAAGGCAACCATCCACAAGTGATTAAGGATCCTAGATAACAACAGCCCCGTCAAATGACGACTCTCTGGTAGAGATGAGGGGATCTCGTCAAATGACGACTCTTTGGGAGTTCTAGTGTTAAGGTCACAACTTTCGTTTCCCTTTTTGAATGTAGGTCTGTTTTGTTTTGACGGCTGATTTCTCTAAAATATTCTTTAAATGAATAATGCTCTTACACAATTACTTTCTCAGTGCTGTAACAATCAGATCTGCATAGGTGGCAGAAGGTGGGTCCAAATCCTCAGTGGGGCCCAGGGCTGATTAATGATTAACGAGGATTAGGAGGAGGGTCAGGTCTTGGCTCTAGTCTCCGTCTGTAGCTGCTTTGTGTCTTGTCTGTGTCACTACGACCACTTGCCTCCCTCAGGACTAACTCTAAAGATGTCCCCGTTCAGACACCAGCATGAGGGAGCGCTGATGTCAGGGCTGGAATGCTAAGACCCAAAGGTGAGTTAAATAAGATTCTCAGATTTATTGTTTTCCTGTCGTGACCTAAACTCAGTTTCATTTGATTTTTTTAATCCATTCTTCTTATTAAAGGATCTAATGATCCTCATTGGGAAATTTTCTTTTTTTTTTTTGTTGCCACAGTCTCCTACTCTACAACCACAATTCAGCATCCACACGATATCAGTCAATACTATCAGGCTAAGCTGCTTATGAAAAGACATTCAGGGAATCGTACTACCAACCCCTCTCCCCTTGCTCCCCCCGATAACCTGTTTCATTTCAGAGCGCTTCCTGTGCCCCACCGCTAATCCCACCCTGGACTTAAAGGAATCATGGCAGTTTTAAAAGTGACATTCACCAAAACCAAAAGGGACAAGCTGGCCCAGGTGCTGTGGATCCTCAACTGGATCTCCGTGGTTACGGGGGCCATCCTGTTCAGCCTGGGGATCTTCCTCAAGGTGGAGATCAACAAGCGAGGGGAGGTGATGGCTGAGAGGGACATCCAGTACGTTCCCAACATGCTCATAGCTGTGGGTCTCATTGCTTGTGCCATCAACTTTCTGGGTGGGAAGATCTGCTACGACTGTGTGGACTCTACCAAGTTCCTACGCTGGAAGCTGATCATGCTGCCTTACATCGTGTGCACCTTCTTCTTCACCTTCTGCGTGCTGGTGGGAGCTCTGATGTGCTACGGTATGCACTGGGAGCTGGAGGAGTCTCTGGACGTGGGTCTGACACAGGCCATGAGGTTCTATAAGGACACAGACACACCAGGACGCTGCTTCCTGAAGCGCACTGTGGACATGCTGCAGATAGAGCTCCAGTGCTGTGGAAACAACGGCTATAAGGACTGGTTTCAGATCCAGTGGATAAGCAACCGTTACTTGGACATGTCCAAAAAGGAAGTGGTGAAGTAAGTAAAAAATATTTAATTCATGTTTCAGGGGAAGGCTGTTGTTGGTTTAGCGTCAAGGAAACAGCAGAGAACATCTCGGCTAGTAGAAGCTAATCGTTAGCATTAGCAACTCCACCACACAGCAGAACTCCTCCAGGATTGTGTTATTTGTGGAGATAAAACATCAACGTTGCAAAGAAAACAGAATCAGTGGTAGTCATGTTGCTGTTAGCCAATCAGAGGCGAGATGTCCACATATCAGGAATAAGACTCCAAATCTAGCCTCTTCTGCTCAATTCTCCTCCGGCTCACTTCTAGTTCCTGAAACAGGTGCACCGGGGCTTTGTTTCCCCAGACTACGACTTACAAGGCATTCTTTCCTACTAGAGACCACTGCAAATGTATTAAAATGTGTATAAATTTGACCTTTAAAACACATATTTATGAATAAACAGCAAACTGTGAGAATAATAATTGTAAAATGATGTGTTTTAGCTCTTTTGGACAGCTAAAACGTGCAAGTTCATGAACAAGAGGTGCTGCTTTCAGCCATAAATACAAAAGTACTGAAAATGGCTTAAGGTGTGACACATTTGTCAGCTTCTAGATGGTGGCTTCAGACAAAAAAAACCCTCAGAAATGTAGCTTTAAATTAATTTAATTATCATTTGAAAGCTAGAGGGCATTTTGTACGTGTCGTCTGTCTGACGTTAACATTTCTTTACTAATGTGAAATCTGAAAAAGCTGCAAAAATCGTAGGTACTCTGAAATAACAACACATTTGCTCTCCAAAGATTGCCAAAAAGTTAAAGACCATCCAAAGCAGATGCTTGTAATTGACTCGTTTGTTTTGAAGATTAAAAGAGCCTTTATTTATCAGATCAACGTGACAAACTCATCAAACCACGGTGAAAATGATACATTTTTTTGTTTGTTTGTCTTTTTTTAGCCGACTGAGGAGTAACGTGGAGGGAAAGTACCTGATGGATGGAGTTCCCTACAGCTGCTGCAACATTAACTCTCCCCGGCCCTGCATCCAGCAGCAGATCACCAACAACTCTGCTCATTTCAACTACGAACACCAGACGGAGGAGCTGAACCTGTGGATGAAGGGCTGCCGCCAGGCTCTCCTGGGCAACTTCACCCACATCATGAGGTCCATTGGCTTCACAGTCCTCATCACCTGGCTGTTTGAGGTGAGGAAGCTCAAGAACAACTGAGCCAAACAGGGATTTTTGTATCTCTCATGGATGTCCCTGTCTTCCAGCTGTCAGTGCTGACAGGCGTTCGTTACCTCCAGACCTCCCTGGAAAATGTGCTACGACAAGGAGACCCCAACTCTGACTCTGACGGCTGGCTGCTGGAAAACAGCTTCATGGAAACTGCTCGGACCAACTTGAATATCATTAAGAGCCTCGGCAAGAGCAACCAGATCAACACGGGCGACAATGGAGACCCTAACATTGATACCCCGTCCACATCCAAGGCGCACTACGGGCCAGACAACGTTCCACAAGCCAGCTGAACTCTCTCACAAATAAAACAACCATGTTTTGATTTTATTGTCTCTTGTGTTACTCAAAGCTTTCCGACCCGTAAAAACCACGAGTTTTTTCACAAGTTATAAAAGTTCAGTTCAGCTAGTGTAGCTGCAGAGACTAAAGCTATCATTTGAAGGCCGTAAAAATATATTTTTCTTGTAAGTATCTTTACATCTGCAGCCACCAGATAAGAAGTTTACTGCCCTGATTTCAAAAAGTTGCCAAAGACAGGAGATTCTGGTCCACCATCCGGCGCCTCAGGAGGGGAAAGCAGTGCACTACCAACACTGTTTACAGTGGGGAGGGTGTGCTGCTGACCTCGACTCGGGACGTTGTGAATCGGTGGGCAGAGTACTTCGAAGACCTCCTCAATCTCACCGGCACGTCTTCCAGTGTGGAAGCAGAGTCTGGGGACTCTGGGTTGGGCTCTCCAATCTCTGGAGCCGAGGTCACTGAGGTGGTCAAAAAACTCCTCAGTGGAAAGGCTCCGGGGGTGGATGAGATCTGCCCGGATTTCCTTAAGGCCCTGGATGTTGTGGGGCTGTGTTGGTTGACGCGGCTCTGCAATATCGCGTGGACATCGGGGGCAGTTCCACTGGACTGGCAGACCGGGGTGGTGGTCCCCCTATTTAAAAAGGGGGACCGCAGGGTGTGTTCCAACTACAGGGGGATCACACTCCTGAGCCTCCCTGGTAAGGTCTATTCAGGGGTTCTGGAGAGGAGGGTCCGTCGGATAGTCGAACCTCGGATACAAGAGGAGCAATGCGGTTTTCGTCCTGGCCGTGGAACACTGGACCAGCTCTATACCCTTGGGGGAGTCCTGGAGGGTGCGTGGGAGTTCGCCCAACCAATCTACATGTGTTTTTGGATTTGGAGAAGGCGTTCGACCGCGTCCCTCGGGGGGCCCTGTGGGGGGTACTCTGGGAGTATGGGGTACCAGGCCCCTTGATACGGGCTGTTAGGTCCCTGTACGACCAGTGTCAGAGCTTGGTCCGCATTGCCGGCAGTAAGTCGGGCTCGTTTCTGGTGAGAGTTGGACTCCACCAAGGCTGCCCTTTGTCACCGATTCTGTTCATAACTTTTATGGACAGGATTTCTAGGTGCAGCCAAGGTGGTGAGGGGATCCGTTTTGGTGGCCTAAGGATCAGGTCTCTGCTTTTTGCGGATGATGTGGTCCTGTTGGCTTCGTCAGAACGTGATCTCCGGCTTTCGCTGGAGCAGTTCTCAGCCGGGTGTGAAGCAGCTGGGATGAGAATCAGCTCATCTAAATCCGAGACCATGGTCTTGAGTCGGAAAAGGGTAGAATGCCTTCTCCAGGTCAGGGACGAGGTCCTGCCCCAAGTGGAGGAGTTTAAGTATCTCGGGGTCTTGTTCACGAGTGAGGGAAGGGTGGAGCGTGAGATCGATAGGCGGATTGGTGCTGCGTCTGCAGTGATGCGGGCGTTGTACCGGTCTGTCGTGGTGAAGAGAGAGCTGAGCCGAAAGGCGAAGCTCTCAATTTACCGGTCGATCTACGTTCCTACCCTCACCTATCGTCACGAGCTTTGGGTAGTGACCGAAAGAACGAGATCGCGGATACAAGCGGCCGAAATGAGTTTTCTTCGCAGGGTGGCTGGACTCTCCCTTAGAGATAGGGTGAGAAGCTTGGCCATCCGGGAGGAGCTCGGAGTAGACCCGCTGTTCCTCCACATCGAGAGCAGCCAGTTGAGGTGGCTCGGGCATCTGATTAGGATGCCTCCTGGACGCCTCCCTGGTGAGGTTTTCCGGGCACGTCCAACCGGGAGGAGCTGCTGCGATCGAAACGTCAGCGAAATAAGAAGGTAAAAAAACAACTCCTGTTTGTGTAAAAGAAAGAAAAAAAAGTGATAGTATTTAGAAAAAAAAAACACAGAATGAACGCTCAAAAGATGTTTAGAGACCCAAAGGAAGACCCAGGACACGCTGGAGAGATTATGTCTCTCGGCTGGCCTGGGAACGCCTTTGGATTCCCCCGGAGGAGCTGGCCCAAGTGGCTGGGGAGAGGGAGGTCTGGGCTTCCCTCCTTAGGCTGCTGCCCCCGCGACCCGACTCCGGATAAGCGGGAGAAAATGGATGGATGGATGGCCAAAGACACTTAACCCACCTCGCCTGCTGGTGGTGGTCAGAGAGACGCCAGAGTTCTGCAGCCTCACTTCTGCCAGTGTGCCCCAGGGCAGCTGTGGCTACAGTGTAGCTCATCACTGTGTGTGTGTGTGTGTTATAAAACATTTTGGAGGGGTTGTAGAACCCTGATATACAAAAACAAGCCGTTGACTTTTCCCCCCCAACTTTTGCAAAAGAAAGAATTTGATTTAAAATCAGTGTTCCTCCAAAAGCAGCAAATCTCGGGACACAAACTGTGATTTTTATCTGCATCACTAGTCAAAAACTTTAAACTTTGACTATTTTAATGTTAAAATATTATCATGCAACAAACTGTAGCTTTTGTTTTATAACTTCTCCAGATGATGTCTGGTTGACATGATTCAATCATCCGTTCATTTTGGCTGTAATCTAGTGGTGATGCTGTACTGTAATCTATTGTTTACAGATGTTGTCTCGTTGCCTCGGTCTCATTTGACACCAAGCAGCCATAAACAGTCCCTTAAAGCAGCTATAAGTGCGGGTCATTCATTTATCACTTATGCAACACTTGGATCAGAATCGACTTTAAATACACTTTAATAGTCTGACACTGATTTGTCACAAGTTAATTTAGTTTATGTTACATTCATAAAATGTATTTTGATATATTTTTGCTTTTATTAATAATTGTGCACTCCATTTTGGTGACTGTAAATTAAACAGGGATTTTGGCGTTTTGATATTCAATATATTGTGGCGGCCCTGCCCAATGCTAGGCCGGGCAGGGCCGCGTTGCATTCTGGGGGGCAAGTTCGGGGTTATTTTATTCATGTTTTCTGGTGTTCTGTGTAGTTATGTTGGGTTAGTTTTATGTTAGTGTTGTTTACTTTTAGTTCAGTGTTCATTTTGTGTTGTTTTTATCCGGTGCCAGTTGGCACCGTGAGTTATGTTTGTGTGTCTGGGGTAAAGAGGGGAGCCGTTGGGCTTAAAAGTGTTGTTGACTTGCGGTTGGTGTCTCCTTGGCTACCGCTGCATCCACTCCCCACTCCCCAAACATTTATTAGACACAGGCCGTAGAAGCCGAAGGTATTTTCAAAACGTGGATCACGATTTTGACAATTTTTGGAGATTCAAAACGCTAAAAGAATTTGAAAAAACCACAGGAGATGAAGTTATTAACACTACCGTAGACAGTTTAACATGTCTTGACGATTTGATTATGAGAAACCAACCAGAACAAACGGATGCTGACGATTTAAAAATGTTTTTAAAATTACTTAAACTGATGTTAACAGTAGACCCAAATGACAGAATCTCAGCAAGTGACGCACTAAATCATCCTTTTATCACTATGACAAATTTAAATTATCAGAATACAGACTCTGATTATTTGACAAAGACATATAGAGTTATGAAAAACTTACAATCTGGAATAACAAGTGATCACGAAGGATCTTTCCCAAACACAGAATTTGATAAATCAGCGTCCAGTTCAAAATTCAATCCAGACGAATTATTGAATGTTGGCAAAAAACAAAAGAAAACAAAACATATTGAAATCAACACAGACAGCAATGAAGAACTTGTTAAATGTGAAAAGAAGAAACCCGTGTCCTGCCAGGAGGAAAATCATGAGTCGCTTAGTGATGAAACAGAAGCAACTTTTGGTAAGAAGTTATCAGTTGATAAAGCGACAGAAAAAGAACAGGTAGACGTCAAACCGACATCTTCAACCAACACAAAATTAGAATTAAGTAACAGTATGAAGATGGAACATTTGCGATATAACATCGAATCGTGGAACATTATAGATTCGTGTCAAGATAAAATACAGGATTCAGACAGTGAGCAATTTCAATTACAGGCAGATACAAAAATCGAAAGTCATTCAATTTCTTATTATGTACAGGAAATGATTGGAGAAGGAGCATTTGGCAAAGTCGCTAGATGCCTCATAGAAGGAAGAAATAAATGTGTAGCTGTGAAAGTTATGAAACATGAAAATATGGGCGCTTTTGCAAGGGAATGTAAAATATTACGACGTCTAAACAACCTGCAATATTATGACCAATGTATTATCAAGCTGAATGACTGTTTCACCTATAAAAACAGCTTTTGCCAGGATTTAGAGCTTTTGGACAAAGATTTGACGAAACGTTGTCAGCTTTTAACAGTGTCTGAAATAAGAGCGATAGCCCAGCAGTTGCTCTTAGCTCTGCATGCTATGAAAGAGCTTGGTATTGTTCACATGGACATAAGACCTGATAATGTCATGTTGGTTAGTAAAGATGAACTGAGAGTGAAATTGATTGATTTTGGGGAGGCTTTTGAGACTAAAAATTTACCACAGGAGGAAATTACTCAATCTTTACAATGCATGGCACCAGAAGTTATTCTAGGCCTTCCACGTGATGAATCTGTAGACATGTGGGGTCTGGGCTGTCTCTTGTCTAGACTGTTTATGGGTCACTATTTGTTCCCATTAGACAATAATTATGATTTTCTCAGAATGATGTTGAAGCTCCTCGGTCCGCCTGACAAACGGTTACTGGAAAGAGGGAAACTAGTCTCACAGTACTTCGAACAAGAAGTGACAAGGTCTGAACCCTATTGGAGATTTAAAACCCTGGACGAATACGAACAGAAGAATGGAAAAGTGGGCTACAGGGAAAAACCTCGATATGGTGATAAAACATCCCTGGATAAGCTGTTCTTAGAACGAACAAGTGATCCCACTGAAATTGCAGATATTAAAGATTTTCTAGATCTTGTGAAGAAAATGTTAACGTGGGATTCAGCAGAGCGGATTCTCCCAGCTGATGCTCTGCAACATTCATTTATCACCATGGAGTGTCTTGAAGGAGCCTCAGACAGAAGTTATGTGGAAAAAGCTCGTAGTATTATGGAAAACATCCAATGCAGAAAACCAGGAGACGATCCTTCAGAAGGTGAAAGAGAAAACGCCTCACGTCCTGGTTCCAGCAGGACACCAAGCGATCACGAAGGATCTTTGCTAAAGATAGAATTTGATGAATCAGCGTCCTGTTCAAAATTCAATCCAGAAGAATTAGTGAATGTTGGCAAAAAGAAAACAAAACATATTGAAATCAACACAGACAGCAATGAAGAACTTGCTACATGTGAAAATAACAAAACCGTGTCCTGCCAGGAGGAAAATCATGAGTTGCTTAGTGATGAAAAAGAGAGTGAAGCAACTTTTGGTAAGAAGTTATCAGTGGAAAAAGCTACAGAAAAGGAACAGGTAGACGTCAAACCGACAACTTCAA
Source organism: Aphyosemion australe (assembly GCA_006937985.1). Lineage (NCBI taxonomy): Eukaryota > Metazoa > Chordata > Actinopteri > Cyprinodontiformes > Nothobranchiidae > Aphyosemion > Aphyosemion australe. The sequence continues at coordinate 1,290,466 of SSNS01000003.1, read as the reverse complement.
CCAACACAAAATTAGAATTAAGGAACGGTATGAAGATACAAGGAGGATCAAATAATTACGTTGTTGAAAAAATTATTGGACAAGGAGGGTATGGTAAGATTTACAAATGCCAAATAGAAGGAACAGAAACAGCTGTAGCTCTAAAATTTATTAATAAAATCCACAAAAAAGATTCAAAGGAAGTTGAAATATTAAAACAGCTGAATGAGCGGCAAGAGGGTAAGGACTATTTTCCAGTCATTAATGACAGTTTTGACTATCAAAATCATTTTTGCTTACAGATGGAGCTCCTTAGTGAAACCTTAGAAAGATACATGCTCAAACGGCCTCCTCGATATAATCCTTTTACACTTTCTGAAGTTAGGATCATTGCTCGGCAGTTATTGTCAGCGCTGAGCGTTTTAAAGAAGCTTGGAATTACTCACGGGGACATAAAGCCTGATAACATAATGCTTGTGAATCATGAAAAACAACCCTTGAGAGTCAAGCTGATTGATTTTGGGCGTTCGTGTAAAACTGAATCTTTACCAGACTCATGCCATCAGTTGTTTCCATACAGAGCACCTGAGAGTTTTCTTTCTGGCCTTAAGCGCGATGAAGGTATTGACATGTGGAGCGTGGGCATTATCTTATATAATCTATTCCTGGATCCTGATTTATTCTCAGGAGTGACAGATGAAGATAAAATCATGAGAAGAATCGTTGGCCTCTTTGGTATGCCCGATAACAACACACTGAAACAGGCGACTAATGCCAAAAGACATTTTAAGCGTGATGTCACTACTTTCGGAAGGTGGAAAATTAAGGATTTTGGACTTAAAGAGAATATAAAATCCTTGGATGAATTGTTATCATCAAAAAAAACAGACAATTCCACTGAAAATAAAGATTTGGATCAATTTAATGACATTTTAAAGAAAATGTTAAACACGTCTCCAGCAAAGCGAATATCACCCGCTGATGCTTTAAGGCATCCATTTATCACAATGAGCCACATGAGAAAGGCCTCAGATCCAGCTTATATGAAAGAAGCACAAAGAAAATTGTTAGAGATGTCGCGTCATCATGAGTAGGGTAGGGTGTAGAATTTGAACAATTCCAGTTGTGGTTTTATGAAAAATAATTTCACCTTAATTTAGACAAAAAACATTTTTACTTTTAAGAGAAAAAAAGACTTCCAACACAATTAGTGTGTTTATTTTTATCACAACTTCTAAAACCAGGAGACGATCCTTCAAAAGATGAAAGAGAAAACGCCTCACGTCCTGGTTCCAGCAGGACACCAAGCGGTCCTTTAGATTTAGACGGCTCTTTACCACGGATAGAATTTGATGAATCAGCAGCCAGTCCAACATTCAATCCAGCAGAATTAGTGAAGACTTATTTAAAAGAGAAAAAGAGCACAGATTATATTTACGTCAAAAAGAAGACACGCATCACGAGGGTTAGGAACTTCTTCACCAGGAAGTTCAGCCGCATCAAACGTTGCTGCACAAGCGTCCTACAAGTCTTCCATTAGTCTTCTAGCCCAGTTAAACCACCCAAGTCTGAATGACAGAAATTTAGTTAGTAAATTTATCAAATGTTTCCTCTTAAACTATTTAAAAACTCAGTAGATTCCTATATTTTATAGACCACACCTAGACATTTATAATTTAGTTCATGTTGACTTTGTTCCTCGTTCATTTTTACCAAATTAGTAGCAACAACGGGGCTGCATGGGGGCAGAGTTGCCTCAGAGCAAGAAAGTTGCAGGTGCAAATCCCAGCTGTGGCTTGTTTGTAGCGTGATCTCTCCATGCATGCGTGGGTTTTCTCTGGGGGCTCCAGTTCCCCCCCCAACACCAAAAACATAGCAGGTTAGGTTCATTAGTGTCTAGATGAACCAGGTGTGAGTGAGTCGGTGTGGGACGTGTCCAGGGTGTCTCGTGTCTCTGACCTGGTGACTGCTGGAGTTTAGCTCCGTGAGACAGCGAGTGACTTGATTCTACATAACATCATTTTTACATTGCAAGGACATTATTTATATGCAAACTCAAAATATCAACACAAACCAGTACAGGTAAATCATACATGGCATAAGCATGTTTTAATTACACTTTGTCAGTAAGTGTGACTCATTATAAGTGTCACTTGCAACACGTGATGCCTCATTAAAATCTGCATATTCAGAGAAAGCTGAGAACCATTCAGAAACTAGATTCTAATATTAACACACGACTGAACACTCAGCTGCTGAGCACACAGAGGACAAAGACTTTACATCTTTAAACAATACAGATGATAGATTAAATATGTTCACTAAACTCAGAGTTTCAAACATAAACCAAATACAAAACAAGTGAATATTAATGTTTTAACAATAAAAACCAACGATGCAACCAGAAAAACACAAGATGTGTGCAGAGTTAGCTGAAAACACCACAGAAGCAAACAAACCTGACTGCTTAATCAGGAAGAATTAACTGCTCTGCTTGTAGTACTAAAAGTCACCACTAGATGGCAGCATTGTGTAGCAATAACTTTAACAGAGCACAACAATAAACCATTAGCTATGAGTTTTAAAGCCATACTATGCAACTTTTCCCTATTTTTAAATGATTTTCTTGAGCCAGTGTGCGCTAAAATGACCCTTAGATCATGAACACAGCTGATTAGTTTGATTTAGTGATGAACCGCTCCTGTAGACACTAATGAAGGCTGAGGAGACGTTTCAGCAGTTAGATTAAAGTGTTAAAAAGACGAACGCACAGCGAGAAGATATGCTTCATTTTTTCTTCGCTAACAAACACCAGAGGGTTCTAAAAGAATCCCTTCAACATGCTCTAACACAGGGGCGTCAAACTGGGCCAAAATAAGTTCCGGGCCAAACTCAATATTAATAGAAAGATTTAAAGTGTAACTTCTCACAGTCTGCGTGCAAACGATCAGTTGTTATTCTGTGTTCCGTTTGCTCGCACTGAACTGGGCAAAAGGGCTTTTGTTCACTCTGCTCCTTCTGCATGGAACAGGCTGCAAGAAAACTGGAAACTAACCGAGCTCATCTCCTTGAATACATTTAAAACCAGAATGAGAGCCCTTAAGACAGATTCCCTGCGTTGTAATTGCCTTCTGTACATAACATGTCTGGGTAAGTGGAAAAAAATATATATATATATTGTAACTGTAACTTTTGCTGCCTCTTGGCCAGGACTCCCTTGAAAATGAGGTTTTTAATCTCAATGGGACCTTCCTGGTTAAATAAAGAATAAATAAAAAAATATCTTTTTCAAAAATCTGTGAAAGTAGATTTAACGAAAAATCAGTTAGACTAATATTCACTGTAGGCTACACAGAAATTTAATTAAATTTGAACATTATTGAGTTTTAAATTCAACCTCGTGTACAATTTTAATCAACCATAATAGTAATTAATAATCACGTGTTATTCTACATATTTTTTGGAGTTTTGGAGTCTTACCCCAGCTTTCCACCGCATGAGAAAGCGTCGCGAAATGTACTACGCTGCAATTAGCCGCCATTATGGTGGGCAGGGTCCTTTCCACCGGCGTACTTAAAATACACACTTAAAACAATTATAAACCCATACACACACACATACACACACACACACACACACACAAGGACATAAAACAAAGACTGAGGTAAACATAATAAAAGCAGTGAAACATAATTACAAGCCCTTATCTAAAAATGCAAACTAAAAAATAAAACAATAGAACAATAAAAGAGGAGGATATAAAATAATAAGACAACATAACCACAGGTTTGTTCAAATAAAAGAGTTTTTAACTTTATCTTAAAAATATTTAGTGTAGCTGTTTCCCTCAGGTCTAAAGGCAGAGTATCCCAGATGTTTGGTGCATAAACACTAACAGCAGCTTCCCCTGACTTCGAATATATACGTAGTAAAACCAGGTTACCATGATCTGCAGACCAGAGTGGTCTGACTGGTATCTAAGGGATTAGCATGTCTGTAATATATTGTAGTGAATGGCCATTAAGCTCTTTATATACAAGCAGCAGGATTTTTAAATTAATTATTTTCTCAACTGGTAACCAGTGCAGAGATCTTAGAACAGGAGTGATGCGTTCTGATTTCTTTGCCCCATCAGAATACGAGCAGCAGCATTCTGAATCAGCTGCAATCTGTGAGCAGCATTCTGAGGGAGGCCAGTTAGGAGGCCATTGCAATAATCCAACCCGAATGCATGAATTAATTTTACAAGGTCAATTTTTTATGCAAAATGTTTAATTTTAGAATTGTTACATAAATGATAAAACGTTGTTTTAGCTCCCGTTTGGTGTCAGAAGTGCTCCCGGTTGGAAGGGAGCTCGCGGGCAAAATGCTGCTATTTCATTACACGTACTTTTTTACTATGTAAAATGCTGAATTTGTTTGTAAAGCGCTTTGAGTTGCCTTCGGGTAGGAAATGCGCTATATAAATAAAACTGCCTTGCCTTGCCTTGAATGTAACAGACAAAAAAGCTAAAAGCAACAAAAAGCATACTTTCTATCATCCAGCTTCAAATAATGTGCTTTTCTGTGTAATTTAAAATATCTCCTGACACAAAAACACATTTAACTAAACTTCTAAATTGAATTACTTGTAATCTGTCATTTGATATGATTGATGGCCACATACTCTGTTTATAAGGGATTTCTGTGTTATATTTAGATGACCTGAATGGCTTTCAGGAGGAAGGAATTTTCCGCCCTCTGCTGGAGACAATAACTTACTACAGGCAACGTTCATTAAGCTAAACAAGACGCAAAATTTATTGACATGCGCAGATCAGATGCTAACTGGTGCGCTCATTTAGTTGCTAGTAGCTAGCTCTTTTTGCTGCTGTTTAGAAAACCCTCGTTTCACCGTTTTTTAAAGCATGAAAATGTATTTAACAAGTGTAATGACTAGACATTGGTCCATCATCGAGTCTTTTTGAGGTTTTAAAATGTATCACAGCAGCACAGAGGAGGTAACGAGCGGTGACGCCTCAGAACCTGGACAAATCCGGAGTTTAACCGCCAGCAGAGCACCGAATCAAACGACCACTTCTTCCTGTGGTCCAGCATCACTTTGCTCAGCTCCTTCTCCTCAAATCAAGTAATGGTGCACCCCAACCGGGAATGGCTTCAGGTGACTTTGATTAAAAAGAGAAATTTAAAAAGCCAAGTTTATTTTGAGTGATTAGAAGTTAGAGACCACTCAATACTCAATAGTGAAGCCAAAAGCTTACATTCTGTATTTGTGTTTGACTTTATGAAATAATAATACACTTGTCTTTATGTAGGCCAGCATCATAACAGCTCCAGGATTGGGAGGACAGCTTCATCACTCCTCATGTCCACCTCAGACAGCTCCTCTTTGCACTGTGGAGAAACACCAAGAGTCAGAAAGACACCAGGTTCTGCAGGGCCCACAGGTTCTCACCCTGCACCACCATCACCGACTCAGCCAGATGTTACATCAACCCAAACGTTGATTATTTGGAGCTTTGCATTTAAAGCGTTCCCCTTTTTTCCACAGGAGCGAGTTTCTCATCTGGATCCACAAGCACTTGTCCCTCTGTGATTGTAGCTGTGGTTGAAGGCCGTGGTTTTGCAAGGGGAGAAATCGGCATGGCCAGTTTCAACCTGAACTATCCAGAGCTTGTACTGTCTCAGTTTGCAGACACATGAACGTATGCCAAGGTATAAGTTTTATATAGCACTTTTATCAACTACTCAAAGACGCTGTACAAATAAGGATTATTTGGATAATCGGATGGGGTCTCGACTTGATTAATCGGATTAAACGGGAACATTTTAAAACTGCTAGGGAAACATTTTTTCCCTCCTTCCTTTACTTTATTTAACAACAGAACATTATTAGAAAACAGTTCAATATCGTGCAAAACAACATGCTATCACCTCAACTGTCTTACAGCTTTTGAGATATCAAATAACATTTAATTTCTACTGGTAATGTAATGGTGGCATGTCTATAATGTACGGATTGGCAATAATCCAGTTTAAACTCACCTGTTCAGGCTGGCTTTTGACCTTTGGTTGATTCTTCTTTGCTGTCCCATGATCCATTGATCACCCTTTTCCTATTCATTTTCCTTTTGTCTTTTTTCACATCCTTTTTAATCACAATATTTACTTTTCCCGTTTTTGATATTTATAATCATTTTTTAATTTTACTTTTTGTTCTTGTGAAGCGCCTCGTGATTTTTATCTTGAGAGGCGCTATATAAAAGATATATATATAAAATATATATATATATATATAAAAGATATATATCTTTTATTTATATATATTTATATTTTTTTTTAGCCGACTGAGGAGTAACGTGGAGGGAAAGTACCTGATGGATGGAGTTCCCTACAGCTGCTGCAACATTACTAATTTGTCACAAGTTAATTTAGTTTATGTTATATTCATAAAATGTATTTTGATATATTTTTTGCTCTTTTAATAATAATTATGCACTCAATTTTGGTGACTGTAAAATAAACAGGGATTTTGGTGTTTTGATATTTAATATAGTACAAAGAGGAATATTGTTACAACCCTGACGAGTGATGGTGAGTGTGAAGGAGGGGTAACATAAACCTGCCCGGAGGGAGATGATGTAAACTCAAAATCTGTGCTTTGGCCTAGTGGTAGAGTGTCCGCCCCGGGACTGGGAGATCGGGGTTCAAATCCTGGTCGGGTCATACCAAAGACCTTGAAAAAATGGGACCCAATGCCTCCTCGCTTGACACTCAGCACTAAGGGGTTGGATTGGGGGGTTTAACCACCAAATAGTTCCCGAACGCGGCCACAGCTGCAGCTCAATGCTCCCCACCACGGGGATGGGTCAAATGCGGAGATGTAATTTCACCATTGTGTGATGAATACTTGGGACTTTAACTTTATTTGTGACAGAAGGACAACACCAGGAAACTACAATGATAACAATTCCTAAATAAGGGAGGACTTTCTATACTGGCGCCAAATACCACCGGAGGAATTATTTCCCCAATAAAACAACTATAAATGTGTCCAACCCGCCCAGTTTTAAATCACAAAAGACGGAGCCGAACTTCTGTTCTCTAACTTAGGATTAGTATTAATAGGGAGACCCCTACAGGATCTCTCTATTAAGGGATGATTTAACTAAAGGTACTTTAATACAAAAACTGAGAAAAACAAAACACCTTTCAACGAAAGGGAACTATTTTGTAACGGAAACCACGCATTCAGTTCTACCAAACCCGACAAATACCCAACACCTTTCCAGGAAAGGGTGACCCAGCCAATGGCAAATCCACACTCTCTGATATGAATCAGAGACACGAGAGGAAACGTTTGCAAGCACTATTAAACAGACTCTACACATCCGACGCTTAAGACAACCCGTCAAACGCTTGGATCACTAGGATCAGGAGATCAACAGGCCTCTCGGGTCTGTTGTCTTTCAAATGGAGTAAACGCAAGCCTTTTATTTCAGCGTCCTCATAGGTGAGACCAGCTGCTCACAGCGGCCTGCAGAAGGGCGGAGGGAGGGAGTGGTGCACCGGGTCTGTCGCTGTCCCAGGAGCTGAAAAGGATGGGGCGCAGGCTGACGATCGTAACAAATATCTGTTACTAGTGGATTCAATTCTTATCAAATAACAGAGATTTTGCGTTACAGAAAGTTTGTGGATGCGCAGACGAATTATTGAATGTTGGCAAAAAACAAAAGAAAACAAAACATATTGAAATCAACACAGACATCAATGAAGAAATTGCTACATGTGAAAATAACAAAACCGTGTCCTGCCAGGAGGAAAATTATGAGTCACTTAGTGATGAAAAAATGAGTGAAGCAACTTTTGTTAAGAAGTTATCAGTGGAAAAAGCGACAGAAAAGGAACAGGTAGACGTCAAACCGACATCTTCAGCCAACAGAATGGTATGAAGATAAAAGGAGGATTAAATAATTACCTTATTGAAAATAAAATTGGACAAGGAGGGTATGGTAAGATTTACAAATGTCAAATAGAAGGAACAGAAAGAGCTGTAGCTTTAAAATTTATTGATAAAATTTAGTGTTTTCTGCTCGTGGAGCTTGAATTTCAGTTGTGCTTATAGTTCAATAGCCGTTTTCGTTTCCATTTTGTAATTTATTTTAGTATAGCTGTTGAGTATTCCGGCTCCTTTTTGTTTGTTCTTTCATTCCTAGCTTCGCATCATCTTGTTAATCGCATCCTCCCCGAGGCCTTTTGCCTCGGGTGTTTTAAGTTAATCCCCGTCGCCCTCTTCCTCTTTAGACTAGTATATTATTTTGTGTGTTATCCCCGGTCCGGGAAGAACCTTAGTTTCCCCCATTTATTCCCTTTAAGGGCTGAGTATTTGTGTTCCTCGTTTGTTAATAAAAAAAACATTTTGTTCTTTATTACCATCCTTCCTCTCCTGGGTTTCTTATGTTTGCCTTCCATCACCAGGGTTGTAACAGAGTATTTTAAAGGAGCTTGGTACTCACGGGGACATTAAGCCTGAATTATCAGGCTTTATGTCCCTGTGAGTGAATCATGTAAAACAACTATTGCTGTTAAGCTGATTGATTTTGGACGTTCGTGTAAAACTGAATCTTTATCAGCCTCATGCCTTCAGCTCCTGAGAGTTTTCTGGGCTTTACGCGCAATGAAGGTATTGATATGTGGTGTTGGAATTATCTTATATAAACTATTTCTGGATCCTGATTTATTCTCAGGAGTGACAAATGAAAATAAACTCATGAGAATGATCGTTCATCTCTTTGGTATGCCCAATCAAAGAACACCGAACAAGGCGCCTGATGTCAAATATTATTTTAAAAGTAGAACGATTAGTTTGCGACTGTGGAAAATTAAGGAATATGTTCCTCAAGGGAATATAAAATCCTTGGACGACTCGTTCTTATCAAAACAAACAGACAATTCCCCTGAAAATACAGATATGAAACAATTTAATGACCTATTAAAGAAAATCTTAAACACGATTCCAGCAAACCGAATATCACCCGCTGATGCTCCATTTATCACGAGTCACCTGGATAATGCCCCAGATAAAGTGTATGTGGACGAAGCAAAAAGAATATTGAGTAGGGTGGTGTTGGGATTTGAACAATTCCAGTTCTGATTCTATGACAAAACCACCAAAGTCTGAATAATAGAATTTTTAGAAGTTAGTAAATTTATAAAATGTTTCCTCTTATTTAAAAACTCAGTAGATTAATGTACTTTTATAGACCACACCTAGACATTTTAATTTAGTTTATTGATTTTGTTTCTCGTACATTTTTACCATATTAGTAGTTGGACCACAAGGAATCTAATTAATAGTATTACATTCCAGGGAGCCTGGTGTAACAAATGAGGACGCACGTTCATAAGGTAAAATCAAATATAACAAAGTTTATTTACAAAAAAATAATAAATGCAAACACAGTAGAAACAAAAGACAAAACCGGTGGAACTCAAATAACAGTGACTACAAAGTTTCTGTTGGCCTAAAAACACAAATCTTAAGAATTTTCGGAGGAAGATGCGCACATTTGAAGTAGATTGGTCTAGCCAGTTTAAATGAATAATTTCTTTTGAAACTCCAAACAATTAAATAGTGGCTATCAAAATTCCATCTTTTTTAGGAGAAGAGGGAGGGCAATAGATATTTCCAAAAATAATGTGTTTGTTACTACTGAGTGCAACATTAACGAAAATAGTAGCTTCAAAGAGCACTGGTGTGACTAGAGGAGTAATAACGTGATTTCAAGCTAGTTGAAACATATGTAGCAACTCCCCCTCTCTCCCGCATCTATCGGTCCGATATAAATCATAATTTTCAATATTAACACTGCAGTTAGGTAAATCATCAGCTAGCCATGTCTCCGAAAACATCATAATACTTGGATCATTATAACCTAACCAAGCCTTTAATAGATTGATTTTTGGGAATAAACTCCTAATATTAAGATGGATCAAACAGAGACCCTTACCCAAGAGATTATAGACATAAAATAGAGCAAGTAATATGAGCGAGAGAGCACCTGTAGCTGGAAAAAACAATATAATAATAAAAAATAACACTAAACAAGAGATAGAAAAAAACAATAATTATAGGATTAATAATAATAACGCTACCCTTAATACAGAAAAAGAAATGAGCAAAAAAACAAAAAAAATTGTATCCAATTTTATATCAATAGTCATTTAGACTCATTTAATTTTTATTTTGTGACATGCACATCCCCCATCTCAACAACAAATTAAAATATGAACTTTAAACACTTCCACCGCTCAGGTCACTTCAAGCAGATAATATACCATTACCATGTACATGTCCAAAAGGGAGTAGGGAGAAATATAAACTTATCCAGTTCTACCCCTGTCATTTACACACACACAAAAATAAATTAAAATAATAATAAAAAGATATATATATATATATCACAAGACACAATAAACCACAAAGTCAAACCAATACAAAACAAATTTTTCCTTCTCTAGCCTTGCACCAATTAATACACAAGGTTTTGTAAGATTTAAATTTAATATATTTCCACTGCCGTCTCCCTAAAACTCTATGCTCTTCTTCCCGGTATGTTTCCAAAATAAAGTTTTAATATTCACTTTTAGATTGTTTAATAGTCCCGCTTTGCTTAATACTTTCTGGCAAGCTGTTCCACAATTTCACTCCACAAATGACACTTCGAAACTCCTCAGTGTTGTACGTATCATTTTTGTTTTAAAATTTAAATTACCTCTCAACTCATAATTACCTTCTCTTTTTGTAAATAATTTTTGTATATTTAAAGGCAGTTTATTATTTCTCGCTTTATACAAAATTTGAGCTGTTCTAAACTTAACTAAGTCCTCAAATTTTAATTTTTGCATTTTTAAAAACAGTATATTTGTGTGCTCTCTATACCCACTTTTAGTTAAAATTCTTATAGCTTTTTTCTGCATAGTAACCAATATTTGTGTTCTGGGAATATTCCAGTGCTAAGAGAAAGATCAAATTTAAAGGCTTGACTATACCATCGGTGACACTTTTACCACTACCATATCTAAATCATTGCAATCCGTGGACTTTTTGGATTTACATTCTCTATTTGAATAATTTCTTCCTCATCTGTTTCTTTTAAGAACATATTCCTGGTTTTTATTTCTGCCTTTTCCACCTCATTACTCCCATGCCCTATATTGTCTCCGCCAACCTTGGACCCACGTTAACAAAGAAATTGTTAAATTTATTACATATCTCTTTAATGTTTTCAACCATTTTATCATTGTGTCTGAAGCATTGTTTTCTGTCTTTTTGCAATAATCCTATTTAATTCTACCCATAACCCTCTAGTATTTGTTCTATAGTTTTCTGGTTTCTCAGTATAATAAGCTGTTTTAGAATTTCTCATTATGTTTACTAATCTATTTTTATATTTTTTATATTTAATTTCTGCCTCTTTAGTTCTCCTAATAAATTCTTTATATGATGTATTTTTCTTTTTACATGCATTTATCAATCCCTTAGTCATCCATGTTTTTTTTTTTTTGTCTTAATCTGCTTCTTTGTGTATTTCGTTATCGGGCAGTGTTTATCATACAGAGTTTGAAATATTTTTAAGAACCTTCATATGCTACGTTGACATCCATTACTTCATATATCATATTCCAATTTTGTTTTACCAGAGCCTCCTTGAATTCCTCTAACTGTTGTCTTGTACGTATCCTACCATATTTAGTACCGTTTTCTTCTTCACCATCAGTTATCAATTAGCGTTTCACTGTATGATGTTATTCTACTTGGTTTTGTAATCCTGGGGTACATACATAGACTATACATAACTTCAACAAATTCTTCTGTCATTTTATTTTGCTTAGGATTCAGTAAATCTATATTAAAATCCCCACACAATACTGTTTTGTGATTTTTTTCTACCAACCTTTCCACCTTTTCAATAAATGTGTGCTTGTTTTTCTTTGCCCGTATTTCTATAGTGATACACTCCATTACATCATCAGTTACAAAAGATTTACAATTCATAATTTAAATTTTTATTAATAATGCTACTCCACCTCCTTTTATTTTTTTGAGTTTTTTTTAATTTAGTCAACGTTATCATTGACAAAAACACTGCTTAGAATAAGGACGCAAACACATAGGCTCTGATATTTATAGGTTTTATTTACTGTGTCTATACATGAGAAACGCTGACAGCAGGTTACAGGTCTATAACTTAGAGCGTCTACACACAAGAGGCAAAAGCAAAAAGAGATTTCGTCATGCTTAGATCCTTCCATATGAAGACCTCTTTTAAAACATACCTCAATGAATGCATCAAAATCTTTAAACAATACAGAAAATTACCTGCATTACTGACAAAAATCAAATCCATGAACTAAAAGTAGAAACATAAGAGCATGTTTGATGTTTTCAATTTTTCAATGAGAATTTCTGCAAAAAAAATCACTCATTCTCACTGCAGGCAATCAAACTGGAACAAGGCGACTGTGGTCCACCATCCATGATTTTTAACCTCTGTGGAAGCGGCCTGTTTGGATTGTAGGAGGCTTTAATGATGTGAAACGTGTGCGTTAGGAGTACTGGACTGGGAACGGAAGCGTGTTCTGTGGATGTGCTCAAAACCTGGTCAGCACTGCTGGAGCCGTCACACCAGCTGCCATTCAAAGGCAAACACAACATTGACTACCTCCTGGATGCGGGCGATTTCCTCTAGGATGCAGTGCTGCTGCCACAGTTGGTTCAGCTTCCTGTAACGATCTGGACAAAGGTGCAGTGGATTGCCTCTCCTGTAAAAAAACATCAATAAATAAATAAATCAGAAAGTGAACAGAGCTAGTTTAAATTAGGAAGTTGGTGTGAATCGATATGACATAAGAGGTCACATAGAGTTCATGTCGTAATGGGTACTGGTTTATAAACAAGATGTTACAAAAATACCAAAAAAGGTCCATAATATTTCTCCCTGGCCATGTCAGTGTTTGTCCTCAGGTCCTCCTACACCCTCCTTGGTTGCTGGTGGTGGTCAGAGGGACAGGTGGCTCTGGTCACCTCTGTTAGTGTACCCCAGGACAGCTGTGTGGCTATGCAGCTTAGTAAAATGGCCTGTATTCATACACCTTAGAGGTACAGGGACCTAACAGCTCGTTTCAAAGGGCCCGGTACCCCATACTCCCAGAGTACCCCACACAGGGCCCCCCGAGAGACACAGTCAAACACCTTCTCCAAATCCACAAAACACATGTAGATTGGTTGGGTAAACCTCCACACACCCTCTAGGACCCCCCAAGGGTATAGAGCTGGTCCAGTGTTCCACGGCCAGGACGAAAACCACATTGCTCCTCCAGGATCCAAGGTTCAACTATCCAACAGACCCTCCTCTCCAGAACCCCTGAACAGACTTTACCAGTGAGGCTCACGAGTCTGACCCTTCTGTAGTTGGAACACACCCTGCGGTCCCCCTTTTTTAAAAGGGGCACCACAACCTTGGTCTGCCAATCCAGTAGAACTGCCCCTGTTGTCCACACCAGCCGTGTCAAACACAGCCCCACAACACCCAAAGCCTTAAGGAACTCCAGGTGGATCTCATCCATCCCCAGAGCCTTGCCACTGAGGAGCTTTTTAACCTGCTTCCTCACTGGAAGACGTGTCGGTGGGACTGAGGAAGTTCTCCACGTACTCCACTTATCGATCCACTATGTCCCGAGTCGAGGTCAGCAGCACACCATTTTATCACGTATTTAAAAAAGTAGAATAAAAGCAACAACAAAAATAATTTAAAGGACAGGAGGAATTCTTACCCAAGATGATGATCAGTCTCCCCGTAATCATCTAAGTAGGGAGCTGCGTACATGCTGCCTCGAGTCTTACTTGCCATCAGGACGATTTCACATTCTCTTATCCTGGTAATAAAACCAAACGTCACTCAGCCTTTCCAGACCATTAGCGCGATCCAACTGGTTTCTAATCTGCAGAGCGTCGACCCACCTGAGAAACAAGCCGACTCCAGCCCCACAGGTAGCCGTGTGCGCCGTGCAGGCACCCACATCCTCCCCATCCAGCTGGCTGAGGCAGCAGGAGCTCTGTGAGCACAGCATTTCCCCACAAACCAGGCAAAGAGTCGGGTGCTTTCTCTCGTCATCTGTGGATTTTGGACACCTAAAGACAGACAAGTCTGAACGGTTAAATATCAAAAAGCAATTCTGAAGATCAGTCAGCAAAATAACTTTTGAGGCTTACTGAAAATGACAGGCTTTATTGAGGAGAACGCTGTAATCCTCAGGAAGATCGATCAAACGATTCCTTCTCCTCGGATATCTTTGGAAAGAATCAGACCAACTTTTAGGGGAGATCGATTCCAAATCGGAATAAATGCAGAATTATGGAAGAGGTGCGCTCTAACCTGATAATCTGCATTTTGCCTTGCAGAGCTTTGGTTATAGCTGGACTTCCACACCACCTAAACAAGCCAGAACATTTACCGTTAAAAAACTGAACCTGTATACAAGATTCCTACACTTTTCCCCCTGACAAATTCAAGCATTATCAAAGTAAATAAGAATTCAAGAGACCAGTTTCACTATCATATGAAATCTTTTATTACTGTCATTAATCGGGATGATCTGATCCGATCACAGGATCGAAAATCAGGCCTGATCATGTGATTTCAAATTACTAGAATCAGGTGAAAAAGATCAGACATAACCTTATAAAGCAACTAGACTGTACGAACCCTGTTTTTATCATAATTAGATGATTATTTTGATTTACCTGTGAAGCAGAGGTGAAACGGTGTCTCTGTAGTCCTGGAAGAGCTGGAACACGTTAACAGGAAGGGCCAAGTAACTGTAGAGCGTCTCCGTCTGTCCCTGAGACGTCACTGAGACATGAAAACATCAGCCTGGTTGCTAAAAGCTCTCCACACTGTCTTTAAAATAATGTTTGCACCTCAACTTACCAGGAGTGTTAAAAAGATCCTCTGAAGGATGAACTCCTGTAAGGCAGTTGAAAAAAAGAGCAGCGCTGCGCAGAAAAGGTTCAATTCCCATTTTAACTCTTTGTGCAACAGCGCTGCCGGACAAATCTGGAACGGACCTGAGGAGCAAAATAAAAAACAAACGAGAGGCGTTGCTTCAGCCATAATCACAGAAGTAGGAAGAGGGGCATAAGATGCAAAGCATTTTTCCTCCTCTAGATGGCGCTATTAGAAAAAACTGCTTTAAAGGAAAGCTTGGCAGATTTGGCTTGTTTTTAGCACCCCCTAGTGTTCGTTAGCGAAAGTGAAACTTCTCTCCTCGCTGTGCGTTCGTCTTTTTAACACCTTAATCTAACTGCTGAAACGTCTCCTCAGCCTTCATTAGTGTCTACAGGAGCGGTTCATCACTAAATCAAACAAATCAGCTGTGTTCATGATCTAAAACATGCAGGAATCATGCTGGAAGCAGACTGCAGCACCAGGCATGTCAGCTCCACTTTACTAAGTCCAACAGTGACCGGACCGCCACTCTGAAGTTGCAAGTGCAAGTAGGGGTCTGATTGACATTTCATTAACCCTGTAAAGGGTCATTTTAGCACATACTGGCTCAAGAAAATGATTTAAAAACATGAAAACACTGCATAGTATGGCTTTAACCAGTAACTTATTTCATATTTGGAAACATTGTGATTAATTCTGTAACTTTTAGACCCTCCCGTTGATTACCAGCAGGTGGCGAGGGTTCTGGTGGAATAAAAAGGAAGTCATGAAATAGATTTATTTTACTATTTTCTGAGTTGTTGAAGCGATTTAACTTAACTTTTGTTTATATTTTAGTTATGAGACAAACTGTTAACTTTTGGAATTTAAATAAATGGCATAAATTTGGGTATCAAGTCAGAAAAGTGCATTCAGATAAAATACCACCTGTGGCCTTTTCCTGCTTGGACTTTTGGATTATTTTTCTTGAAACAAAAAGGCGAGACACTCGTTTGAGGTTTGAATATATATTTAGTAAGAAAAGTACCTCCCAGTGTGTTGTGATACGGCTGTGTACAACTCTGCTGCTGCTCTGGCCTCCTCCGTCTCCTCTCCATCCTCCACAGCAGGGAAATCTGTGAAGGAATTTTAAAAAAAACTAATTTTAAACCAACATAAACATTCGCCTAGTTTTACCTTTCACAGCTGCTTTAGCCGATATAATTAATAGTTAGATCAAACTGGGAGGCAGGAGTTTTGTTTACCTGTAGACGTCAGGAGAACCTGCAGAATGTGAGCCATGGTGACCAGGTGAAAGATGTACAGGTTGTTGAAGGCGGAGCTTATAGAGGACGGCTGTAGGTCTACTCCTTCCTCCTGATACAGCGAGGGTACAGACAGCACCAGTCCCACCTGACAGGAAATCACTAAAATGTTAACATTTGTCTTATTTAGGATTTTTATTGTGAGATCTAATAAATCTAATAAATATTTCAGCAGGAGCTGGTTTCTTAAAGAGAGACCTACCAGGAGATGGAAGAAGTCCACTTCCAGGACAGAAGGTGTGTTTTTTCTGCTCATGGCTGGCAGCAAAACTGAGAAGAGACGTTAGCGCTTTTAAAAGCAGGTAAAACTACAGCAAAATACAACCAACAACCCTTGGAGAGGGAGCGGTACTTGTACGATGCATTTGGGAAGCGTTCCTTTCACGGACCACATACCCCCCATCAAATCTGTGAAGTGCCTCTGGATAACTGCCTGGGCGCTCCTAAGTCTCTGTGATGCTGCAAACTGAACAATCGCCTTCAGACCTGCAGTCTGGAAAAGAAAAACAGAAGCAAATCCCAAACTTACCTCCCAAACAACAGACATTATTTTAACATTTCCTGCTTTCAGGCACGTTTTATCCAACCTGTCTGTTCTGTAAGGATCCAAACAAAGGTTTGTCCTCCTCCTGCAAAATGTTTTCTGTGCAGACAAACATCTGTTTTAATAAATGCACACATGAGCTGCAGAAAGCATGAAGAAGCAAGTCTGACTTTACCTATAGCCTGAATAGTGAAAGCACACGTGTTCCAGGCCATGAGGGGCACGCGTGGGCACAGCTCATTGGGGGCCGTCTTTAATCCCACTCTGTGGACCGTGGTGGCACACACAACCAGCATCTCTGTTATGCTGTCTGAGAACTTTCTCCTGAGAACCAAACACAAAGTACTCAGAGGGGTTCCTGAGTTCTAGTGAAGGAACTGATGGCGTTACTCACGGTTCTTGTACTCCGTAGGACAGAATGGATCTAAAGTCTGCCTGAGCATCACCACACAGCCCAGGAGTCCCGCTGCTGCCATCAGTGTTGAATTCTTCAAGAGATAAAAACAAACATCAAGTATTTGGTTTCAACTCTAAATCCACGTGTCATTTAGACGCTCCGTGATTTTCTCACCATTATCCTGCATAACTGACTTGAGGCCTTTAACCCTGGCGGTGAGGACCTGGATCCATTGAGGCAACGACAAATTCTGTCCAATTATCTCCGCATTTTCACTGTCAGGAGAACAAAAAGAATAACGTAATTATGTTTGCATGAACAACTTGATGTTGCATACTGATGGAGATGCAAGGAAGAGGCGTACTAGTTAAATGTGAGTGGTTCTAGCGGGATGAGCGGGACCACGGTGTTGCATAGAGACTTGCACAAAGGACAAAGGTACTCTCCGTTCTCCAGATCAACGATCAGCTCAACGTGGAGCCTGTTCCTGGTGGTACTCTGAACGGCCTCAAAATATCTGAAAAAGAAGAGGGGGTGTTATAATAGCTAAAGAGCATCTAAACAGTTCAATGGAATCAACAGGAGTTCCATTTATACATCATCCTTCTTTTACTCACTTCTGCCAACACGTAGCGTGCATGACGTGTCCACAGCTTCCAGTGTGGGTCCCCACGGCCAGATCAGGAGGCATGAAGAGAGGATATGTCCCTGAGCCTTTCCAGGGACAAACACAACAAACACGTTCATCAGTGTCACACATACAGCTGGGATTCTAGGACCAGGTACTGGACACTGACCATCCACCCTGCTTGGTGGTATCTTTCCTCTACATTGTGTCAAAACTGTGGACCTCTGGACACATGCAGTCAGCACCATGGCTGGAGCCTGAGGCAACACCTCCTGCTCCTCCTGACAGAGAATACAGGTGAGCACCTCCCTTTCAGATGGAGTGGGTCCTCTTTGAGGTCCAATGGCTATGCAAAGCTCCCTCTGCTCCATGGCACAACTAAAAACACAAACAGAACCAGAACCAGAATAAATATGGCTAATGGGATGTACTCTGGTGGTTCTGCTTACTGCTCAGTGGATGCAACAGGTTCTCCTTGGGTCCCGCTCTCAGGCATGTTGTCGTACAGCATCTTGTTCGACTCGATGAAGTTCTTCTGCATCGCCGACATCTGGGCCATAATCTTCTGTCGGTGGAGCTTCGCAGCCTCCGCCTTCCTCTTCCTCTCAGCTTTCTCTTTGTCCTGAGCACTCTGGGTTTAAAGAAACAAAAACAGGAAAAGTCAAAGTCATCCTGCCCAAACCCCAACCCAGGTTTAATTTGTTCTCCGTTTACTTCTTCTGGTTTGGTTGTGTCCATGCTCACTGACACCGTAGGACTGGACTTCTCTCTAAGGCACTTGATGATCTCAAACATCTGGAGGAAACAAATCCATCAGAGGTTAAAACCGCCACTCTAAGAAGAAACTGTTGGGATGAAGAGCCGCTCTGAGTGACCCTCTCTAGCCCACCTGTAGAAGCCACACGACCATGTCTTTCTGAGCTTCCAGTGAAAGTAAAGTCTTGATCTGGGACAACAACAGGAACACCGACTTGCCGTGTTCTGAACCGAAAACTAGAAGAACAAACACTTGTGTCACAAATTCACAGCAAATTACCAGGGAAAGTTGCAAACAGGGACCGTTTTCACTCACTGCGCGCTTTAAGACTGAAATCAAAGGTCACTTCCTCCACAGTGATGCTCTCAAGCTGCGTCTTCTCTTCCAGGAGTGCTTGACCAATCAGGTGAAGGGCCTGCGTGCAAAAATAGAAAGGTTTCAAGTCACAACCGATAAAAGGATTGTAAACAAAATAAAAACATGACTGCATTTCTCACCCTTTGGATCATGGCTTCGGTCCAGTGTGTTGGCAGGTCTTCAGCAGCTCTCTGCAGGATGTGCCTCAGAACAAAAACAAAAACATCACAGCAGAGCAGCTGCACTATGTTGGAGAACCTTGGACAAAAGGCTCGCGGCATCGGAGGACGAAGGGCTGAGCAGAGACACGCCGTTAGTACAGAGGAGTCAATAACATCTGGTTATCAGAGGTGAAGCTAGTCAGTCACCTTTATCGTAGCCCTCCTGAGCCCTCCTCTTCTTCTGAGACTCTTCTGCCTGTGATCAGAATGACAACAATAATAATTTATCCTAAAGCCACTCCAGAACGGGTCCGCCCAATTAGAGACGCCGCCCTTACCTTGCTGTGCTGAGATCTGGAGTAATGGTAGAAGAAAGGATTAAATTCTACTAGACAATCCTTTTTGACTTCGTATAACCCATGTCCCGACACGCCTGGCTTTCTAAACACCAAAACAGACGACACTGATTCAACTTTCCTGCAAGAAAAAGATTCTCAAGGCAAAATTTGTGAAACTTTTAATATCATAACGTACTTAAACGTTGCAACTTTGGTTATTACTGCCTCCAGGCCTGTTTCAAAGTTCTCCTGAAGACAAATAAAACTTGTTTTTGTTAAATCTGCACACATTTGCAGATGAGATGCGTTTCAGAATTTAATGACGCCTACATTCTCTGGCAGGTTTTTGACCAGGGTGCTGTGAGCCATGGGCTCAATGCACAGGAGGTGGACGACCTCCCTGGTGGTCACATCCTCTCTGGTGACCTGACCGATCCCAGGAACGTACCGCTCACCTGCACACAAAGAAACAGATGTGTCATTTCTCCTCAGCTAAGTGGTAAATGATGCTGAATGTGAGACCGTACCAAAGATGACAATCAGCAGGAAGAGCATCTCCTCTGTCAGACGGTTCCACTGCATCAACTCATCCTAGAAATCCAGTTGAGTTTTAATTAGAAGAACATCAGGAGATATAGCAAGTTTTAGTCTGGGCTTGTGTTCACGTGCCTGATCTTTGCTGGAGCGGCTCCCGTTGAAATATTCAAAAAGCTCAAATCTCAGTAAGATCAGCATGAGGAAGTGGTTTGGGTCCATTTTGGAAGCAGCGATCTGCAGGAAACAGAAAAGGGCTCGTGTGTTGTTAAATAAAACACACACACACACACACACACACACACACACACACACACACACACACACACCTGGAGCATGATGACATCTTTATCATACATCTCATCTCTGCATTTCACGTCCTGGTAGTAGTAGACCTGTTCACGTGAAATAAAACAAGAAAAAAACATTTTGATTAGAAAAGATCCAAATTATTTATTCAAGTAAAAAAATAAACAAGGGGTTCACCTGGCTGACTAGCGATAGCCCGTTTCGCCTCCACATTTCGGCTGAGACCTGTGCAGCCAACACCACGCACCGCAGAGGATGCTCCGTGAGCAGAGTGAAGTCGTAGCTTTCCTGCAACAGAAGCAGGAACGTTCAAATCTTTTCTCCACTGAATCTGCTATAAAAGTTCAGAAATCCTCTCGAGTCACTCACAGCATTTTCCAGACGTTCGATTGCCCCAGTTTTACACAGAAGCACATACAAGCCTACGAATGAAAAAACAGAGTAGTAAAAGTTGACCGAATTATGGAAAAATGGAATGATTTAAGTTCCCTACCAGCCAGGAGCCTGGAAATGGGCAGGTGTATGCTGACCGGGTCCTGGGAGACCTTATATGGTCGAACATGGAGGATGTGTTTGCACATGTAGTAGTCAGTGGCCTCCTTAAGAAACGGCTGATTGCTGCACTGCATCAGCACCGAGTGGCACTCCTTGAAGGTGAGCAGCAGGATCTCCTCCTGAGGAGGGAAATCTTATAAGGATACTGAGAACAGCAACTTCTCTCCTTAAGTTGAATAACTGGGTAAAAGCTTCTTAATGTTGCTATGCAACAGTTTTAACTTGAGCTTTTATGTGTTTTAGGCTGGTATTGGTAGAATTAGTCATTCAGAACAGTGGAACAACCACATCTGAAATATTAGTTTTATCAATCCACAAGATGCACGTTTGAGCAAATGCACATGCACCGGACAGCTAAGAGTAACAACCACGATATGATAGCGAACGTTAGCGTAGCAGCTCACATCAGAAGAACACCAATCCTGAAACATGGCGAGAACGTGGCGGAGCTGAATCTGGAGAGTAAAACCAGCTTCCCACTCGGGCTCCACTGCGATATGTTGACCCAGCTGCCGCTTCACCTCCTCCATTCCCTGATGTTAAAATCCACAGAATTATTTAGGATCTTGTTCGATAAGTCACCATAAACTGGTTTTACACATGCATAATCAAATAGTGAATTAGAATGGAATAGTTTGCACCTGCATGCATTTGAGAAATCCAAGAAAATCCTTGAATCCTTCCAGAAACTGTTCCCGCAGCTCCTCGGTCCAAGCCGAGGGCTTACTGATGAGAATATACCTGAAAGACAAATGAAACTCACATTGATGTTGTGGTTTAGCACATTTAGTCTCCAGATCTTGTTGAAGCGCTGAACATAGCAGAAAATCATCTCGTTACATTGCTTTAATTATAATTTTATATAAAGTTATTATTAAAAAGGGCCATGTTTTATTTTAAATCCCATCGTTGAAATAGTCAGAGCTTGTTAATCACCTGAGGTCGTGAAAGATAACCTGGATGCGTGAGAACTTTTCAGAGTTGTAGCCCTGGAAGAAGAATCGACTGTTGCTATCCAGATGTTCGTGCAGCAGCTGCATGCCCGTAGCAACAATCACTTTAATGACATTTCCCTCTTCAATGAGCTGCCTGGCCTAAGAGGGAGAGACAGGTGAGGGCGAGACAGGTGAGTAGTACATAAATACAGTCATAGTTAGGGCTGGGCGCTAGGGCACGATTTTCATATTACGGTTTGTAATTAATCAGTTTTACGGTATTCAACGACTCCAGGTGTTGCCACGGAAACGTGGTTACTGAGCTGGTCCGAACCAAAAAGCACCAGCTATGGATGTGCTGTTTGCTAGGCTACATCTGTTAGCAAGATAAACGTCAGCGTAATGAAAACATTTAGGATAAAAAATTATTTGTTAAAGTATATTGGTACTGGTCGGCATGACATATTTACACTTCAAAGGTTTCAAAAGGTTGTACAGAAAAAACAACAACTGCATCATCTGTGCTGTGAAGCGGTGGCAGCCACCCCTTTTTCTTGGTGCATTGGTTCAACCCAAGGTTTTAGCATCAAATCAGCAGCGAGGGGAACAAACCGAGGCTAATCTGGCTAATCTAAATACACACAAAAGTTACGTTACGTAAACAAAACGTTATGTGTAAACAATGCATACTTTTAGAGCGTTTTTTTGGACCAGCTACCTCCGCTAGCTTTGCAGTTAGCATGCTACATAGGGAGCCTAAGTCACGCCCACTTCTGGTCTATGGGTCCCCTACTGCCCAAAAAAATGAATGAGAGTCTATGGAGCGATAAAAGTTATTTTCTGATTCCGTTTGATATGTGGAATGGGTTTCACATGTTCGTGAATTTTAAAAACACATTTTAATGCCAAGAAAGTGCTTATTTTGGACAGGCGGCAAAAGTTATTTTAGGTTTTGTGTAAAAAGGCATAGAGGACTACAAATGCTCGTCTCACCAAACTGACGCCATCAAACCAGATAAGGAGAAGAAAAATGAATGTGAGGTTAGGGTTAGGACCAATGAAGGAGCATTAAACATGGAGAAAACCACTATAAAAGTGGCTATGTGGTAAGCAGCAGCTACGCTGGGGAGAAGAGATTCGGCTGTGATGTCATATATGCGACGTCTGAATTTTGGTTCTTTAAATTAAGAATTTTTAAAAGCAAATACATCTCAAACTACGTGACTATGTGATGACTAATTGAAGTACATGTGTGTGATTCAGGGCGAAAGGCAAAGCGGATCAGATGATAACATTAGATTTTCGTTCGGGGACCCATGGCCATGACTTCAGCTCCCTATGTTTACTTTACTTATCACACACACTGTGATGTGAGTGTGTAGCAGTGAAATCAGTCCCCGCTGAAACACTTTCCCACTGCGAATGTTCCGGATGTTGTCTAGGCTTTTCACCAGTATCATAACAGAAATAAACACCGGTTTTCGGTACGAACGGGTATACCACACAGGTCTGGTCAGAGTCCAGATTAGAAAAGCAATGAAATAACAGCAAAGAGGAAAAAAAAAGGCTATGAAGCTTCAGTAATACGAGAGTTTAATAAACAGAGAGGATTTAGCAGCACAAGGTAAGAAGCAACAGTTCATCCAGTGGAGATTATTCACCAGCAGGAAACCAGACTCACTAATGTGGGAACAGTGAAGATCTGAACAGACAGAGCTGTGATGGATATACTCCTGTCATGGTCATCGTTGATAAAGTCTCTCTGCAGCTGCATGTAGTACTGGAAAAGACAAATACAAGTTCATTTAAAAAGAAACAACACATTCAAACTGCATCTGCGCTTGCTCACCTTCGTAAACTCAATAGCAAAGAGCTTCTTGAACTCAGCGTCCATTAGCATGCTGCAGAAGATCAGCTCGTGTACGATCTTGCGAGCTCCTTAAAAAAAATGAAGATATTTCCTGAGTTAGTGTTTTGTAAAATTGAATTAGGATCAGACTTGAATGCAGAAAAATCCCATATAAGTTACCTTTATACATCTTAGCATCATGCAGCATGAGTCTGCTGATGGGACATGGCAGCTCTCGGTCAGAGTTTGGCTCTAAAGCCACCTGGCAGAAGGCGTGCCTGAAGCCAGCTGCAGGAGAGGCCGTACAAGTGAGTGCAAGGATACAAATGTGGAAGAATGCTCAAACATTTAATGTTTATGTGATCTGGGCACGAGAACGACGACTGCAGCACCTGAGTAACCAATGATCTTCTGGAACCAGGATCCAAGGCGGAGTGCAAAGGTTTGATGAGCCATTACTGTTGCATGAAGGATCTCCACACGCAGCGGCTGCGTGGAAATGTGCTCAGAGTTCGCCTGCAAACCAAAAAAAATGAAACGTGAATCTGCACAGCAGTTGTTTATCAGGTTCATCTTAAAACTGAGATCTAAAGGAGAGTGATTACCCGGATCGACTCTTTTGCCTGGTTGCAGGAACGAAGGCTCCCTCTCTTTACCGCCCGCCGACCCTATTCAACAAATAACAACCACCATCAATCTGATCAGTCTGACTGAAATCAGCTCTTTTTATCATATATGAACTCAAACCTAAATCAAAAGGAAACTACAAGGTACCTCTTTGTCGATAAGTGCTGTGTGTGTTTGCGCTTCAGCCTGACCACAGTTAACGGAGCGCTGCAGGGTGTAGATCACGTGGTCGTACGAGTGGTGCTCGTCATTGTACAGAACGCAGTAGTAAGCGTTTTCTTTGGTCCTGCAAGCATCCAGACACAAGTTCAATTTGAGCAGAGGCTACCGTATCGGTACGTAATCTGACGGGGGGCCGTACCGAGGCTGTAGCGCAGCGGAAAGCTCAAAGGACTCTTCCCAGACCAGAAAATCTGTCACGTAGCACAGCAGGACCCGGAACAGCTGCTCCGCACGTTCGTACAACTGAGGCTCCAGCACACAATCATCCTGCACAGAAGCAGATAGAAAAGCAAATGATTTTATAAACTAAATATTTATTTCCTGTGATGCAATAATGTGAGCGTATGACATCAAAGAGGAGGAGCTGCTCCTTGTCTTGTTAAACACAGCTTCAGATCTGGTTTAGCAAACACGAAGCAGGCTGTCAGACTGGATGGTTTAAGGGACCACCTGCTGTTTATGAAAACACACACACACACACACACACACTCAGAGCCGTCAAGGTATAGGCCTGCTTATCAGGGTTAAACCTAAACACAATAATCAGCAAACACAGGTCTGGCAAGCATCTGCTCAGGGCCAAACCAACAGCATTCATGCACTGTAAACAGAAAACACACACACGCACGCACACACACACACGCACGCACGCTTGTCCTCTAACATTTTATTGTGTAAGAATAAATTGTAAACAACGTTTGGTTCCAGTTGATTTCTTTCTCTCGGGTGTTGCAAAAAGCTTCCCTTCCTCATCCGGTGAGTCGAGTTCTCAGCCAGGACAGCGGCGTTCATTAATAAGATGAGAAAATAAGCACTGTGGGGTTCACTGACACAGAACGGGACAAGAACACGACTCCCACATCCCTGCTTCCTCTCTGTTACGTAACTCACCGTTACCATGGCAGTGGCTGCTCCCGGGTCGTGTTTGGAGCAACAGGGACCGATCTTCCAGGCTTCTACGTCGCCACAGTCACAGAACCCCCCGCCTGAAGAGGCGTGCATCTTTAGACGGAAAAAAAAGCAAACAGATGAGTCACTGGGTGGGAGAAAATGGACACACACACACGACAGTCATTAAGTTAGATGTTTGGTTTAACGTGGGAAACCAACTGAGTGTGTGTCACAATCATTAACCTAAAATAACCTCCAAAAGAAGCTCACAAGTAGGAAATGTGCAATTTAAAAAATGCATTTTATTTTATTTTTAATGAAATCTTTATGATTTCCTCTGAAGTTTTGACTAGTTACAACTTTAATGAATAAATAAAAACTGTGAGATGATAAAAATGTTTATATTTAGACTAACCTTGTAGCGATGGCCTTTGTGCACACTGTCCTGGAAGCAGTCCATGCAGAAAACACAAGTAGGATCTATTGCACAATCCCTGAAATGAAAAATAAACGTTTTTAGAATGAATATAAAACAAAATATATCTGTTTTAAATTTTAAAAATAATATGAAAGTTACAGCAAAAGAATTTATTTTGTTTTTAGTGTCTCTGCATATTTTAATATATTAAAAAAATTATTTTAATGCAACACTCGCCTTGCCTAATACGTGTAAAGCTCTCAATAAACTCTGAATCGATGTAAACTTTTACTTTATTTCATTTTTTATTTTTATTTAATTTCATTAATAAAACTATTTATAACATAAAAAGGTCATTTTAGGATAAAAGTCCCAAAAACGTGTCTGAATCCATGATGCGTCGTTACAAAAAGTCTCACCGAAACCTAAGAGAGTTTAATCATTAACTATTTATTATCAACACTCGGCCTGAATCCTGTGCTGCTGTATCGTAATTAGATACCTTTCAGATTAAAACCTATTGAGGTCAAACTTTTCTCACTTTTGGATTTTAAATCATCTCCACCGTTTGTGATTTCAGACAATAACACACATTCGTTATGTCTTTATAACAATTTATATTTACACAAAAGCAATAATCTCTCAAGATCAGATGATCAAATGAATGTTATAAAATCCAGAACTACTATAAAACACTTTAAACTGTAACTTATTAGAAGAAGGTCAGCGTTTTTGTTCCCAGACCTGCAGGAGTAGACGGTCTCTCCCTCTTTGAACACACGCCCACAGAGCTGGGAGGAGGTGCTGCCCTGTTTGAGCTTCTCCAGACCATCTTCAGGATCTTCTCCAAACAGGAAACACTCAAAGGGGTAAAGGAGGCGGCTCTGGGTGAGCTCCTCTTCCTCCTGAGGACAGGGCTCCTTCTTCAGACAGAAGATCTGCGGTACCTGCTCTTTCAGGTGGCGGAGCAGTTCGGCTCTGCAGTCTGCAGCTTCCAGCCATCCCTTAGAGGAGACAACAGAGGAGCAAACGATGTGGGATCAGACGACTACTGGCAAAAAAACTGCAATAAATCAACTTATTGCTCAGAAAAATAAGAAATGTTGCGCAGCTCCCTGATGACTTTTGCTGCAAATATGCATTAAATAAATAAACTTAACTGATTTAATTAAACTTGCAAGATGGATTAAAGTGAAAATTTCCACTAAGACAATGATATAAAATAAAAGAACCCTTTGGTTTTCAGCAACTTTAAGTTATGAGGAAGGAATGAGTCATGCATCTTCTTCACTCAGACGGAAACTGAGCTGAACTCTCAAAATGATGCTGTCTAACGTCTAAAAGGAGCCAAGAGCAGAGGCAGCGAACGGCTGATGAATCTGCAGAAAAGTAATTAAACATTATGGACTATTGTCAATGATGGATAATCCTTCCTGAGAGAATCCTTCCAGTCCATTATAGGGTAATATAAAGATGGAAAACCATGCAAAGACACTTGGACCTGGGATGAAACCACAGTTCTGCATAGGGGAGTATGTTTGTAACAAAAACAAACAAGAAAATCAACTATATCTAAATTTAGATTCCACAACAATCTAAGATTTTAAGTTTAATCTAGGCTCCATTGCATCATGTGACATTTAGTACAAGTATACACCTGCCAGCCACTTTATAAGGTACACCTTGCTAGTACCGCATAGACCTTTAATCAGAACTGCTTTTTGTCGCTGGAAACATCCTCCAAAGATGTTGGTCTACACTGACATGACAGGATCATCCAACAGTTCCTGCAGATCTGTCATCTCCTTTCCTCAAATGTGATTAATTACATTTAGATGTAGTAGTGACTGTGGATGCTTTAAAAAAAAAACAACAGTGTCAGTTTGAGATGATTAGAGCTTTGTGGTTTTATCCTGCTGGATGCAGCCTTCAGAATATGGGTCCAGTGTGGAAATAGAGGTTTGGACACCATCACCAACCAAAGCCTGAACCATTAGGATGGATCCATGGTGTTAACACCAAAGTATGACCTGATCATATGAATGTTGCAGCTGAAGCTGCGACTCACCTGACATGCAACATTTTTCTAATATCTTGATCATATCACCAGCACAATGCCACATTCATAGACACTGAAATCCCCTTTCTTCCCCATTCAGCTGATCAGACTGAGCTTCATCATGTCCAGATCTCTAAACGCACTGAGTGGCTACCATCTGATTATGTGTGTGTGTGTGTGTGTGTGTGTGTTAGTAAGCAGTTGAACTGGTGTACCTGCTAAAGAGACTGGTGAGTGTATGTCAGGTGAATAAGAGTCTGTGTTTAGGTTCAGGTACATAAATATGCACCATCAGTATAAATAAAATGATGTCCCAACTCAACACCTTGAAAATAATCAAATAGATTGGATCAAGCAAGTGAAATTATACAAAAAAAAAAAAAAAAAAAAAAAAAAAAAAAAAAAAAAAAAAAAAAAAAAAAAAAAAAAAAAAAAAAAAAAAAAAAAAAAAAAAAAAATATATATATATATATATATATATATATATATATATATATATATATATATATATATATATATCAGTAAAAAAATTAAATCATCTATTTGATATGAAACTAAAACTAAACTCACATTAAACAGTTTTCACAATAACAAAACACAAAGGCTGTAACAACATCCATACCTTTAAAAATGCGTTAGTATGGTGGTTTTTGATAGGCGAAAACACCTGAACAGGTAAACTTAGATACGAATAACGACACAATAACATTGAAGTAAACAATGAGACTAGTTTTACTTTCGCATTTATAAAGTCGTGTTTAAGCACAGTGGGAAAAGCCACACGCTTACACCATTTCACATGGAAAAAGACCACATTTATCCCGAAATGTATTAATATAAAGTGACGGTTTATCCGTAATAAACAACATGATGCCACTGATGCTAGTTAGCTTTGGGAGCTATGACTATTATTAGCTTGGCAATAACAACATTGTACCACAATGCAGTTAAACCTTATTGAACATGAGAATTATTATATCAAACTCTGACGTTTTGCCTCAAACTCTCAGAAAGCACTGTCAACGAAATTAGCGCAGAGAACATCTTACCTTACTCAGCTCCAGCCCGTTTACGGATTTCTCACTCTCCGCCATATTCCATTTGCCGTAAAAGGGGAGAAGGGTAGAGACGTGAAGAACACTGCCGCGCGGACATCCTGGCCGCTAGGGGGCGATGCTGAAAAGCGCCTCCTCTCTTTAGGACGGGTGGGGGCGGGGGGTAGAGGTCAGAGTTGAATGTTTGACAGAAAGCTGAATATGGATTCCATATTTCATGAGAAAGTGGGTTAAAACGTTTCAACATACGCGTTTAACTGCTTATATTTAGTGCTGTTTGTTTAAACAGCGTTGTTCCGTTGAATAGTTTTACCAGCGTTACGTAGCCGGTGTCGAGGCGTTTGTGATGCTGTTTGGCAGAGTTGTACAAACTGCTAATATGCTAATTCACTTGCTAGTCAGAGAATGAAAAGTTTGATTTTTAACTTGATAACTATCCCTGACGTCATGTTGTGGTTTTATTTTATCGTTAGCTAAACGCTGTCTGCTGTGTTGGCTGAGTCCTCGTTGTGCTAACCACTAAATGTGTTTGTTTTGGTTGAGCATCTTTATTCCAGAAGTCTAGCTGATGGTGTATTCTTGTTATTTCGTGAGGGTTTGACATTCCTGATCCTTTGATTGCAGCAAGAGGGATCCCTCTGTGCCCAGCACTGCCTAAACAACCTTCTGCAGGGCGAGTATTTCACTCCTGTGGATCTGTCCTCTATCGCTCATCAGCTTGATGAAGAGGAGAGGATGAGGATGGCAGAGGGGGGTATGGCCAGTGAGGAGTACAGGACCTTTTTACAGGTGAGCTGAGACAGAGGGTAAATATTAGTGACAAATGTAATCAAAAATGTATTTTTATTTATGTTTTTCTTTCAAAAATGTGTTTAAAGCAACCCTCTGGGAACATGGATGATAGTGGGTTCTTTTCAATACAAGTGAGTTTACAGTTGTTTACCTTTTTATTGTTTCTAAAATCTATGTCCCTGTGTGTAATATCACTCTTGTTTCAATATCTTTTAAGGTAATTAGCAATGCTCTTCGAGTCTGGGGCTTGGAGCTACTCCTCTTCAATAGTCGAGAGTACCAGAGCCTAATGATAAACCCAGTGTAAGGTTTTAATGTGAAAGCTTTATGACAGAAGATCCTAATGTCTTAATTCTTTAAGTTGATGCTTACTTTTGCGTTTCAGAAATGAGAAAGCCTTCATTTGCAACTATAAGGAGCACTGGTTTACTATACGCAAACTTGGACAACAGGTGTGTGGCGCTCACTTACCTATTCATACTTGTTTTAAAGCAACTTGATTCACTAAATATATTCTGTTTCCATTGCAGTGGTTTAACCTGAATTCACTGTTGACGGGGCCAGAGTTGATATCAGACACATATTTAGCACTTTTCCTAGCACAGCTACAACAAGAAGGTATTATAACATCAGAAACTGCACATTTAGAAGTTGAATTGGAGAAAAGATGATTAAATGAGTGTTTGTTTTTTTGCAGGGTATTCCATATTTGTGATCCGAGGGAATCTCCCTGAGTGTGAGGCAGAGCAGATTCTTGGGATCATGAGGGTCCATCAGCAGCAGCGGCCAAGGCTCATTGGAGAGGAAGAAGCGCAGACGAGTGCAGGGTATACGTGTGTGTCACTGTGCTCCTGAGGTTCCGGTTTGTTTAACTCGATTGATTCATGTGGTTTTGCTGTAAGCAGAAGATCGGCTGCTCTGGGCCAGACGGAGGTGGGTTTCGGTGTTGAGGATGAGTCTGTGGGTGAGGATGAAGAACTGAAGAGAGCTCTGGCGCTCAGTAGACAGGACATGGATGTGGAAGATGAAGATGCTGATCTGCGCAGAGCCATACAGCTCAGCATGCAAGGTAAAGGATGGGCCATGAGAAGGTTTTAAAGCTATAAACATTAGTTTGTAAAAAAATAACTAATTATCAGGTTTTACTGACTTTCATTTGTCACGCTGTAGGAGCAGTGATGAGCAACAGGACTTCAGACGGTGAAGGGGAATGTGTAAAGTCATCGCAGGCAGCAGAGAGCACTACAGGAGAACAAAAAGAAAGCCAGAATGAGACGCTCACAGCTGAAGAGTTGAGGAAGAGGAGACAGGCATACTTTGATCGGTAGGATCAACTCTGACTGTGTAAATCCTAAAATGAACTCTGCATCACTTAGAAAAGAACATAAAACAGATGTTTCTGTGTTTATAGGCAGCAACAAGCGCAGCCAAACATTCCGCAACAACCAGACAAACATTCAGCAGCTGATTCAGGTGAGTAAATCCAACTGAAGAGATCAAAAGTACCAAATAAATGTGACTTTACATCATGACTCCTGTAACCTGTAGCTCTTATTTCCACCAGGATCAGTAAACACTGGCTCTGAGGAGGACCAACAACAACAAACGCCCATCCAATAAAGTTGTGAAAGGTTTGTCTGTGTTGTTTACCTGCAGCCTGGATGGATCACCCCTCACACGGGTGGCTTTGCTCCTTCTTCTAACCTTTTGCAAATGCAAACAGTCAGAAGGCTGACACGTGGTTACTCCCCCGCTCCCGCCCCAGCTCGTTAGTCACTGACTGAGGAAGAGAAGAGCGACAAAGAAAAGGCAGCACTTTCTCATCTGAGTCGGTGATTTATAGAAAACGCGACCACTGGACTGGAGAAGACTCACGATGCAGTTTAATCCAAGCTTGCAATTTGCCTTTTTACCATGGCGCCTTCTATTTCTATCGTACACAGTTTTATATCCTGGGTTTTGTTTATTTTCCTAAACACGTGGAAATGATGTCCTTACTTGTTTGGAGGTAAAAACAAAAGGCGTTGTATGAAAGCAATATGAGA
This sequence comes from Aphyosemion australe, assembly GCA_006937985.1. Lineage (NCBI taxonomy): Eukaryota > Metazoa > Chordata > Actinopteri > Cyprinodontiformes > Nothobranchiidae > Aphyosemion > Aphyosemion australe. Next base: position 1,258,699 of record SSNS01000003.1, on the reverse strand, counting down.
CCAACGTTTAGATGAAAGCTTTACGCATGACAACAGCAAAGCCTCCTGATTTTGTACCGGGTTTGGATTTGTGCAACACAAACGTAATTAAAACACCCAACTTCAGTTTTTCAGTCATTTTGTTTTATTTCCTGTCAGAAACGCTACAACAAACAGGTTCTGTATTCCTGACGCCACCTGTCATTTCCCTTCTGGTGATCTTGAACGTTTTAATGAAGAGAGCCGTATATTTTTGATGCTATCAGATTATTTTCTTTAAATGGGAGCAAAGACGTCACCGGCAGACTGAACCCTACGCTGATGGATCAATTACATATGTCTTTTTTTTCCAGCACAGTGTGATCTTTTACTGTTAGAAATGTCTGACATGTCAGGTTTTACAACATTCGTTTGTTTCTCAAGTATTGCTAGAATTTGTAATGTAGTAATGTGGTGAAGAACATACATTAAATCCAACATGCTGCCTATCAACACTCAGAAATAGCTTATCCCTTTACTCTTGCATGTTGCAGCCCCCAAAGTACTCGTTTAATTGCACTGATTTGAGTCTTCAGTGATGTACAAAGACATGTGGGTGAAAGATTTTGTGATCCATTGAGAATTTTCAGAAATCATCCAGAAAATCCAAAGAGATGAATCTTAAAAACTGCTGTTTTATTGCTAAAAGCAACAACCCGATTCAGATAGTCCGTGTTACGTCACTGACACAAGTGATGTTTTCTGGACTCGGGGCAGTTTTGTGGGATTTATCCGAACGTAATGAAAGGATGAGCTGATGTTTTCATTCTTGTCTTGGATCAGCTGTATGGTTTAAAATGCACACGTGTGAGAGTATGTTGGCTTTTTCTGTTTTCTTTATTTTAAAACACTTCTTTCTTACATTAAGTACTGTTTTTTCATGTTTGCACAATTACTTCTTTCATTTAATAAACTGGTTAGTGTTCCAGGATTAAAGTGATATTAACTCGTGGAACGTTTGTCTTTGTTCTTTTTGGGTAGATGATTCTTCAGGAGCTCCTGAGTTGTTGTTTTTGTAACTTTCCATTTGCATTAAACATAAAAAAAGTAGACATGTAAAATTGGACTGCATACACAGCAAAAACTGATTTCTAAGAAAGTTTTAAAAAGCCTAATTTTTACATATTTTATCTAATTTTTAGTCTAAAAAGAATAAATTCTTCTCTAGAAAAATAGATATACTTAAAATAAGGTAAATATTCTTAAATATGATCCAAATTTTCTTGTTTTGAGTAAAAAAAATCTACCAATGGGGTATGCCAGTGGTTCCCAACCTGGGGTCCGTGACCCCCCAAGGGAGTCCCCACAACTTTGTGCTGAGGTTGTGAGGTTACCGAGATCATATTTGTAAAAATTACATTCATAAAATCCAGATAACACATCCAATAGTACAATCAGGACTCTTTGTGAGAAGCAGAACTCTGTATGTTTGTATAAAGTTTGTAATTATTCACTTTTAATTGTGTGGGTTGGGTTGGGGGGGCTTGGCTTGTCTTGGACACAGGAACGGGGGTCCTCGTGAAAAAAGGTTGCATGGCTAGAAATCTTAAAGAAGCAAAATAATCTAATTTTAGGTTTATTAGCTGGTTTAAAGTTAAAATTTTGATTTTTTTTTATTGTCTTGAGTCGGAAAAGGGTAGAATGCCTTCTCCAGGTCAGGGACGAGGTCCTGCCTCAAGTGGAGGAGTTTAAGTATCTCGGGGTCTTGTTCACGAGTGAGGGAAGAGTGGAGCGTGAGATCGACAGGCGGATTGGTGCTGCATCTGCAGTGATGGGGGCGTTGTACCGGTCTGTCGTGGTGAAGAGAGAGCTGAGTCGAAAGGCGAAGCTCTCAATTTACCGGTCGATCTACGTTCCTACCCTCACCTATGGTCACGAGCTTTGGGTAGTGACCGAAAGAACGAGATCGCGGATACAAGCGGCCGAAATGAGTTTTCTTCGCAGGGTGGCTGGACTCTCCCTTAGAGATAGGGTGAGAAGCTCGGCCATCCGGGAGGGGCTCGGAGTAGACCCGCTGCTCCTCCACATCGAGAGGAGCCAGTTGAGGTGGCTCGGGCATCTGATTAGGATGCCTCCTGGACGCCTCCCTGGTGAGGTTTTCCGGGCACGTCCAACCGGGAGGAGACCCAAAGGAAGACCCAGGACACGCTGGAGAGATTATGTCTCTCGGCTGGCCTGGGAACGCCTTGGGATTCCCCCAGAGGAGCTGGCCCAAGTGGCTGGGGAGAGGGAGGTCTGGGCTTCCCTCCTTAAGCTGCTGCCCCCGCGACCCGACTCCGGATAAGCGGGAGAAAATGGATGGATGGATGGATGGATTTATTGTCTTAGAAATAATTTTTTGCAGTGTACATAATCCAATCCAACTTTATTTATAATACGTTTCAGAAACCGAGGACAAAATGTGCTTTACATCCATATAAAAGCAATATGGAAACAAAGACAGCAATAAATAAGATTAATGGCCCTCATTACTCCCTTAAATCCTATGAGCCACCCCTGATGCAGCTGTAGCCACTTAAGCAAGAGCTCAGCTGATTATATATCTGATTCAGTTGGTATATAAATACCTCAAGTTACCCTAGAACAAGGAAAGGAGTGCTGAGTGAACAGCTGCCTCCTCCTGCGTGGTGAGTCAGCATCAAAAATGCTAAAATCTGCAATAAAATGAAGGTTAATGAGATGCAAAGAGATGTTTTCTGGTTAGATGTATTAGAACCAAACCAGAGGTTATTGTGATTTAAACATGTAGGGATTGTTTTGTTAGGGGTGGTGGGGAAGGAAGGGGAGTTCTCTCCCACTTTGTTGGTTAATGAGTAACCTTAAGAGCACACTTGCACTTTGTTTCCCCAAATAAATGGAGTTTTCAGAGCTCAACTGGCTGAAGCTGAAAGGTGTGTATGGTAGTTCCTTAAACTCGTTTAAATCCATGTTTTTGGTGATTGGAGGATCTGGTTTAATGAATAAAGGTGGTTTCTGAGTTCTAATATCATTTTTCAGGTCGGGATCTCAAAACCTTCCTGGATCCAATCTTTGTTGGTACCCAAGATCAAAATGGCATTTCTCTTCGTTCTTGCCTGTTTGTGCTTCTTCACTCCTACCCATCAATCGCCACCTCCAAATGCAACCGCCTTGGATCTCTCCTACAAAAACATGGGCTTTGCCATGAACGTCTACAGAAACATAGCCAACTACAACGATAAGAACATCTTTTTCTCACCTCTGAGCATCTCTACGAGTTTCGCTTCTCTCTTAATGGCGTCTGGTGGCATCACTCAAGAAGAGATCCTGAAGGGGCTGAACCTGGACCGGCTGGAGGCCAACCAGACGGAACATATCCCGAGACTATTTCAGCTCCTTCACGAGAACATTGCCCAGAATGGATCTCTGAAACTGGAACAGAGCATGGCCCTCTTCGTCAGCCAGCAGTTCGAGGTGAAGAAGACGTTTGAGATGCGAATGAAGAAGTTTTTTCACGCCGATGTTGAAACTGTAGATTTTGCAGACTCAAAGGAGAGCATCACTTTAATAAATGAATACATCAATCAGAAGACTGGAGGTAAAATCACAGAAATGATCTCCACCCTAGATGAAACGACTCGACTCATGCTCATCAACAGTATTTACTTCCAGGGTGAGTTGACTCATTGCTTGTTGGCTGTCTGAGTGCACCTTTGCCCTTAAGTGTGGTGTCTTAACCCAACACTGTTGCCTTGAACACAGGAGCCTGGAAGAATCCGTTTAACCCTAATTTAACTGAGAACGCCGCTTTTCACATCGACAACTACAACATCGTGCAAGTGGCCATGATGATCAAAGAAGAGAAGTTCTACTCAATGGAGGACGTCCTCCTGGGAGTTAGGATGCTGAAGCTTCCCTACCAGGAAGGCGTCTCCATGCTTATCCTGCTTCCCAACAAAAACGTGGACTACACTGTGATTGATGATGAGATCACTGCTGAGAAGCTCTCCATCTGGATCAAAGAGCTGCGCAAAACGTAAGTGACTAAGGTCACAACAATGCCTGAACTTTGTTCAATTAAACAAGACCTCATCAGCATAACGTTTCATGTCTTCATAGAAAACTGGAGGTCCACGTGCCCAAATTCAAGATGGAGCGAGGCTACGCGCTGCACAACATTCTCCCAGACATGGGCATGACCAGTCTCTTCAGCACGTCTGCAAATCTGACGGGGCTCAGCGAGGGACAAGGTCTCATGGTGTCGGAGGTTGGGTTTTGTTTTCCTCTAACCATGTGGTAAATGTCCCTCAAACATGCATTTGAACATTTCTGTTAACTCCCAGGTGCTGCACAAAGCTGTGATCGAGGTAGACGAGACGGGAACGACTGCAGCAGCTGCCACGACGATCGGCATCATTCCGTATTCCCTACCAAGGATGTTCGTCGTTGACCGGCCGTTCTTCTTCTTCATATACCATGAGGAGACCAAGTCCCTGCTCTTCATGGGCAGGGTGATTGACCCCACCAAGAACTAGTCTATTCAGCTCTGAAAGTGCTTCATTAAGGTTTTGGGATTATCTTTAAATCTCAGGTTTGCTCTGTTAAATCAATGAGTAATTAAAATTTTGAACTGTCTTCATGAGTAAATGCATTTACAAAACCCTTGAGTTTATTAAAGCTGCTATCAGATGAATGCATCAGTGTTTCCTTTAACAAAGATTACTTGTATTATAAAATTCAAGTGAAGTTTTATAAAGGCTGATCTGTTTACAGGACACTCTGTAACCTAGTATAACAAACCTGATCCGTCTGCTAGAAAACCTTTCCTCAATTTTAAGACTCTCAAATGTTTTCACCATGTTTTTCCTCAATTTTCATAGCCTAGTGAACTAGACCAAATTCTTGCTTTGCAGAGTTTGGTCTAGGCACGCTTCATTGGAACCCTCGCAGCCCAAACCACTGCTGTGTCTATCCAATCACAACTCGCTATAGTTTTGGTTGGGCCAATCACAGCGCTCTATATTGTGGGCCAATCACAGAGCGGGAGTAGCTGATAGCGCTGCGGCCGCAAACCCAAGCAACATGGCGGCAGCGCCGGAGCCACGTTCTTTTGAAACGGCTTTGCCATCAACATTGGATTATTTAGACTCCAACGTGCGTAAGTCTGTCGGCTATACTTAGCGGCTTCTTATTTTTATCAAACAAAGTAGTGCAATGTACACCTGATATTTGCATGTTTTTATACAAAAACGACAAATCATTGACTCCATTAGTGGGTCCCGCTTTTCCAACGCTGTGATTACGTCACGTTGTTCGTTACTCTGATTGGTCCTAGCGCTATCCAATTGCGTGCTGACATTTTGAAAGACTACCGTAGATCCCGCCTCACGACTGAGAGCCGTCAATGGTTCGTGGCCAGACTATATATTCACATATATAGGATGGCTTGCCAGGCTACAATTTTCACTGAATCATGACTAATTGCAAAACTTCCTTCTACCCATGTGTATACTCCTGTTCTTGGCTAATATAACACTGGCAATTTGCTCAAGTCAGACTACTTTCATTTTCTATGTGACAGACGCTCACCAGACCCCTGAGGATATTCTAAGTTAAACCTCAGATTGTAAACCTGGTCCATCAAACACTGGCTACAATGTTTCTATGAAGCATTTCCTGAACTAAAAACCTACATAAGGAATTGGGTCAAATGCAAAAGACTCAGTATTCATATTAAAGTGTACCTGAGCCATGCAAATGCTTTCAAGATTAAAGTTGAAATGTGCAGGAAAAATGTTTAAATGACCCACACTTGTATAGCACCTTTCTGAGTCGGAGGACATCAAAGCACTTTACACTAGTGTGTCACTCATCCATTCTCACACAAACACTGGAGATGAGCTACAGTTAAAGCCATGCTATGCAACTTTTTCATATTTTTAAATCGCTTCCAGTAGCTATGTGCTAAAATGACCCTTTATAGAGTTAATGAAATGTCACTCAGACCCCTACTGCCCTCTGTGGCCAGAATAGCACACTTGCAACTTCAGAGCAGCTGGCCACCACCTGTTGGACTTAGTAAAAAAAGGAGCTGACATGCCTGGTGCTGCAGTCTGCTTCCAGTATGTTTTAGATCATGAACACAGCTGATTTGTTTTAGAGATGAACCGCTCCTGTAGACACTAATGAAGGCTGAGGAGACATTTCAGCAGTTACGCACAGGGAGGAGATAAGTTTCACTTTTACTTTCCCTAACAGAACACTAGGGGGTGCTAAAAGCAAGCCAAAGTTGCATAGTATCCCTTTAACACTAGCAAATACTTCAAAAGAAAACTGTAGCCTAAACTATTTTTGTAAGCTTCAGAAGTTTTGAGTTATGCTTTAGATTCTTGTTACAGCAAAAACAAATATAAATTGCCTCATGATTGTATATTTTTTTACTGAGTAATAAAAATAACCAGAACCCTCAGTTAATAATAAAAACTGAAATAAAATGTTTCTTTGGGCCAATCTGGAAATTTTGACTCTTCCTAATTTTTCTTTTCAGTGGCATCAACAAAATAGTTTTTACAGTTTTGTAGCAGCCCAAAAGCTCCTCCTTGGGATTTGTCTTCAGCTGTTTGACAAATAAAGCTTTTACAAACCACGTGACACACTGTCATGGCGGCGTGCTTGTGCGATGCGTGGAAGTAGATCAAAAACACCTTGTTTTAGACGCAACTTGCTTCTAACCCAGGTATTTGTTTACTTTTTATGACTGATTCAACTTATTTTAAACACTTTACAACTAATTTACAATTTTTTTATTACCGTTGCAGTTTCGTTAAACCTTGTAGGCGACACATGCGCTACAGCGTGGGGAAATTCTCATTATAGTAGTAACTGAACGTTTATTAGAGCCAGTTTACAGAAAAATGAAAGTAAATAAGGTGAAAGCTAAAAACAAACGTATTTCCTCTGGGAAGAAGAAGCCAGTGAAATGGAGCATCGATACGAGAGGCGAATGGAAAGCCGTGGAGCTCGATCCCAGTCTGATTGTAGAGAAGGGCCTGCAGGACCTGGTGTGTTTCGAAGAGCTGACCGATTACCGCCTGGTAGACAGCGAGAAGGCTGCAGCCAAAGCTGCCAAAGAGCTGAAAGCAAAAAAGGCAAAGAAAAGAAAAGCTGAGGAGACAGGGGAGGTGGAAATCAAAGAGGGAGAGAGCACAGCTCAACCTCCCAAGAAAAAAGCAAAAAAGAAGAGAAAAAACAAGAAAGGAGCTGCAAAAACATCAGATGATCTCAATAAAGATGTGACAAAAGAGGATAAATCTGCCGGTGAAGAGGGAGGGGGAAATAATGAAGAAACGACACAGAAATCAGTTGAAATCTCAGAAAATACAAAATCATTTGATGCCAAAAAGAAGAAGAAGAAGAAAGTAAAGCAGCAGAAGGTCCGGGATGTGGATGAACAATTAGAATTGAAACCTTTACCAGAAGCAAACAAATTCAGTCACGATAAACCAGGAAAGCCTCTTAAGGTAAAACCTAAGAACTGGACACATGCAGCACTTTCTGGTTCTGATGACCAACAATCGGATGTGAGTGCATGGAAGGATCTGTTTGTGCCATCCCTGGTTCTGAAGGCACTGAGCAGTCTGGGATTCAGCTCACCCTCACCAATTCAAGCCCTGGCCTTGCCTCCAGCTATCAGAGATCGGATGGACATACTGGGAGCAGCGGAGACTGGTAAGATCAATTCCCCTTTCATCTTTAAATGATTAATATTATTGTTTCACCCTGCTCATGTACAATTTCAGGAAGCGGTAAGACCTTGGCTTTTGGGATTCCCATGATCCACACCATCCTGGAGTGGAAGAGCGGTGCTGAGAAAACGATTGAGGACACTGGACCGGTCTCAAAGGTGGAGAGCTTGTATTTACCATCAGAAAGTGATTCCACAAAATCAGTCAACCAGGACAGGAAGGATTCAGAGGAAGGTGATTTAGATCAGACTCCGGAAGCCTCTGATGAGGAAGACGCTGAGGACAACGATGAGAACGAGCAGCTTGGATGTGTTAAAGTAATCGACAACGTGGAGTTTGATTTTGAGGAGAAAGCTGCGGACAGTAGGAGTTGTCCTCTCCTTGGGCTGGTTCTCACTCCGACCAGGGAGCTGGCTGTTCAGGTCAAACATCACATTGACGCTGTCGCCAAATTTACAGGTAAGCTTTTATTACACACAAGTGTCGATCCACCACGACACGTATCCCCTTTTACACAATTGTTGGTGTTTCTGTTGCAGATATCAAAACGGCGGTCGTTGTCGGAGGAATGTCTCTGTACAAACAAAGACGGATTCTGAAGCGCAGGCCAGAAATCGTTATTGCCACGCCGGGACGTCTGTGGGACTTAATTAAGGAGCAACATCCTCATCTGCTCAACCTCAGACAGCTCAAGTACGTCACAATTCAAATCCCTTCAGCATCCGATTCATAAAAGTCATATCCCAATATGACAATATGATTAGAATAGGGAAAGCATCCACAAAGCAATAAACCATAGATCCACTTTAATAAACAGAAACGTGTCATTATTAGTTTAATTACACGCTTCTCTGGGTCTGGTGCTACAGGTGTCTGGTCATCGACGAAGCCGACCGCATGGTAGAAAGAGGTCACTTTGCAGAGCTGGAGAATCTGCTGGAGATGCTGAACACGACCCACAGCAACCCGACGAGACAAACGTTTGTGTTCTCTGCCACGCTGACGATGGCGCACGGCCTGCCCATCCGCCTCCTGCAGAAGAAGAAAAGGAATCTGGACTCCAGGAGCAAACTGGAAATTCTCATGGAGAAGGTGGGGATAAAGTCCAAACCCAAAATCATCGACCTCACCAGGAAGGAGGCCACGGTGGAGACGCTGACGGAAACCCAGATCCACTGTCAGAAGGAAGAGAAGGACTTCTACCTGTATTACTTCCTGCTTCAGCATCCTGGACGCACCATGGTGTTTGCAAACAGCATCGACTGCATCAAGAGACTCAACTCTCTGCTGATAATCTTGGATTGTTCTCCACTGCCTCTGCATGCCAACATGCACCAGAAACAGCGCCTCAAAAACCTGGAAAGGTTTGCTGAGAGGGAAAAGTAAGCACTGCGCTTGTTTTTTTCCTAGTTTTTGTGATTTGTAATGATTTTGTGGTGACTAAAATGGGATTTTTCAACCTTTAGAATCATCAAAAAAGATGATTTACTTCTGAAATGATGATCACTACCTTTAAACGTGCACTTTCCTGAATCTTTTTTCCTTTTGCAGCTGTGTTCTTTTGACGACTGATGTGGCGGCCAGAGGCCTGGACATCCCCGATGTTCAACATGTTATTCACTACCAGGTAAGAGCTTTATTGGGTGTTTTTGTGTAAAAGTTGTCAATTATTGCTGCTTTGTTTGTAGACAGTTACTATTTCTCCAGTTTGCTTGCAGCCAAGACCAACGTGAACCTCTGACCGCTTTAAACAAATCCAATCCAAGCGTTTGCAGCAGATCATGCTGGTTTATTTTAGAAACATTTACATTTTTAGGGATATTTTACAAATGTAAATGTTACCAGCAGCAAGTAAATGCAGCCTTTTCTGTGCATCCAGGAATCACGTCCAACAGAATTATCTTAATGATGCTGAAATAACCATTTAATGCAAGAATCGTCACAAATATTCTCACTTGCTCACAACAGGTTCCTAGGACGTCTGAGACTTACGTCCACAGGAGCGGCAGAACAGCGAGAGCCACGAAAGAGGGGCTGAGTTTTCTGCTCATCGGCCCAGACGACATGATGAACTTCCGGAAGATTTGCAAGACTCTGGGAAAAGACGAGGAACTCCCTGAGTTCCCTGTAGAGATCAAATGCATGGAAGCAGTCAAGGTGAGTCAGTTCCCACCGTATCTTTTTATTAAACCAGGAATAAACGTATTTGTAGTTACAGTAGTGTCAGTATTTCTATACAGATCTTTGCTAGGTGTTCATAAGACATTAAAGAGTTTAGATTTACGGTTGAGTGTGTCATCTCACAGGAGCGAGTGAACCTCGCCAGGAGCATAGAGAAGATCGAGTACTTCAACAGCAGAGAGAAGCAGCATGACTCCTGGTTCAGAAAAGCTGCAAAGGCCCTGGAGGTGGAACTGGATGATGATCTTCTCCTGGGTAAGACCAACCTAAATCCGGTCATTTAAAACGCGTTTAAAAACAGGTGACCGATGATGCATCTGCGTCCGCAGGTGGCGCTAAAGAAGAGAAAGAAGAGCAAGAGCAGAAGAAGATGGTGAGAGAGATGAAAAAGCAATTGAAGCTTTTGATCTCGCAGCCTGTTTTCAAGGGTGTGATGAAATCAAAGTACCCGACCAAAATGGGAAAGCTGCCGCTGCCCCAAACGCCCGGCGCAGGGACGGAAAGTGCCCTGGCCAGGGTTATGGTGCAGAAGAAGAAAGATGAGCTAAAGAAAAAGCGTCAAACAAATCAGAAAAAACAAAAGAAGAAAGTCAAGCAGCAGCAGTGATGTGTTGATGAAAATGTCCAGCGAATCAGGCAGGCGGATGAATTTATGTAAAAATGACTTTAATTCATGATGTAAACAGATTTTTATAAAGATCTTTTTCAATCAACGAGAGTCTGTGTTCCTGAGCCGATCTGGGTCCTGGTGAGTCCGTCGGTAGATGATGTTGTAGTGAGATGTTTGGTAGAGGAGGTGCACAGATGGTTCAGCACCTTCTGGAAGGATGTGGTGAGTCAGCTGTTCTTCATCACCCTCCATAGAAACGATGTGGATTCCAACGTCCAGAGCCTGCGCCAAGGCCAGGATGTCCACATGATCGCACTCCATGGCCATCGCCTCCACTTCCTGAATAACAGGAGACGCTTTTGCATCTATTTTAAACAATCAGGGTAAACATGGCAGCAGCTCTCTGTTACCAACCTGACAGCAGTAGGCTTTGAGATCGGGCGCCTCGACAAAATTACAGAAGAAGTCGGCGTGGTTCTGGAGGTGAGCTGACGTGAGCAGCCTGAGAAACTGGACCACTCCATCAGAGGTCAGATTCTCGTTGAAGAGCCTGAATAAAGTGTCTTCCTGCTCATCAGACGAACACCGCTCCACCACACGGGCGAGCTTCACAAGAAGGAAAACAGAAAATATCTGATCACTGCACCACTTTAAAGGTTTTTCATTACCACCAGTTCCAGAGAACAGGTTCATTAACTCACCAACTGGTTTCAGCTTTTAAACCCAGAGGTGTGATCTCTCATCTCTGGCAGTTTTAGTTTCTCTTTGACCTGATTTTTAGGATTTTGAGCTATACATTTTATGCTTTTTAAGTTTTAAAACTAGATAATCCAAAATAAACTATAAAAAAATTAATTTAAAATGTTTATATTTCTGCTAATAAAGCTTGATTGAAACAAAAAAAAAACTTCCATTTATTTGTATTTATTCACATGCATTCATAGGGGAACATCATGTATGATATTCACTGATTTTCTGTTTTCAAGTCAGTCTTGTCCAATAATAGCCCTCAATGGTCCCTATCAAGCATGTTTTAGCTTTTTCCCTGCTCCCACACACCAGTGGTTTAATTCCACGTTCAGCTTTTCAGCTTGTCGTAAATCACTTAACTCAAATCAGGTGTGTTAGGGCAGATAAATACGCAGGACGGTGGCCACCGAGGGCCAAAATTAACCACTACTGCTTTAAGAGGGGGTTCATGTTTCTTTCATGTTAATCTTTGCAGCTTCTTCCCATGATTTTTGAAAGAAGAACTTCTTTTACTGTGTTCTGGTGGTGGCTGAAGGAACTCTCATCAAATCCCGCTGAAGTCAGAACTTTGCCACTCTGGGTTATCTTGTCCTTGAAGCTGATAACAACATGTAGTGGTTATTATTACAGTCACTAGTGATAATCATTGATTTAGTGAAGCTGACCTCTGCAGAGCTCTAGGGTGGTGTAAGACTGACTCCAGGTGAGCGAAGCACACGGCTCTATAGAGGCAGTTCCCGTCGCCGCACACTTTCCTACCAGCGGGAAAATGGCTGCTTAAATCCTAACAAAGAAAAGTGAATTTAGATATTTTTAAGGTGGACTTGTGTGTTAACCAGCACCTGATGAACTGCCTACTTTGTATTTTGCACTTGGAGTTGTTTCCGCAGGGAACAGCGCAGAAATGTCCTCTCTGCGTGAAACAAGGCTGCCAGCGTCCATTCGTTTTCTGTCGGGAAAATAAAACAGTTTTACGTCCGCGAGACCGAAGCGTGACGTCAGTAAAAGACGGGCTACACGGCTTACCTTCATGTTTCAACAACGAGGAGAAAACATGGAAGAAAATGCAACTGCAGTTTTGTAACAATGTGCGTCACGACATGTCAAAACATTTTGGTTCCACTTTCAGAAAAGCGGATATTTACAGTGTTGCACCACGTGCGTGTTTCATTTAAAGGGACAGTACACAATTTTTAACACTGACGTCATTCTGTTGTTAAAGGGATAGTGCTGATATTAAATTGTTTTCTGTGGAAAGTTTTGTTTTGGGTTGCATGGTGGTGCAGTTGTTGCCTTGCAATGGGAAGGTTGCAGGTTCAAATCCCTGCTGCAGTCTTTCTGTGCAGTTAGCATGTTTGCCTCATATAAGGGAGGGTTTTCCCTGTGTGCTCCAGTTTCTGTCCACAGACCGAAAACATACATGTTAGGTTAATTGGCAATCCTAAATATTCCCCTAGACGTTTGGCACTCTTATATATACAGTCTTTGGTTTGGCACCAGCTTCCTCCACCCCAGTGGCGCTCCCAAGGGGTGGCCATGGGTGGCCTAGAAAATTGCTAGCCACCCCAAGGAAGACCAGTGTTCTTTAATAAGTCATATTAATGTTCACACAAACAAAAAATGTATCTTGTTTAATGAAGACATGTAAAACCTTATAAAAATTATGCATTTATTGAATAAATAATCAGAATTTAAAACAAATGTTTACCACTGCTCACCATTTTCAAAACAAAGTTTCAATCACCATAGTTTTTGTGGCTGTTTTATTATTATTATATCCACCATAATAATGAGTGGTTCAGAGAGGGAGAGAGAGGTTCTGTTGTAGATCACTTTATTGAATAACCTCAGTTTGAAGAAACAGAAACTAGTTCCGATCTAACTCACAACTGCTCACAAGGTGAAAATGTCACAAAAGGCGTGTTTCCAATATCGGAACTTCACGGTAATTTCTAGAAGGAGGAAATTGACCAGGAGATATGACGGCCCGGTCCTCTCAGCTGTTGTGTCTCCATACAAATTCATACCTTTCAAGTCTTTGCACAGACGTCAGCATATCGCGACTGCTTTGGCAGTGAGTGATGTCACTGATCAGTGCCAGAAAGCGTCCACAGTAACATTAAAAGTTTTATTCTGTCGAAGTACGGCAATGTAATCTATTTGGAGATCATTAAGGCCACAGATTTAGCTTATATACAACTTTGGAGATACAATCAATTAATAAACTTAGATAATTAAAGTGTAGTTTATGGGATTTTGGAACTAAACTACATTTCCCCATTTGAGGTCATGGAATACAGTGATTCCTCTTCTTTTTTTGCTTTCGGCTTTTCCCTCCAAGGATCGCCACAGCGAATCGTCTGTCTGCATTTAGCCCCATCTTCTGCATGAACCAATTAGGATTCCATATTGTAATTCTACATCATTAAAAGAATATTAAAACAAACACAAACCAGGTCTCGTTACGACAGGGTAAAAGCTGAGCTTCTGTGTATTATTTTCATGCAAACTTTAATCTTGTAAGTGCAATATAAATACTGTATTTTATTTGACTTCCTGTGAATCATTTGTATTATGTAACCAGGAAGATGCATAAACACAAACCTTTGCTGAAGCATTTTACTTACTGTTTAACTGCATGGTTTTTTTTTTTTCAGAAAGAGACAAAAACATTTCAAGAATATCTCCAGAGTTCTGCTGCCCTGAGAAACATACACAAGCTGCATCATCTCTTCTCTTTAATTATATTTAAATGAAAATTTGTGCTGCAAAAATGTTGCATAATTGATTTAAATCCTTAAAAAGTGTGAAAATCAAACAATCACAATTAGCTGAAAGTTCCAGTAAACACAAAATCCTGACTCAGCGAGGTAGAAACAGGAACAAAGCACATCATCAACTAGACGTCTCACTTTTTTTACTAACACTTGGACTTTTGAGCAGCATTTTAGTTCCGATGCTCTTCAACGAACCCTTCCCTCTTTGGTTTATCACAGCTGCCGTACTCGTGGACTCCATCTTTCTCCGCACTCTCTTTTCTGTGTCCGCCATGTCCAGGATGTACTCCTGAAACAGGGCGTTGGACCAACATCCGTTAATTCAGCAAAGCAGAGCACGTGAAAGCTCATCTTTAAAGGCTTTACCTTCACCATGTCCATCATCATCACTTCCTTCATGCTTTCCAGCGGTCCATATGCTGGACGGTAACACTGCTGTGCAAGGTTTCTGATGGCCATCAGTAATCGTTGTGTTTCTACAACCTCAGAGACAAAAGGACACACGATTCAAATCAAAAATCCTCCATCTTTAGACTCAGAATATTAAAGGCATACCGTCTCTCTGCATGCATCTTGCTGCATGGTCAGATTGACCTCTGCTTTCATGTTCTTGTCTTTGAGGGTTTCTGTGTCAGTCTGCAGATCAGAAAGCTCCTTGCTGGCCATCTGTGTGCAGAAATGACTTAATTAAAGCATGTTAATTGTTTTAAAACACCACATTAAGCATGTTTTTGTAAATCTAACCAGTTTTCTAATGCTGTGCTGCTGCTTTATGCTCCGCAGCTGTTGATGGCCCTCTTCGACGTCCATCTCCAGCTTCTTGAAACGCTGAAGCAGCTCCTGATGGGTGGTTGACAGGGTCTCGTAGCGCCGGATGATGGGCATGACCACAGAGTCGTAGCCACTATCGTGATAAACTGACAACAAATTGCACATTTAGCTCCATCTTCATAAAAATCAGTAGCAGGAACATGAAGGTTTGGACTTACTGCTGGGGAGATGATCAAGCGTCTTCGTCAAATAGTCCTCGTAGATTTTAAAGTTTGCAATCCTCTGAGTTAAAACTTGCTTCCTGTAACGTCGTGGGATAAGGTTAAAAAGAAAAGTTACTGAGAAATGAGTCGTGATCTCTGGAAGCTACCTGGTTCTAAGATGTTTCAGCTCTTCTGTCAAAGCTTCTATTTCTCTCTGTTTCAGGATGTTCTGCTCTCGCGTCGCTTCGCATCTCTTCAGCGCTCCGCGTCTCTTCACTTCATTCTCAGCAACAAACCTCTCAAATTTTGTTGTTTTCTCTTGAGCCTTGAAGGAAGAAAATAACACAAACCCACAGAATGACCCCACTAGGACTCCGTCGTGTGACCAAACCAGACTCACCTGCTGCTGTTTGGCCTCCAGCTCTGACCTTCTCTGGGCCAGAACCTCAAAGCAGCTGTTGAATTCTTGTCTCTTCACTGCAAGCTGGATGTCGACTTCATTCAGCTCTTCTTGTTTCCTTACAACTTGTGAATTTTTCAAGGTTTTCAGATCTGTCTCTTGGACTCTTGCAGATGTCTAAATGAATATATAAAATTAAATCAAATTAATATAATAATTGTTGCCGTACGAGTTGATAAAATTGTTTTATTTTGGTTTGACTCATACCTCTGTAACAGGCTGTGCATGGTTGTCATTTTCTTCTTTTCTCTGCCTAAAATAAGATTATTATTATTAATATTAATATTATTATTATTATTAACTCAGGCCTACCTGGTTTGCTCAGACTGAGTCACAAAGACGTTTCTTTTTTCCACACCAAGCAGATCAAGGAGAGAAGACGTCGACATGTTTGTTGCAAACGTAACTTCCAGAAGTTCCACGCTCGCCTCGGACGATCAACAGCGGTCCTTTTCCATGGGTTTGTGTGGCTGTTGCCTGGTAACCGTCAGAGAGACAACCGGGAATGCACAGAGATCGTTGATGTGTTGTCATGACAACTGCCATGGAGACGGGTCTGCCTGAATGAGATGACGGAGAAGAAAAGGCGTTCAAAGATGGGGAAAATAAAATGAAGATGCTCACTTGGTCCTGGTTCTCTTCACTCTTGAACAAAGATGTGGATAAAAAAGAAAAGGCCAGATTGTGAGGTCCAGACAACACCTTAATCCAGACAGATTAAAGTAGAACTCATGCACTGCAGATTTTGATTCTGAGGTACAATAAATTATTACAATATATAAGCATCACTAGTCAGAAAACAAAGTGCAACTGCAAAAACTTATTTTTGCAAAAGTGCAGGATTACAAATCATGCCTCAGATAAACTCCTTTTTATTTTTTAGCCAGCATGCAACAACATAATCAACAGTCATCTGACATACATATAAAGAGTCAATTTGCAAAAACAGAGCTCAATTTTTATAAATACAAATAATGCATCTTTTATAAAATGTGTTCATTTTAGGTGATATCAATCTAAATAAAGTTTGGTGATGGTGCTTTTATCCGTTTTTCCAAATGAACTCTTCATCAATTTCTTCAACTTCAAAGTGAAAAAAACCCAGAAAATTGAATCAGAGTTGTCTTTAGCAAAAATAAACTGTATTAAAGTAAGTATAAAAAAGTTTGCTTTTGTTGCAAATTCACATCAAATCTCTTCTGGCCTTACTTCCATGTAATGAATCGGTCTTCTGACGGGTAACACTCAGGAAAATGATCAGGTTTCATAAACATGTTTTTTAAGGGTCAATACATTTGCAGTGGTCTCTAGTAGGAATGAATGCATTGTACCTTGTACTCTGGGGGAATAAAAGTTCCGGTGCACCTGTTTGAGGAACTAGAAGTGAACCAGATCAGAGCAAAGCTTCAGGCGGCAGGATTTGGAGTCTTATTTCCTGATATTTGGACATCTCGCCTCTGATTGGATAACAGCAACACGACTCTACCACTGACGGGTTTGTTTTGCAACGTTGATGTTTTATCTCTACAAATAACACAAGCCTGAAGGAGTTCTGCTGTGTGGTGAAGTTGCTAATGCTAATGTTAGCTTCTACTAGCCGAGGTGTTCTCTGCTGTTTCCTGGACGCTAAACCAACAACATCGTGAGTCAAGATGGGTGAGTCCATGAATGTTAAGTGAGAATGTGACGTACACAGACATCATATACGTAGACACCCCTTGGACTGGTGCTGCCTATTAGAGCTGACATAACAGCGGGCCGCCATCTTGGATGGGTCTCCATTTGCCCCCAGTGCATTTATTTCTACTGAGGAAGGTGCATACCCAACTAAAAACGCATTTTATTATGTTTTTTTTTAACAAAAACAGACATGTGGTATGGCATGATAATTAAAATATAAATATAATAAAATTTATTTAAATATAAAATCCCAACAGGTAGGCTAGAAAAGTCAATCGTAATCCCACGTGATCTGTTTTTAATAGTGCGCTGGTCGCTGCAGCGGTAAGCTACACAAAAACCGGCATAGTTGCTCACTCTGCGTTGAACCCACCCAATATGGCGGCAACGCTGTTACGCTCTCCAGCACCCAATGGGGCGTCTTCTGTCAGGTGTTTCAAATCCTAGTGTTTCACCGTCTAAACTATCAGTTTGATGTATGATAACATATTTAATTTGATTGATACACATGAATCATGACAATTTATTCTAAATCCCTTCGAATTAAACCCCCAGAGGTGTGTTTCAGTACCACTGCATCTGCTCCAGCTCCTCCTGCTCTTAAAAAGAAATCTTGAAGCGTCGGTGTCAGAGGAAAGATCGAGGCCACTTCCAGTTTGTTTTCAGGAAGCATTTTTTTATGAACACTTCCACCGAAGTACTTGTGAAAGAGCAATCAGTTGTCGTCGTGAGTTCCTCAGAAGCGTGCTCACACTTGTCACAGCAGCTGATACAACAGAGAGATAACAGACAGCGTTTGAAGTTCATTTAGACATGAGCGGTGCTGCAGAACGCTGTAAAAGAAGACTGTATGGTGAGTATCTCAGAAGGTTTATATGTTTAGTATTTTATCAGTTGTAATGCCTCCAGAGTTTCATCAGTAATAACTCAGCAGCATCAGAATGAAGTGGAACCAAACACAGTTAAACATGCCCTTAAAAGGTCTCCCAGCTGCTGCTGCACAGATTTAATCTGCTTCAGATGAGTTGGGTCTCCCTTTGAGGCACAGCACCGTGCAGGTTCTAGATTTTATTCTCTAACTTCTGTTTTCAGATCCTCTCGTCTGGGTCATTGTCACTTTTTAAAGGACAAAGAAGAAGAACATCACCAGACATCCTGGTTTTTCACTCTGGACGACAAATTTCATTGTTTACGATGACCACAGTGAGCAGGTCCAGGTTTCTCTACCACAGACTGAACAGTGAAATCAAACTCAGGCTGTCCGTCTGCTCCCAGACGTGGCAGATTTCACCAAACACAAACTTCTTCAGGTAAGACAAAAACAGATCTATTTCATAAAATTTCACATATTGCAAATCTTATTTCCCATTTAGATCATTCTGAAAAAGTGCTAATGTGTTACAAATTCCCCAAACACACATAATACACCTGCTTTTGCAGGTGGCTTTTGAATTAGCAGCAGATGACGTCACTTCCTGTCAAACTGTAAAGTTAAATATCTTGAAATTGCAGTTAATAAATTATACTTTTAAAAAAACATCTGAAACCACAAATAAAACATAATTTAATGGTTTGTTTACTTCCGGTAAACGTCACGCACAAGCCCCTCCCACTTGAGATATTTTTAGATGCATTTTGCACCTAAATGCTTGACGAGTTTAACAAAAATAACCTTGAGTTCAACAACATGACACGAACACGAACGGATGTGAGAAATGCGGGTAGCGACTACTTCCTGGTTTCATTTTAAAGGTTATTGCAGCTGAAATGATTAAAGTATTCGTTATAAATAAATAAAAAGTTATTTCTTTGTGGAATTCTGTTGCTCTGAGCCGTAATCACGTTTTAATTAAATGAAAACTAAAATGAAAATGAATTCCTACAAAAGAATTTGAGGCGCTTTGATGAATTTGGCAACCAGCCAATTAAAGAAGAAAGGAACTTCACTATCTCCTGCGCGCGCCGGCGCGCCTTATCTCTGGACGTCCGAGTCGGTTGACATATATGGATGAAGCCGCCGTCACCGCACCGCCTGACAATCCCAAAATAATCTGAGAGCGCAGCTGAAGCCCGGCTGAGGCACGGAAACACAGGAGAGTAGAAATCTGCACACAATGACGAAATTCAGCTACTCCGATTATTTGTCTCAGTTCCGGAACGCGGGACGTAAACGTAGTCCCGTTCAGCCGCGGGAGGAGAGAGATAACAGGAGAGGAGGAGGAACATCAGAGCCGGAGTGAGTCTTTGTTGTTGGGGGCTGCTGCTGCTGTTTGTGTGTGTGTGTGTGTGTGTGTGTGTGTGTGTGTGTGTGTGTGTGTGTGTGTGTGTGTGTG